>CM012451.1:29150149-29577058 GCA_003999625.1 Oryzias javanicus | reverse complement strand
AGGTTACAAGAGCTTCAAAAAACGTACGGAAGAAAATAATAATAATAATAATAACTAGAAAAGTGATTCCTCCGATAATGCATGTGTGAATGCATTTTGGGGAATGTGGTTGCTGTAAGATGCCGAAGATTCTTGGTAAACTGCAAAATGGCTTAAAAAAATAAATAATGCTTAAATTAGCTGAAATATTAGCTAAACTGCAAAATGGCTTAAAAAAAATGAAATAATGCTTAAATTAGCTGAATATTAGCTAAACTGCAAAATGGCTTAAAAAACTGTTTAATAATGCTTAAATTTAGCTTAAATATTAGCTAAACTTGCAAAATGGCTTAAAAAAACTAAAATAATGCTTAAATTAGCTGAATAAATTAGCTAAACTGCAAAATGGCTTAAAAAACTGAAATAATGCTTAAATTAGCTGAAATATTAGCTAAACTGCAAAATGGCTTAAAAAAACTGAAATAATGCTTAAATTAGCTTAAATATTAGCTAACTGCAAAATGGCTTAAAAAACTGAAATAATGCTTAAATTAGCTGAAATATTAGCAAACTGCAAAATGGCTTAAAAAACTGAAATAATGCTTAAATTAGCTAAAATATTAGCTTAAACTGCAAAATGGCTTAAAAAAACTGAAATAATGCTTAAATTAGCTGAAATATTGGGCTAAACTGCAAAATGGCTTAAAAAAACTGAATAATGCTTAAATTAGCTTAATATTAGCTAAACTGCAAATGGCTTAAAAAACTGAAATAATGCTTAAATTAGCTGAAATATTAGCTAAACTGCAAAATGGCTTAAAAAACTGAAATAATGCTTAAAATTAGCTAAATATTAGCTAAACTGCAAAATGGCTTAAAAACTGAAATAATGCTTAATTAGCTGAAATATTGGCTAAACTGCAAAATGGCTTAAAAAACTGAAATAATGCTTAAATTAGCTAAAATATTAGCTAAACTGCAAAATGGCTTAAAAAAACTGAAATAATGCTTAAATTAGCTTAAATATTGCTTAAACTGCAAAATGGTTAAAAACTGAAATAATGCTTAAATTAGCTTAAATATTGCTTAACTGCAAAATGGCTTAAAAAAACTGAAATAATGCTTAAATTAGCTAAAATATTAGCTAAACTGCAAATGGCTTTAAAAAAACTGAAATAATGCTTAAATTAGCTTAAATATTGCTTAAACTGCAAAATGGCTTAAAAAACTGAAATAATGCTTAAATTAGCTGAAATATTGGCTAAACTGCAAAATGGCTTAAAAAAACTGAAATAATGCTTAAATTAGCTAAAATATTAGCTAAACTGCAAAATAACTTAAAAAACTGAAATAATGCTTAAATTAGCTAAAATATTAGCTAAACTGCAAAATGGCTTTAAAAACTGAAATAATGCTTAAATTAGCTAAAACAGCTACATGTAGCTAAAATATTAGCTAAACTGTTAAGTAACCAAAAACTGAGAATCGGCCTAAATCAGCCTAAATTTCCAAAAAAGCTCAAATGTTGCTAAAATATAACCTAAATCCACAATGACTTAAAAACCTAGAAATATGTCAAATTCAAGCTTATTCAAGGTGTCAAATGAGCTCTGAAAGCTGCAGGGTCTGTATATTTGCATCTATTTTAATGGTAAAAGCCTGCAGGCAGCCAGAACGGGACAGAAGCTTCAAAACCCCCTCTAAAACTCTTTTTCAATGTATTTTAATAGGCTGCCTGGAGCCAACCGCCGAGAATTCTGTGAGTGGGGGCTGCTTTTCCCCCTTTTTCTCTGTCCTGAGTGGACCAACCGACGAAAAGGTTCTGGTCGTCATAGCAGCGGCTCCTCAGCAGAGCACGAGGAGGGGCTTTCAACCCCTTTTTTATGCCTGTGGCTGAGACCAACAGACGTCAGTTGCCCCATAGACCCATTCAAAACTGATTCTCGCTCAAAGGGGACATTTCGACTGTTACCTGGGATATCTTAAAAAACGTAAGGAGCTTCAAAAAAAAAAAAGTACAAGTTCAAAGTCCTGAGAGGCTGAGAGTTTAAAAGTTGAACGGTTTCTGTAGCTCAACGTTTACTTTGAATTGTATTACTTTAAAAAGTTCAAATTTTGAATGGAAAAAAGGTGTACTTGAAGATTCCGCAGCTTGTTCAATGGCTTAAAAAAGTGGAAGTTGGTTGAATACTTTAAAAAGTTCAAAAGGTTTAATGCTTAAACTTTCGAGCAGTAATCTACTTAAAGAGCTGAACACTTTAATGCTTAAATCACCTGAAATTGCAAAGGGTTGAAGAGTTAAAGAGCTTCAAAAAACGTACGGAAGAAAATAATAATAATAATAATAACTAGAAAAGTGCATTACCTCCGAAATGCATGTGTGAATGCATTTTGGAATGGGTTGTGAAGATGCCGAAGATTCTTGCTAAACTGCAAAATGGCTTAAAAAAAAAAATAATGCTTAAATTAGCTGAAATATTAGCTAAACTGCAAAATGGCTTAAAAAAACTGAAATAATGCTTAAATTAGTGAAAATTAGCTAAACTGCAAAATGGCTAAAAAAACTGAAATAATGCTTAAATTAGCTTAAATATTAGCTAAACTTGCAAAATGGCTTAAAAAACTAAAATAATGCTTAAATTAGCTGAATATTAGCTAAACTGCAAAATGGCTTAAAAAACTGAAATAATGCTTAAATTAGCTGAAATATTAGCTAAACTGCAAAATGGCTTAAAAACTGAAATAATGCTTAAATTAGCTTAAATATTAGTAAACTGCAAAAATGGCTTAAAAAACTGAAATAATGCTTAAATTAGCTGAAATATTAGCTAAAACTGCAAAATGGCTTAAAAAAATGAAATAATGCTTAAATTAGCTAAAATATTAGCTAAACTGCAAAATGGCTTAAAAAAACTGAATATATGCTTAAATTAGCTGAAATATTGGCTAAACTGCAAAATGGCTTAAAAAAACTGAATAAATGCTTAAATTAGCTTAATATTAGCTAAACTGCAAAATGGCTTAAAAAACTGAAATAATGCTTAAATTAGCTGAAAATTAGCTAAACTGCAAAATGGCTTAAAAACTGAAATAATGCTTAAAATTAGCTTAAATATTAGCTAAACTGCAAAATGGCTTAAAAACTGAAATAATGCTTAAATTAGCTGATATGGCTAAACTGCAAAATGGCTTAAAAAACTGAAATAATGCTTAAATTAGCTAAAATATTAGCTAAACTGCAAAATGGCTTAAAAAAACTGAAATAATGCTTAAATTAGCTTAAATATTGCTTAAACTGCAAAATGGCCTTAAAAACTGAAATAATGCTTAAATTAGCTTAAATATTGCTTAACTGCAAAATGGCTTAAAAAAACTGAAATAATGCTTAATTAGCTAAAATATTAGCTAAACTGCAAAATGGCTTAAAAAAACTGAAATAATGCTTAAATTAGCTTAAATATTGCTTAAACTGCAAAATGGCTTAAAAACTGAAATAATGCTTAAATTAGCTGAAATATTGGCTAAACTGCAAAATGGCTTAAAAAAACTGAAATAATGCTTAAATTAGCTAAAATATTAGCTAAACTGCAATAACTATTAAAAAAAAACTGAAATAATGCTTAAATTAGCTAAAATATTAGCTAAAACTGCAAAATGGCTTTAAAAACTGAAATAATGCTTAAATTAGCTAAAACAGCTACCATGTAGCTAAAATATTAGCTAAACTGTTAAGTAACCCAAAAAACTGAGAATCGGCCTAAATCAGCCTAAATTTCCCAAAAAAGCTCAAATGTTGCTAAAATATAACCTAATCCACAATGACCTAAAAACCTAGAAATATGTCAATTCAAGCTTATTCAAGGTGTCAAATGAGCTCTGAAAGCTGCAGGGTCTGTATATTGCATCTATTTTAATGGTAAAAGCCTGCAGGCAGCCAACGGACGAAAGCTTCAAACCCCTCTAAAACTCTTTTCCAATGTATTTTAATAGGCTGCCTGGAGCCAACCGCCGAGAATTCTGTGAGTGGGGGCTGCTTTCCCTTTTTCTCTGTCCTGAGTGGACCAAACCGACGAAAAGGTTCTGGTCGTCATAGCAGCGGCTCCTCAGCAGAGCACGAGGAGGGGCTTTCACCCCCTTTTTATGCCTGTGGCTGAGACCAACAGACGTCAGTTGCCCATACACCCATTCAAAACTGATTCTCGCTCAAAGGGGACATTTCGACTGTTACCTGGGATATCTTAAAAACCGTAAGGAGCTTCAAAAAAAAAGTACAAGTTCAAAGTCCTGAAGAGGCTGAAGAGTTTAAAAGTTGAACGGTTTCTGTAGCTCAACGTTTACTTTGAATTGTATTACTTTAAAAAGTTCAAATTTTGAATGGAAAAAAGGTGTACTTGAAGATTCCGCAGCTTGTTCAATGGGCTTAAAAAGTGGAAGTTGGTTGAATACTTTAAAAAGTTCAAAAAGTTTAATGCTTAAACTTTCGAGCAGTAATCTACTTAAAGAGCTGAACACTTTAATGCTTAAATCACCTGAATTGCTTAAAGGGTTGAAGAGTTAAAGAGCTTCAAAAAACGTACGGAAGAAAAATAATAATAATAATAATAACTAGAAAAGTGCATTACCTCCGATAATGCATGTGTGAATGCATTTTGCGGAATGTGGTTGCTGAAGATGCCGAAGATTCTTGCTAAACTGCAAAATGGCTTAAAAAAATAAAATAATGCTTAAATTAGCTGAAATATTAGCTAAACTGCAAAATGGCTTAAAAAAACTGAAATAATGCTTAAATTAGCTGAAATATTAGCTAAACTGCAAAATGGCTTAAAAAAAACTGAAATAATGCTTAAATTAGCTTAATATTAGCTAAACTGCAAAATGGCTTAAAAAAACTAAAATAATGCTTAAATTAGCTGAAATATTAGCTAACTGCAAAATGGCTTAAAAAACTGAAATAATGCTTAAATTAGCTGAAATATTAGCTAAACTGCAAAATGGCTTAAAAAAACTGAAATAATGCTTAAATTAGCTTAAATATTAGCTAAACTGCAAAATGGCTTAAAAAACTGAAATAATGCTTAAATTAGCTTAAATATTAGCTAAACTGCAAAATGGCTTAAAAAAACTGAAATAATGCTTAAATTAGCTAAAATATTAGCTAAACTGCAAAATGGCTTAAAAAAACTGAAATAATGCTTAAATTAGCTGAAATATTGGCTAAACTGCAAAATGGCTTAAAAAAACTGAAATAATGCTTAAATTAGCTTAAATATTAGCTAAACTGCAAAATGCTTAAAAAACTGAAATAATGCTTAAATTAGCTGAAATATTAGCTAAACTGCAAAATGGCTTAAAAAACTGAAATAATGCTTAAATTAGCTTAATATTAGCTAAACTGCAAAATGGCTTAAAAAACTGAAATAATGCTTAAATTAGCTGAAATATTAGCTAAACTGCAAAATGGCTTAAAAAAACTGAAATAATGCTTAAATTAGCTGAAATATTAGCTAAACTGCAAAATGGCTAAAAAAAACTGAAATAATGCTTAAATTAGCTTAAATATTAGCTAAACTGCAAAATGGCTTAAAAAAACTGAAATAATGCTTAAATTAGCTTAAATATTAGCTAAACTGCAAAATGGCTTAAAAAACTAAAATAATGCTTAAATTAGCTGAAATATTAGCTAAACTGAAAAATGGCTTAAAAAACTGAAATAATGCTTAAATTAGCTGAAATATTAGCTAAACTGCAAAATGGCTTAAAAAACTGATAATGCTTAAATTAGCTGAAATATTAGCTAAACTGCAAAATGGCTTAAAAAACTGAAATAATGCTTAAATTAGCTGAAATATTAGCTAAACTGCAAAATGGCTTAAAAAAACTGAAATAATGCTTAAATTAGCTTAAATATTAGCTAAACTGCAAAATGGCTTAAAAAAAACTGAAATAATGCTTAAATTAGCTTAAATATTGGCTAAACTGCAAAATGGCTTAAAAAAAACTGAAATAATGCTTAAATTAGCTTAAATATTAGCTAAACTGCAAAATGGCTTAAAAAACTGAAATAATGCTTAAATTAGCTGAAATATTAGCTAAACTGCAAAATGGCTTAAAAAACTGAAATAATGCTTAAAATTAGCTTAAATATTAGCTAAACTGCAAAATGGCTTAAAAAAACTGAAATAATGCTTAAATTAGCTGAAATATTAGCTAAACTGCAAAATGGCTTAAAAAAACTGAAATAATGCTTAAATTAGCTGAAATATTAGCTAAACTGCAAAATGGCTTAAAAAAACTGAAATAATGCTAAATTAGCTTAATATTAGCTAAACTGCAAAATGGCTTAAAAAAACTGAAATAATGCTTAAATTAGCTGAAATATTAGCTAAACTGCAAAATGGCTTAAAAAAACTGAAATAATGCTTAAATTAGCTTAAATATTGGCTAAACTGCAAAATGGCTTAAAAAACTGAAATAATGCTTAAATTAGCTTAAATATTGGTTAAACTGCAAAATGGCTTAAAAAACTGAAATAATGCTTAAATTAGCTAAAATATTAGCTAAACTGCAAAATGGCTTAAAAAAACTGAAATAATGCTTAAATTAGCTTAAATATTGCTTAAACTGCAAAATGGTTAAAAAAACTGAAATAATGCTTAAATTAGCTGAAATATTGCTTAAACAGCAAAATGGCTTAAAAAACTGAAATAATGCTTAAATTAGCTTAAATATTGCTTAAACTGCAAAATGGCTTAAAAAAACTGAAATAATGCTTAAATTAGCTGAAATATTGGCTAAACTGCAAAATGGCTTAAAAAAACTGAAATAATGCTTAAATTAGCTTAAATATTAGCTAAACTGCAAAATGGCTTAAAAAACTGAAATAATTGCTTAAATTAGCTTAAATATTAGCTAAACTGCAAAATGGCTTAAAAAACTGAAATAATGCTTAAAAAGCTTAAATATTAGCGAAACTGCAAAATGGCTTAAAAAACTGAAATAATGCTTAAATTAGCTTAAATATTAGCTAAACTGCAAAATGGCTTAAAAAACCTGAAATAATGCTTAAATTAGCTGAAATATTAGCTAAACTGCAAAATGGCTTAAAAAAACTGAAATAATGCTTAAATTAGCTGAAATATTAGCTAAACTGCAAAATGGCTTAAAAAAACTAAAATAATGCTTAAATTAGCTGAAATATTAGCTAAACCTGCTTAAAAAAACTGAAATAATGCTTAAATTAGCTGAAATATTGGCTAAACTGCAAAATGGCTTAAAAAAACTGAAATAATGCTTAAATTAGCTGAAAATATTAGCTAAACTGCAAAATGGCTTAAAAAACTGAAATAATGCTTAAAAAAACTGAAATAATGCTTAAATTAGCTTAAATATTAGCTAAACTGCAAAATGGCTTAAAAAACTGAAATAATGCTTAAATTAGCTTAAATATTAGCTAAACTGCAAAATGGCTTAAAAAAACTGAAATAATGCTTAAATTAGCTTAAATATTAGCTAAACTGCAAAATGGCTTAAAAAAACTGAAATAATGCTTAATTAGCTAAAATATTAGCTAAACTGCCAAATGGCTTAAAAAAACTGAAATAATGCTTAAATTAGCTATATTGCTTAAACTGCAAAATGGCTTAAAAAAACTGAAATAATGCTTAAATTAGCTGAAATATTGCTTAAACTGCAAAATGGCTTAAAAAAACTGAAATAATGCTTAAATTAGCTGAAATATTGCTTAAACTGCAAAATGGCTTAAAAAACTGAAATAATGCTTAAATTAGCTGAAATATTGCTTAAACTGCAAAATGGCTTAAAAAAACTGAAATAATGCTTAAATTAGCTTAAATATTGCTTAAACTGCAAATGGCTTAAAAAAACTGAAATAATGCTTAAATTAGCTTAAATATTGCTTAAACTGCAAAATGGCTTAAAAAAACTGAAATAATGCTTAAATTAGCTTAAATATTGCTTAAACTGCAAAATGGCTTAAAAAAACTGAAATAATGTTTAAATTAGCTTAAATATTGGCTAAACTGCAAAATGGCTTAAAAAACTGAAATAATGCTTAAATTAGCTGAAATATTGCTTAAACTGCAAAATTGCTTAAAAAAAACTGAAATAATGCTTAAATTAGCTTAAATATTGCTTAAACTGCAAAATGGCTTAAAAAAACTGAAATAATGCTTAAATTAGCTTAAATATTGCTTAAACTGCAAAATGGCTTAAAAAAACTGAAATAATGCTTAAATTAGCTAAAACAGCTACCATGTAGCTAAAATATTAGCTAAACTGTTAACTAACCCAAAAAACTGAGAATCGGCCTAAATTTCCCAAAAAAGCTCAAATGTTGCTAAAATATAACCTAAATCCACAATGACCTTAAAGAACCTAGAAATATGTCAAATTCAAGCTTATCCAAGGTGTCAAATGAGCTCTGAAAGCTGCAGGGTCTGTATATTGCATCTATTTTAATGGTAAAAGCCTGCAGGCAGCCATAACGGGACAGAAAGCTTCAAAAACCCCCTCTAAAACTCTTTTCCAATGTATTTTAATAGGCTGCCTGGAGCCAACCGCCGAGAATTCCGTGAGTGGGGGCTGCTTTTCCCCCTTTTTCTCTGTCCTGAGTGGACCAAACCGACGAAAAGGTTCTGGTCGTCATAGCAGCGCGGCTCCTCAGCAGAGGCACGAGGAGGGGCTTTCACCCCTTTTTCTTCTGAGAACCGCCGAGAAAAGTCGACAGTGCCCATAGACACCCATTCAAAAACTGGATTCTCGCTCAAAGGGGACATTTCGACTGTTAACTGATATATCTTAAAAACCGTAAGGAGCTTCAAAAAAAAAAGTACAAGTTCAAAAGTCCTGAAGAGGCTGAAGAGTTTAAAAGTTGAACGGCTTCTGTAGCTCAAAGTTTACTTGAATTGTATTACTTTAAAAAGTTCAAATTTTGAATGGAAAAAAGGTGTACTTGAAGATTCCGCAGCTTGTTCAATGGGCTTAAAAAAGTGGAAGTTGGTTGAATACTTTAAAAAGTTCAAAAGGTTTAATGCTTAAACTTTCGAGCAGCAATCTACTTAAAGAGCTGAACACTTTAATGCTTAAATCACCTGAATTGCTTAAAGGGTTGAAGAGTTAAAGAGCTTCAAAAAACGTACGGAAGAAAAATAATAATAATAAAGAAATAAAGAGAAACAGGAACACTATAGTGTGAATGCATTGAATGCATTCACACAATAATAATAATAAAGAAATAAAGAGAAACAGGAACACTATAGTGTGAATGCATTGAATGCATTCACACAATAATAATAATAAAGAAATAAAGAGAAACAGGAACACTATAGTGTGAATGCATTGAATGCATTCACACAATAAAGAGAAACAGGAACACTATAGTGTGAATGCATTGAATGCATTCACACAATAACATCAAACTTTAAAAGGAAAACAATCAGATTCTCTTCCATGTTTGTTTTGGAGGACGCTTCTGCCACTGTCAGTAGCAAATACTAATACTCAGATGCAGCGCCTTCTAGCTGGTGTTAGAGGAAACAACCGCTAAAGCAGTGGTCCTCAACCACTAGGCCGCGGGCCAGTGCCGATCCGTGGATCAATTGCCACCGGGTCGCGGGAGAACTGATAAAATATGCCTGTTTTTTTTTTTTTTTGTGAGTTGGAAATCTTTTATTTTGAAAATCAACCGGATTCTCTCTATTAGATTGAGCGCTAAAAGCAGTCCAGCGGTGTATAACATGAGAAAAGTTGCATGTGGAACCTTTCTTTACAAACGGATGGGATTAGTTCTTCCACGCAAAAAAAGATGAGGACTCAGTCTTAGTCTAGTTTTAGTTCTTCTGTTTTGTAAAATCTGTTTTTTTGTTAAAATGTTTCACTTAAAGTATTCCGATTTGTTAATTGATTTGCTGGTTACAATTTGCTTATATATTGAAGTTTTTTTTTCTTTTTAAACTCAATTTTAACCACTTCTGACACAACACTAAATTAAGAGGCCTAATGTGTTTTATCAATCCCCCATCATGCACACATGTCAGATGACTGAGTGAAATAAAGACCATTACTGCGTTTAAAGCACATGTTCTTACACATATTATCTACATTTATTTAGACGTGGAATAATCCTCACGGGTTGACCGGTCCACAGCTACAAAGAGATTGGGGACCACTGCGCTAAAGAACAACTAATATTTTCTGGGAAAATAACAAATAAGTGAACCTATTTTTGTCTAAAAAAAAAAAAAAACACAAATAAGTCTGTCAGGCTTTGGTGTGCGGACACAAATGCAGGACAGTTGGCAGCTACAAAAAAAGGAGTCTTTAACAACAAAAAACGCAAAAGCCAAGAAAGACCAAAACCCTGAAAAATGAAATCAGAGTCACAAAGACAAAGGTCAAAATCAACCAAAGCTAAAAACCTGGCAAGAAGTTGGTGAGTCGGGCAACAAAACAAACCTGCAGGGAAGTGAGGGGAGGAACCCATTTATTACAGAAAAGGGAGGGTAGAAATCATAGGACACAGGTGAAACCCATAAAGGAGGAGTGGGGAAAAAAGCTGGGACTTATACTCCAAAAAATATGATATTCATCAAAACTCTGGTATAGCCAAAAATATTACCTCTTTGGTGTAATTGACTCTACTTTTGGTAGGTATTCCATGTTCAGAGCTCAATCTCACCCACATTTACATCCTACAGTAGAAAACAAGCAAAGAGTGAGCGTGATTCACACAAAGGCAGCAACATCTAAAACCTTTTTTACAGAGGTTCAAGGTGAAAACTGGATCTTTTTTCCCTGACCTCACCTCACTTGACTTATCCACACTCTCGACACAAATTTCTTTTATGTGTCTTCTCATCTTTTTTCTCGTTATGCGCTCTTGTTCTTCTCACAGGCGGCCAACGCCGGCCCAATTCCTCCTCTCAGTGAGAACTCTTTGCTGAGTCTGGTTTGAACAGCCTCCTGCAGAGAGCCCTGTTAGGGATCTGCTCTGTTAGCGCGGGCTGTGCACTGTTAGAGTCGGCGCCTGCATTTTCTGAATTTACAATTGTGTCATTTTATATTTATAGGAAGTTACTTCCAGTGAAAATTTCAGGTGGCTTTAATTATTCAAGGCGCTAACCCTCTTTTTGTCTTTTAGAGGGATTCACTCAGCTAGGAGGGAAATGTTGGCAGTTTTTTTTAGGTTTGTAATAAAATATGTATTTCCTTTAGAGAAAGAACAAATATAGAAATGATTTCCAGTTGGAAATGAAAAAAAAGAATACGAATTATTGCTGTTCAAGGAACGTTTTCCTACTAAAAACTATTTTTAGCTGCCAAAGTTGTGTCCTTTTCTGATATCGTCCTGATTAATATGCTTATCAGAATCTTGGAGGCGTGTCAAACCACAAGCTGGAAATCCCAAAGAGAGTCATTAAATTTCAAGAGTGGTTGTGGACTTTTTCCTGATTAGATTTCATTAAAACAACAGTTATTTAGGTTGAGCAGGAGAGCGAAATCCTTTTTTTTTCTCTGCTTTCAGAAAAAAAAAATCCTGCTGGCCTGATATTCTGCCCACATCAAACCAGATTTATAGAACATTTCATTTTCTGTATCCTGAGGCGCTGTCCTGTTCTGACTCGTGAACTCATCCCTTTAACAGTTTGAATAAAGACTTCTCCTCTTTCCTCAAAGCACGATTACTGAAGCTCTACAGGGAGGAGGTGTCAGAGCGGAATAAGAGCAGGAGAGGATGAACAATTAATGTGGAGAGGTGGAACAGCTCCATGACAAGGCAGAGGCGGAGGGATGGGGAGCCATGAAAGAGGCCAGGTGCAATACGGCATCCTTCCTGTCAGATCGCTGTAAAAGAGAGCAGAGGAAGAGCGTTTAGCTCCAGAGGATGCATGTGGAATGCTGACCACAGGTTGAAAGAATCAACTATTCAGACAGCGTCTCCTCTCTGTGCCCTGTGGACAGGAGGGGGTATCTGCCAAGTGAAAACTATTCCAAGCATTTTTTGAGCTGCTTGGAATACCGACAAGAGAAATCAGGTCTGGAAGATGAAAGCTGACCTTGATTACACCTGCTGTGAAACTGCATGCTAACTAAAATAAGAAATTAAATTAAATGAAAGAGAATCAAATCTGCAACTGTCGTTTTATAGATCACAGTTCTCAATCTGTTCTTTTTTTTTTTGCTCCTTTTCCTTTAAATAATTACACATCTTCCTGTGACTGCTAAATTACATATAAAGTTTAAAACGTCTCATTTTTATGATGAGCTTCTGTCAGCATTTTCTATCTGCAGAACAACTTACTGACCCACAAGCATCAAAGAAGAGGAAAAAGCCTTTGGAATTTGATCTCCTTTGACTGAGTTTTTAAAATAAATGAAGCTGACAACATCAGGTTTGCTCACAGAAACAGACAACAGCATGCCGCATTGTATGGCTAACAAGCGCTTCCCGGACTGGCTGAACGGCTGCTACATGCCCCTAAATCTGCCCCTGCCACCCTGGTCAGAGTTGCATGTGAGAAATTCATGAAAGAAAAAAAAAGTTTCAAAATGGTGGCTTTACCATTGCTTTCATCTCCATAGCAACCAATTTAGTTTTAGGGGGTGGCAAACAGGTCTATGTAATTTTTTAGAAGAATCAGTAAAAGTAAATTTTTATATTTCCTTGGCAACAGAGGTTTTTTGTTAACAACGCCCACATTGCTAATATGCTAATATCGTATGTCTTATATTATAATTCAGCTTGATCTTAATTGCATTTTACAATATTCCAGTATAAAATGTGTGAGCATCAAGGAAACGCCACTGTTGCAAGTTCACCACACCAACGCCGTTCAAAATCTACAACTTCTAATTCAAACATTTTCTCCTAAGTAGCTTCCTAATGATGCTCGAGGGGTTAGGACACAAAATTCCTCGGAAGAGTTTAAATTTCGTAATTGGTACAGGTAATTTTTTCCAAAATCAGAGGTCATTCAAACTTTGCTCGTGGTTGTAGACTTATATTGGCCTTATCATGAAAATTCTTTTTTTTGAGGTTTAAAGTGCATGATATGGTTCATTCTTCACTATAAAGAACCCCAAAGCGGTATTTTGATCCGTTCATGCATTTAAGAGTAATCCTCTAAAAACCTGCTCTATTTCCAGTAGCTCCTCCCATAAGCACGAGAACGAGTGGGTCGTATCGTGCTGACGTAAGCATGATGTGAACCGCCCCCTCCAGGAAAAATCTGTGGTGTAAGCTCTGCCCCCAGACAACAACGAACACACACCCACTTTCTCCCAGGAGCTGTGTTTGTTTCTTTTTGTTTCATAGATTACCCGATATGAGGTGTTTGAAATGATTTTTGTCAAAGTTAGGTCTCATTCTAGTTCTTTAATGACTTCGTAGAATGTAGATAATATTTGTTGTTTTTAATCAAACAACAGAATTTAGGTAAAGTCGTAGAGAAAAAAACAGGACAAAGAAGCAACTTATGAAATGAACAGTTGGTGTTCACTTTTTTGAAAATTTGTCCTTAAAATCCTTTTCTCCTTTACCGTCATACTTGAAAGTTACCCTTAAGTACTATTTTGAAATGAGTGAAACCTCATATTTCTAACATTTTCTATAGACAAGGAACATAAAAGTCTCCTCAGTGTCCTGATTCAGAACACAATAGAAGTCAAGTGCTTGTCTCTCTGATTGGCTTTAAGTACAGCTGCATTAGTGCTTATTACAAGAACTTATCACATTTTTTAAACTGCTCTTGGTCCTTTTTTCTTGATTAAGGTTATTGTTACTTATAGAGTGAGCAGGTGCTTAAAGAGCACTTTAGCTCCCGCCTGAAAGGGAAAACACATCATTACAACCATTTTTCTTATAAAAAGATAAAGACTTTAAATGAATGATGGGTCGTCCAAGATTTCAAACAGACCTGAGATATTTTGGGCACACAAAGCTGCACAAAGTTAGGCTTTAAACTTCAGTGGAGTCAAAGATTTATATATTTTTTTTATTTGTGCTCAATCTTTAGTTTTAGTTTATAGATTATTTGTAAAGGAAAGCTGTAAATGCTGAGAATACTTGGTGTTTGTCCATCATTGATTGGTGTCCCAGTTAAAAGTGCAGCCTAATGTCTTGATTAAATCATTGGAGAGTGCTGCTGTGGTTAAAAAGCCACCCGCTGCTCTCACAGACAGTTCCCCTTTTTCTTTTTACAAGCATAAAAAACCTTTTTTTTTTTTTTTTTAGTGACTATTTTCGCCCAGAAGTCAATACCAGCCTCTTGTTCGCTTAGCCAGAGTGAAAAGAAAGCAAGGGTACAGTGATCTTTAAAGGGTTTGTCTGTCTGGCACAGCTGTTGTCATTTCTTTCTAAAGCTTTTTTTTTTCTCTCTCTCTTCACCAATGTCAAAAAGGTGAAAAAAGGGACAAAGGTGTGCCTTCTACTAACAACGTTTCTAGTTCACGGTACTTGACAGGCAAAATAAAGGTCAAAGCAATAGATTAATGAAGTCAAGTGAGAGTACACAGCTCACAAAGCTGCTTATCCACTGAGACACTGTGTAATTCTATCGATCAGTTTGGGGACCTTAACTGTTCACCACCGCCTGACAGAGTAGAGGACACGCTTTGCATGAGACACAGAAGGACCCTTAAAATTAGCCTCAAAGCTAATCATTAGATGTCAAAAGTGTAAAGCATATTTGTTCTTTTTCACCTCTAGGAAGCTGTGTTTCTCCTTTATTCTTTACATTTTATTTTACAAGACTGAAAACATTTTAATAATAAACAAATTGACCAAAACATCAATATTTCTCACAACAAAATCAACAATTTTAGCTGAAAAAGGTTTAAACTTCAACAGTTTTTTTTTTTTACCCTGGAACTCTGCAAGCTATGAAGGACATAGCAGTTAAGTTTTTCATGTAACAGGAATAGATCTCCTCACCTGACTGTACACTCACCCCCAGGCTACAACGGTTCAGGTAACCGACTCGCAAGTCAGTCATTCACCTGAAGGTTTCACAATGTCAGAGAGTTTTTCCCTTAAAACATCACAAAGGCTCAGGAGACTTTTTACACCATAATCTATATGGGGAAATTCAATATTTGCAATATCAGTGCAGATCCACACTCAAGTTTTGTTCATTCATTGAAAATACTGGGTTGAAATACTATTACTTGAGCAAAGTCTTAAAAGTGACTAGTTTGAGCATCATCATTAGATTTCTTTTTTGAATTTCTTTTTAAAGTAAGAGCTTTTGCAAAAATACAAAAAATTGGTAGAGAAAACATACAACATGTTGTGCAGGAATGTCAAACTCCCTCACTCCAGTTCTCATATACATTGAAGGATTATTGCTAATAAAATTATATACATTTTAGGTTTAGGTTAGTTTCATTGTCAAATTGGACTCATCTATTTATACAAAAAAAAAAAGAAAAAACTTTCATGTTGCCAGATTTAGGGACATGTTGCTCCTCAATGAGCTAAAAGCCTTAAATGAGTTTTTGTTGTGTTATAGGCACCATTGATCTATGTTTTGAGTTAAACTCTTAACAACCAAAAACCAATATTGCTGCCTGGAACATTGTGTACATACTCTTCATGCACTTATTACTAATCATGAAGAGATCCTCAGGCACCTCTTTAGCAAATGTTCGCTGCAACAACAAGATGAGGAGAGCATAAACAAGTTCTAAGGGCTCCTCTGTGGCTCTTTCACTTCTTGTTCTGCCTTTCTCATTATGCACAAGCCATTCCCTTTAGGAGCTAATCTCACGCAGGAAAAAGTCAGCGCTCAACTCAGACGGACGATGCCAGTGTCTTATGACAGAAAAGGGTATCAGTAAACAGGCAATAAAACGTTTTTATTTGATCAGGATGTCCGGCAGAGGATCAAAGCAGACAGAAACTTCTCTAAGCCAGGTCTGATGAGGTCACAGGATGTTCAAGCACAGACCCCTGCAGTCTGAACATGACTGTTGGTGTAGCAAATATTTCATGGCAAGCATCATGGAGCTGATAGCAGCAGTATTAGCCACAGGGCAGCTCTGACAGACATGAAAAAGAATGTCTCTAACAGGGTGTTGGGGGGGCATTAGCATGCACAGACATCAGGAAACACCACAGAGATGCATCCCACTACAGACACCACAGGAAGAGCACGCGTAAACCTAAAGAAAGTTTATTTCCTTTTAAAGAACGCAGCTGGGCTTTGGAGAGATGCATTTTCTAACTCCTCAGAGGCGGTTGCTTTAGAAACACTTTTATCTTAAGCCTTAGTCACATGCGCTCGTCCAGGGCAGACTGTGGGGGAACAGAATTCACCTGAAAGGGAAAAGACACGATTAAAAAACAGCAAATCAAAACAAACAGCATTTTTTTCGTCCTCTTCTTGATTCACTGTGATTTGAATTAAGTTATACTCCGAAATTGAATTTTGAGCTTAATTTTCTTAATATAGCCACAAGGATATTAAATGCAAATATAATATAATATGCCCCAAGAAAGTATCTGTTACATAGAAAATACGCTAGCTTGACCACAAGTTTCCAACAAGGAGAATTTCTAATGACCTCTTGCCACTCTGCAGAAACTATGTCCTTTTTATTATTATTTTGGCTAAAAATGGCAATATCATAATTAAAATACCATTAGGAACGCTTTGAAAAACAATATATTGATAGTCAGAGTTAGACTTGAACTCTTTTACACTAGAGCTTCACTCCAGTGTTTACATTCTTTCGACTACCGCAGCTCCTCAACCGTTTACGCAATTAACCTAATTCTAGCGGCTTCTGAAGCGGAGAAAAGTAGCCTTGCACTGAAATGGAAGTCTTCAGTAGTGACGTGGTTACGCCATCAACAAATCAGCTCATTCACTTTGATCGCCTAACCGATAGAAGATTTACAGTATGTCAAAGAGCATATGTTATCTACAGCAGTTGTCACTAGCAACAGCTCCGGTGTTAAAGGGTTAAGGGGAGCACAGGTGTGTCTTGCAGTTGAGACTCATACGGCCACCTCAAGAAACATAAAGATGGAACATACCTGTGACAAAGAGGCGGAGACCTTTAGATCCACGTTCAGCTTCTTTAATAGAGCTAGCGAGTAGGTATGTACAAGGCAGAATCGTAGTCATGAACCAGGCAGAGGACAAACCATGCATGTCTATTTTTCACCTGCAGGCAGCCCGTATCTAACATAAGGTCTGTTGGTACTAATGCTTTAAGTGCAGCATTACAACCTAAACTTTGCTCTAAATAAAGTTAAAGAAAAATATTGGTTTAATGAGATTATGTATATATATGTATATGTATATATAGATTTCATTTAATATACAGCTGCAGCGTTGAGTCAAACTGTTGTTGATCTCTCGTTATTAAAAAGCTGCAACTTTTACCGCGCTGTGACGGGCTCTCCGGAGAGGCCGAATCATGTCGTCTTATTATAGAGGAGACAAATCAAGCGTACCAAAACCCCTCCCTTTCAGCCCTACATTCTCAAGGTTATTTTCAAAGATAGCTCTTGTCGCTGTGCTGCATGTGGGCCGGGCTTTGAGTAAGCCCCCCGCCACAAGAGGCATGGTGTAACCCTGTTCAGTAGAAATAAAGGGGGGGAGTCAGAGGCCTGAGAGAGATGGGGGTGCAGCTAATTTAAACCCCGGGGAAGTTTGGATGGGCGCTGGCTTTCGTCCTAGCAGACTGAAGACAGGCCACTTTAGTTCTGGGCACGCTGCGCTTCACACACCAAAGGCGCCGTCGACTTGTGTGTCAGCAATACAGCTCTTAAAGGTAATGAGATTTAGGCTTTCTGCTTCACAAAGTATGACCGACTTGAGAAACCCTTGAGACAAAAGTAACTGTGTTCTGCCTAGAAGCACAAAACAGACTTACATCATATCAGAATCACCACATTCCACTGTAGAAAAAATGGTTATGGACTCCAGGGACGCATGTTTCTTCTGTCAAAGGAGCAGTAACCATCACACGGTATATCTATCATGAGCAAGCGGACAAGCTCCACAACAGCAAGGATGGAATAGCAACTTCACAGCTCACTGACTTAAATGCCCCAAAAACATCCTGTCGACTGCAATAAAAAAACAAAAATCTTAATCGTTCCTTCAAACCGGGACTCAAAAGTGATGTATTTTGACAAGAACAACATTTTTTTTGTAGGTAATGAATATGAAAGCAAGCAGACCAGTGGGGCATCATATCATTTCCATCCAGGAAAGAAACAATAAAACAGATTTGTCACCATAAATTACTGTCCAAGAATACCACATGGAAGCTGGAATGTTTTTCACTCAAAATAAAATTCAATGTTTTACTTTGAATCATGTGAAAGTGAGAGAGTCAGAGTGAAAGAAAAGACAAGTATGCACTAATCTGTGGTTTTAACATTTTAAAGACAACATGGTAAAACAAGAACTAAAACTATTCCAGAGTGTTATGGTTTGGTGCTTTCATTTATTGGTTTTGGTATTGTTTTGTGCTTATGTTTTTGTCTGTTTGTGCTTCCAGAGTGGCGTGGGGCAGGAGGCGTGGCCTTCTCTACCTGATGGCCTTGCACACCTGCAGCCCATCCTGATTTATGAGCCTTCAAAAGCCTCTCCCTGGCTCTTCCAATCTGCCAGGTTATTAACCTTCTGATCCGGTTGCTTCCTGGTTCCAATGCAGTCCTCTTCGGCCGAGCTTCCTGCCTCCACCGCCAGTCTGCGTTTTTTGTTAGTTTTGTCTTCCTGAACAATTAAAACCTTTTCTGTTACCCATCTCGTCTGGCTCTGCTGTGGGATCTGTCGACTCACCCCCTGACACAGTCATGATAAAACATGTGCAGGTAAGAAAATTATGTCAAAATGACCCAATATGTTAACCTACATGTCTAAAATCCTTCGCTATAGATGTATAATCCTTTGCTTAATAAAACAGTCAAAACTAGGGATGCTACTATTCTCGGTTTAAAACTGAAATGTATTACACCTTAGAACCATACTATACATCGATATGTCTGTGTTGATAATTTCAAAATTGTTACTTGTGCTGAATTTAAGAATATTTGTTATGCATTGTTTAATTACATTACACTAAGCTTAGTATAAACCAAAAGGTTTTTCCTCGGTGCTTAATTTCATGTTTTTCTGATTCTTTTTTTGTATTTGTCGCTGTTTTCTGATAAAGAAATTATATATTGAGCTGAAACAAAACTCTGAAGTCAATCATTGCTACCAAAGTCAAAATAGTAATCAACTTAGTTGTTTTATTTTGCGACAAGGATCCCAAAAGGAAAACTGAGCAAGAGCGCAAGACCACCACACCATCCCACTGACAACTTTGAGTAAAAGGTTGAGAGATGGTCGTGCTAATGCAAAGTGTTGCATATCAGTACAAAGCCAATACAAATAGTTTTCTCAGCCTCAGATTCAGCTGATTCATGTTGATCACATAAAGAGTCGAGGAGATACAGTCTGCAAAAGAACGTGTGTTATTCAGGTCTTAATGTCAGGATTTGGTGATAGCTGAGCATCCACATGCAGAAGAAAAATTTTTGTCTGAAACTCTGGTCTGAAGCGTTTCTTTTTCTATATTATTTTATTAATTATCCTGGGTTTAGCAAATTTGAACTCTTATAATCCATTTAATCTTGTTTTAAATGAAAGATGCACTTTTGATCTGCAAATAAAATAGATAAAATGCCTTGTTTTCAATGACTGAACAATACACTTTCAATTTTATGTTTTTTTGTCCTGTAAATTCTAATTTTAAGGAGTTAAACTTTGTTGTATCAGTGACAATGACAAAGTACTATCTATAGAAGCAGAAATGTAAATATAACCTGACCAGAAAACTAGGAATAACTTGAAAATTAAAGAGAGCCAAAGCAAAATTGTATCTCTTAAAAGTGAACATGAGCCATATATTTAACACAGTTTCTAAACCACTGCTGGGCAGTCCATTATCCTTTTTTTTTTTACCTTGAAGCTGGCATCACTAAACATCCAAGTGGCAAGTCCTTTTTTTTCTTACATCTTATGACATCTTATTAGAATCTAATGACCGCAAATTCTCAAGACCCAGCATGCCTAAGTGTGCATCTCTGACTGATGATGCAGCTGAAGTGCTTGTCTCTTCAAATGCATGTGCATTGCAGGAATCATCATCCAGGCAGGTAATTGGCTGCTGTTTACATTGCTCTTGGCGCGCTCCTCTCCTCCTGCTTGACACATCTGTGCTGTTCATTAGAACTGTGGCGGGGGGGCTCTGTGATGAACTGTGTGGAGAAGCGAGGCCGCGGAGACTGTTCGCTTTGACAAGCCAGATCAGTAATCAGATTTACGCCTCAAACTCCAAAACTGACGCTTAAACCTTCAGAGCGCTCGCGCAAAATCAAATGCAACACGAATGAATTAAAAATGAGTAAGGTCTTTTTGTGAAGATCTGGAGACAGATGCTGATTTTACAGGGGGAGGGGGGTCATGTGTGGCAAAGTGATGGAAGGTGGTGGGGGCTTACTCCAGGTGGTCAGACGGCAGATGGAACAGCAGCTGAATGAAGTCCAGGGAAATAGACCCATCATCATCTCCACTCTCATAACCTTCATGAAAAGCTGAACAAAACTGACACAAACGATCCAAGCATGACGAGAGCCCAGAAAATCCACCACCTTGTTGGATAAAACATAAAAATTCAAAGGAGACTATGGAAACAAATCCCCAGAAAGGTAAAAGATTATGGCTCCTGCTGGCTTTGGGGTTATCTCGGTCCATAGAGGGTCATAGAGAGGAGTGGCCAAATCTAAATGGGAGAGCAGGTGTGTCTTGCAGTTCCCTTTAGGCTTGTATGCCACCTCAAGGGGCACAATCAAAGAAAAACTAACATTGTCGTGTGTAAGTGTAATGTGAAGCATTCGTAAAGATAATGGCAGTGACACACACTTGTGACATATGGGTGTCCAAGTAAGTACCCATTAATCAGCAGTAGTTTTTCTTTTTTTTTTTTTTCGCTCTGGCCATCAACAGGAAACGTCACCAGAGTACAGACTGTTTCCTGGTTTTTCAGTGCTGTCTGAGGGTTTACTGGGGCTTTTATCTCACTCAGGGGGTGTGTCTGGGTGACAGCCACTTACGCGGTGTTTCTGTTTCTCTGTGACTGAGTTTGAATAGTGTCCCGCCCTAACCCGAGGGGGGAGGTATTTGTTTTAATTATTGTCTCGATGAACATAAGTAAAATATCACAGTTATATCACAGGAGGCTGGCTGCAGCCAGAGAACCACCGCGCTTCGACAGGACAAAAATGTTTGTTTTGGATCAGTATTTTACCCGCTGATCGAGTCGGCGGGTAAAATACTGATTGGTTCCTGATTGGCTGATGCAACACAGTGACCTGCTGTGAAACACAGTCAGACATTTGAGCGCTGCGCTCTCGTGCTCGCCCCGTCACCGGTCTTATATGAGCCTGCCCACTATCACAGGAAAGACAGAAGGAATGACTAGAACTTCAACGCACTGAACGCAGTAGAAGTGAATGACGTGTCCTGAGGGAAAGAGACCCTCACTGAAACTTAGCACTGAAATGAGGAAGCGATTGCAGCAGCTTCTTTTGGTTACAGTAGAACCGCGTAAATCATAACGATTCCTACTTGAAATTGAATTTCGTTCAGCCCTTCTCATTCATTACTCACCTGTCTCTCCTCTGCAATCCCCCACCCTCCATATATTCAATGGATTGAGTTTTGCTCAGTAAGAAGTCTTGTATCTACTTACCTGACATTCATTCCCTGTCTTTACTCCGCCATGTCTCTGACCTCCGCTGGATCTCGGACTCTGTGTTCCACCTCGATCCTTACCTGCCCCTAATCTTTGTCCAAGTCCGTAGCAGACAACTGCCACCCTCCCCTGCAAAGTTTCTCAGCACTTCCCTGTTTTTCTCCGACACATTAGAACTCTGGATATGGATCCATCTGTTACAGTAGGATGTCCACATGAACAAAACTGTCTAATTTCCTCTTTTCTAGCATTTAGGGTTGCACACAACACACACACACTTATCACATGAACAAGACTAATGGAATCCTTACAGTCTGGAGGAAAAAAAATTGAAAAATCTGCACGGCATGCTTGCTACCTCTGTGTAAGTGTCTGCCACGACCTGTTGCCTGCATGCAACATGCCCACAGTAAAAAATATCCAAGAACATTTTCCCTTAATGGGTTCACCAAGAAAGCTTGATGGAGGGATTATTGTGGCACTAGCAAAAGTCTCAGTTTTGAGATCAAAATTTCTAAATGTAAAGAACAAAGCCCCTAGAGGGACATGGAAGAAAAAAAAAGTTTCTGGTTACTGATACGCACTGTCACAAACAGGCAGACAGCTGGTTCCACATGCAGCAGGTTTATTAGTTAAGGCAGGAACTAAGCACAGCTAAAAGTCCACAAAGCTAAATCAGGGTCAGGCAGGTAGAGGTCATCAACGAGCATGGAGGCATCAGAGAAAAGACTGGAGTGGTCAGAGTCCAGACGACGGTCAGGGCAGGCAAACAGGTGAAGCAGGGTCAGGTACACAAAAACTCAGGTCCTGGATGAAACGCTCAGCAAGGACGACAGGAAGACAGACTTTACATTTTGATTGGAATTTAAAAAATGTTGATCTCGAAACTGTGACAGTTGCTTGTGTGGCAAAGTGGTGGGGCTGCTGATGCAATACACCCAAAACAAACAACGCCACCCCGGAATACAGGGTCCGGGAAACCCAAAGGCAGTCCTGACAAAGGACGTGTAGATTCTTCCCAACAAGCAAAGACATGGTTCCAGTTTCAATAAATAGTTTTATTACAAGGTAAAATGAATTAAGACTGTAAAAGTTAAAATAAAACCCTAACTCTGGGAAGGCTTACCGGCAAAACGCTGGGCAGACGAGGGGAGGACAAAAAAAAAAAACAAAACAAAACTGGATACACCCCACAGTGACATGCACACACACACGTGTGAAAGGAATTGGACAAACACCAGGACATGCACACAAACGGGCCTCCACCGTCGAGCCCTAACACGCTCTGCAAGCACTTCACCCTGGAAAGAAAAATAAAATAAGAGTAAGTAGGGTTGTCAGCAGATAAAATCAAGTTAAAACAATTTAGAAGAAGATATGCTGACCCCTAAACCACACCCACCTACACACTCTCACCTAAAAGATAATCAAATTAAAAGAGCAAAAAAATAAAAAAGAAAGGCACAGTGCATCATATCCCCATAGGGTGAGCCAAACCATTTTTATGCCCTTCCCCAGGTAGTCAGTGATTAGGAGATTTACTACAGCTGCACAGACTGCTGCTACACTTGCAATTTGGTGGCATAATAATCACTCCATATTCATGCGGGCCACCTGTGTGCCCTGTACAGGTTTGCTTATTTTTCACCATGTTGTATCCACTAGTAAGGGCAGTTGTCACTAAAGCTGTCAGGGATTGTGGTGGAGGACCCAAATGCAGGACATCAGACTTGGTGGCAGAAACTTAAACGTTTACTAAATCAACTTAAACATGACAAAAACAGGAGAACAAACCAGTGACATGACAGAACATAGAAGAGCAGATGACCTGACAACGAGAACTGAAAACCAGACACTTAAATAGGCTGAGGGCAATTAACTAAATGAAGACAGCTGTGGATGGTTAACCTGAACATGGGGAAACTGACGTGGAAAACAGAACATGACAAAAGTTTAAGGTTAAAAGTGGCAAACTGAGCTATTGTACAATTTTAATAAACTTAAAAATGCAGAAGATCTACGTTCTGTGAAAAAAGACGGTTACATTTTAGCGTGCATTTTACAACAAGGAATTCTTTTGTAATAGAGTGGGCAGTCCATGTTTTAGTACGTCGCTTACCCACTTTCACCTGTAACAGTTTCGATGAGACGTGCACAACCTGCAACACTAATGAAAACGAAACAACACAACTCACAGTAACTGTGACTTTTGGATCAGAAATTAGGTCTGCACTTTGACACTTTTTCATCCACTCATTGTTTTTTATTCAGGCCATCCTGCTGTAGATTCTCTTCTGGTTTGGGATCACTTTCCTGCTGACCTATTTCAGAGATTTATTTTTGTTTCACCTCATGTTTGCAAAATGATCCACTTTCTATCCCCTCGTTTGCAAATTTGCCTTTTAGCCAAGAAAAGGATCACATGTCAGTATGAAAAATCTAAACAAAACCTCTAACCTACCTCTAACCTTTATTTGATACACAAATTGTCTGAAACTCTAACTTCATGTCATGTATTTTAGTTTACCAGTTATAATTGGAGATGATGTCCCTAAAATCCTTCAAGAATTAAATTTGTGTGCAGTTTAAGAGCATTATTTACTCCCAGAAATTTGCATCATTGTTAGTTTTCATTGGAATGCATTTGTTAAACAAAATAATGAGCACATTTTTTTTTTAAACACATCTCTTTAGGATATTAATTTGAATGTAAAAAATGTCATTATTTTGGCTCCTTTGATATCCAGTTATTTAACATATTTTAAAGTTACCATATATATTTTCAAAGTATAAATATGATTTATATTATTTTAATATTGTTACACAGTTCATCACAGCTGATATTCTTTTTTGTACTCTTTTTTTGCATGAGCCCATATCAAGTTTGTTCATTCGAATATCAAAAAAGTATGATTTGTTTAACAGAAAAACCACAAGACAACTATTATTAACTTTACAAATAAGTGAGCATTAATAATTAATTTACTGATTGAGATAAATTAAAATGATAAAACAAAAGTGTGAAAAATGATTATTTGTAGAGCCAACTTTCCTGTTGAAGCCTCTTGAGGAGCCGATGGGTTCAGTTTGTATGACATGCTTCGATCCTATAGTTCCATTGCCTTTCGTGTATTGCTGGTTCCTGACTGCCTCAGCAAAAGACCTCTTACTGTTTTTATTGCTTTCCTGATTGCCATGGGAGAACGGTTGACCTCAAGACCCCGCCAACCTGGTATTATTCACTTTGACCGAACCCTTCCTTCTCTGCAGGCTCCCAATCAGAATGATTGCCCAGCTCCTACTCCCCAGCAACCACACTTGAGGGTCACGGCCTTCTCAACATGTGAAAAATGTCTGGAGGACATCTGGTCAATAGGAGATGAGTCTAGTTTAGAAAGTTTGCCAAACAAGTGCTAACTTAGAAATTGATGAGTTAACCAAGAAATGTTTGAAGTTCAGGACTTTGATTTTTATTCATTACAAAAATAATGACATATAAATTCAGAATGTTGATGTTAAACATTCTTTATTGGTGTTTCTTCAAGCACAGGCTAATAATTTTATCAATTTTAGACATTGTTGTTTGTGCATGCACTGAGTTCTCACCTCTGAGAATTTCTGGTTTCGTCTTATCATCTAAACTTTCAGCGTGTCTTACCTTTCCTTCACCTCATTACTTTCCAAAAACACTGTTACGAAGGGAGGCAAAGAAAAGTTTGAGCTAGAAAATGAGAATGTGGGAGAGAGCTCAACATGCTAAACATGTGCAAGGATATTTCTAACAAGAAACAAGGAAGAAATACATCAGAAATCCAAGTTCAGCCTCAAATCTTGAAGCCCAGGGTGGAAAAGAAGAGTAAAAATGCTCTGCGTCAAAGCAGCTTCTCCAAAAATAGTTCCAACTGTTTCATAGATATGAAAATATCGGTGAGGCTTTGTTTCCTATTCCACCTCCATCGTAAGCGTCCACAGAGAGATGGAAGCGGTAATTCTACATCTCCTTTTTATTGTTATCCCTTTATTGAGATGAATCACCACCAAACAGACATTCTGCTGGGCTGGGCCTCGCCGCAAAGACAGACATGTTTAAAATTTATGATGCCATATATGAAAAACTATTTTATTCTGTGGTCCAGATCAGCTGCTGGAAGTTCAGACCAAACTGTACCACCCCAGGCTGGTCTGATAACTTCTACTCATCCAAGTGGGAAATATAGATTCTATTTTTTAATGCATTCTCTGGGGTCTTCAGTCATGCTCGACCTCTCCTTCTAGCTGTCTGGTCTGCTGCTGAAAGGTAGCATTGTAGCTGTGAGTTTCAGGAAAGAAGTGTCGCAGCCCTTTGATGTGGCAGCAGTGCGTTGGCGGCACACCTCTGCAAAACACGGAAATGTGATGCAACAATGATAGGTGAGGGCAAAGACTCACCAGGGGCTTAAACGAATACGCTCCAACCTCTTCCTCGTGGGGCCCTGCTGTGTCGGTCTCCATCCTCACAGAAACTGAAATTCACAACTATTAGAGCTGAATAAATGGTTTTTGGTCTATAAGTAAGATAGGACATGTAAAATTGATGCAAAAGATTGATGAGAAAGATAATCTCGTCTCTTCTTAGATCCCAGAAAAAATAAATCATTTTCAAGCTCGGATGAGAAGTGTTCATTTGGGTTAGAAACATCCTCAGTTCAGGGCATGGAAAACTTGCTCAGATTCAGGAAAGTGCAGGTGCGTTTATATATTTTTAAAAATTAAATTAAAATGTTTATATGAAATTATATTCTTATTTTTTTTTTTTTTTTTATTCAAAATATTGTAGTAAAACTAAATGAATTCACTGGAAATATCCCCAGCCCTTTTTCTGAGTGGAGTGCACACACTAATAGAACATTTGTGCTAAAGGTATTGGTAAGGCTTTAGTCACCTGTACCTATACCCATACTATGCCCAACCATGCTGCAGACTGGCGAGGAGTAAGAACTTACCTGTAGATCCTTGAGGTGTGGGAAATTCAACAGATACAACTTTATGGCTGAGTTTAAGATAATTAGTACAACCATGTAGCTCAGCCATTTCATTATTCAACAGTTTATACATCTCTGACCAACAATACAAATATCTTGTATGGAAACAACCACCTCACTCATTAACAGAACAAAACCTAACTCCCACAATGCACTCCTGCTTGAATTGCAGAGGGGTGTGGTCATGATAAACCCCTCCTCGAGCTAAGTGCCCCTCTCTCACCTTGTTCTTAACAACCTATGAGAGATTGTATTTATAAACACGAGGGCTTTTTCTTTTAACTGCTTGCATTTATTTATTATTGCTTTTTATAGAAACCTGGTGTTTTCTAAGTATACCAACTCTCTGGGGATTTTATTCTTCCTGCTCCAACCCAGACTGAAGATGCGGGTTCCCTGCTGGACATAATAAACTTCCTTCCATCCCCTTTTATGAACTATGGTCCTGGGTCCTCTGTCTCCACACACCCTCCAAACCACAGAAACCTGTGGTTTTGCTACAGGAAGGTTCAACAACACTTTATTTTGACGATTTACATTTTGTTCGGTGAAAGTAGCACTTTGCATTTGGTTTATTTTTAGTTTATAAACTTAAAATCCCATTTTTTTCTGCATTTTAGAGCAAAAACTACATTTTTTCCAAATTGTATTTTACTACACTCTACTATATTTATAAAGATCACAAATCAACGATCTTGGATGTCGCAAATGTAGGCTACTCTAATTTTTGGGAGCTAATCGCCCTGAAAAGAACCCGATGATAGAAAGCATAATGCCTATTCTCTAATAATTAAATGTGAGATGAGAGGTTACCTCAATGAACTTGTCAAAGACAGTGAGGAGGACGTCAATGCGCAGGTGCTAGTTCGTACATGGCTGCTCTGCTGTCATACCTATCTTCTTCTTCTGTGGTTGAGGAAGGGTGACACTACCTCCAAAATGTCCTCACTATAAAATTGTAGACTCCCAACATTGGCAATAATATTGTTGTGGTTAATCAGTGTGGGTGTTCAAGTGACTGTGATTGTTCATCACTAAGAATAAGCTGACAAAAAGTTATTTGAAACTGATGCTGTGCACACAGAAGCAACCCGGCTTGGTCTGACCTTCACTTGGCACTGCAGAACTTTGTATCTATAGGTACGCAGCCGGCATTCTGTTAAAACCAAGACCTCATGATCTGTAGTGAATCTCAGACCAAGAGGAATGATTGTGCAGTCAGATCAGGCCTGCAGGAGCAAGGCTTTAGAGGTTTTAACATGTACGCAGTGCATGTAATACCCAGGCCTCGGGGCATGGCTGTGAGCCAACAGCATTTTAACAATACAGCTATTGTGAACGCTACCCACTCATGTTCATGTCACATTATTAGGTAAATAGCTTGTGATTCCCCTGATTTCAAGATGCATCTATTTTAGTGTCCACGAAGTCCAGTTGACTCTCGCCTGAAATAACCTTAGAGGACGGTCCATCTGCTCACATCTCCATGTAGAATTCTGCTGCTTTCAATCATCAAACAAAATCATTAGGTCTAATTAGACCATGTGGAGATTCTGCAATAAATTTGCAGCATAGATCTGCCTGAGAAGCTCAACCTTTCACCAACTCGTTAGATGCACGCTGCAGTGCATCATGGGGATTGGATTACTAATGCCTTCTTTCCTCCACAAAAACTGGAAATCCTAATCCCCTGAAAAAAGAAAATGCAAGTACTGTACTCATTGGCATTCAATCCACAGTGTGCCGCTTTCCATCCTTTCTTGAGCTTTTCAACATCATTCCTCAGGAGTGAAAGTTTAAAAAAAAGCCCTGTAGCGATGCATTTTCCATTGGAAGAGCAGGACATGAAGCTGAGATGTCAGACATGAACTTTTACAGTGACTGAGACAATAACACCATTCATATGTGTTTTTTTTTTTATTGTAAAACATAGACTTTAGAGAAAGAAAAAAGAGTGCAATTAAATAATGTGTGTCTGCATTCAAACTTATCAGTACAAATATATCTTATATTTGTTTGATCTCATAAGTGAGCTAACTTAGGAGCCTAGTAGAAGAGTGTCTGCCCTGAAATTGGCTGGTTTCAGTTCGAATCCATGTTTGAGTCATACCATGAAGTAAAAATGTGACTCAAAGCCTCCCAGCTGGACACTCAGTATTCCAAATTGGATTTGGGGGTTATGCCACCAGCTGTGTCAACATCTCACTGCTCCCCCAGAGGATAGATCGAATGCAGGGAACAAGTGTCACACACAGAGGTGTATGACACCTGGAGCTGTCAATCGTCACTTAGGTGGCGATCCAATTTGATTCATGTATCTAGATCGACGATTCTCAGATCAAATCATGATTCTTATAATTTAATATATTATGTTTAAATGGTTGCAACATGTATGTCTTTTTTACTGGATACACGAACAGAGGATCAGAATCAACAGAACACAACAGAAGAAATTTGTATATCACTTTAAAGAAAGTCACACTAAAATGTTTTTTGTATCCATTTCCATTTGAGTAAACTGAAATTCTGTCATTTTTCTAATCTACAATAAAAACTTGATAGTTTCAATTTGAAAATGAGAAATTTCACCAACACTTTACTTTGAAGATTTATTTATTTCCTGTGAAAGTAGCCCATTTGATTTGTTTCGTTTATCAATTAAAATCCAACATAATTCTGCACATTTGGAGCAATAATTACATTATCTGAAGTGTATTTTTACTGCATCATTACCACACACATCATAATCATCGTGAATCAGCGATCTCTGATTGGAAATCAGATTGCGAATATCTGAATACTTGGATACTCGTTACAGACCAAGTGACAAATAATGGGGCATTACGTTACATAGTTGCAAATCTGCAATTGGAAACGATAATGGCTCGTCACTTGTGTTTTTTTCCTCTAGGTTTTTCTTTTGTCCCTCAGCTGAGACTTCTGGAGTTTTGTTTTGAGTTATCTCGTTCGTCCTCATTACTTAAGGAGCTGCTCTCTTGTGTTCTGTATCTGAGAGTCAATGTGTTTGTCTGTGCTTGGTTCTATTAAATGTTTTGGAACCAATCTGGCCATGCTGTGGGTCCTTCCTGCACCTTGGTTTCTACCTGCCCGCTGACTTCCAGATCAGGAGGCTAAAACAGACTTAAATCTTTAAGTCAAATCACTTAAATCACCTTCTGTTTTCCTCCCGTCTGTGATTGGTTGGTTTAGTGGCACATTTGAAAACTCAGAGTTGCGATCTGCAAAAATTGACAGAAACTGAGATTGAAGAGAACACATCTGAAAAGAATTGCGTGAAATAACACAATATTAACCAGGTTTATAAGGTGGCAACAACAAGTGTTTTTCATGGCCGAAAAAAGAGATTTTGAAAGTAAAACCTGGTATTTTGTAAACAAAAATCTTTTTTTTTTTTCATTTGACACTTAGAAAATTTTCATGAAAGAAAACTAGATTTTGTTTGCGGCTTTGGAAAATCTAATTTAGAAACTGTGACTTTTATTCTTATCTTAGTGACACAAATGTATCTCCATTCTGGTGTGTGTTTGGACAAAGCTCTTTTTTATAAATTTGAATTCATTTATTTCTAACTAGAAATATAAAACAAGCATCACAAACAGAAGTATGTTGTTGATCAACAACATTCAAAGTCTAACATAGCATCGAACCATCTGTCACTGAAACACAATTGTGCCCAAAGTGAAAGAACCATCAAAAATAAAAGCAGTTTTTTTTTTTAAACAATCACAATGAATGCATTTTCTTTGAATTACGGCCTCCAAAAGTAATCACCCGACTGGAAGAAAAAAGCAGATGCAAAAATATTTTTGTAACAATGAGTTGATTGAAAGTCTTTCTGTCAGTGTTTTTAGCCAGCAAGAGTCACAAAAACACTGAAACGATAAAAAGAAAAAAATCTACAAGTAAAAAATTATTGCATTTCATTATGAAGAAAAATTACAAAAAAAAAAAACAAGATCCTTTTAGCAAAAATTTGCCTGCTAAAAACAAATCTGTGGGTCATAGAAGACTTTCAATGTGTGCAGCACAGTTAAAATAACTAAAAAAGAAATTATAAATGAGCACTTCACCTTTTTTGCATGCAATAAACCAGCATTTAAGATATCCATCAACAACCATCTTAGAGCCAATAACTTGATCTATCACTGATAATTATCTTTTGCAGAATTACCTCCCCCAGCAGGTAAATCAATCTTCCCTCATAACCTGAAATCCATTTCTCTCTGCTCTCCCCGAGCATTGCACTATGACATTCTGTTAGCATCGTTTGCTCTGACTCACCGTTATGCAACCTGACACATGCATGACCCACAAAGAGGATCTGGCTATTTTAAGAGAAGTTTCTGCAATAATCAATATGGAAAATGAGCTCTAGAATAATATGATCAGACACAAAAGAAGTGGTAGGAAAAACCACTTCATCCCTGATCCAGCCTGTAATTTGAAGGAAATTGGTTTTACAATCTGAATTCCCATATTTGTATGCATGAACATGAAAACAGATTATTAGATTAAACAGCCTGTAATCTGAATTTTGCATTGAAGACAGTGATGCTTCTTGTGTCTGCAAACGTATCTTTAAAAGTACATGTTTTTAAGCTTTTTTGACCATTGATACTTACAGAGTGAGCATCTGAACAAGTTGAGTGTTTTGTCCCCTCATGCGCATCTTTCTCTTCACCTTCGGTATCACCAAGCAGCACCATGTACTATGACATCTCTCTATTTTAAGAATCTGACTTGAAGATGAGGAGCAGCCAGGCGCTGACATGCAGAGCAGATTGATGGGTGCTGTGCTCCTGTAAGTACATATTTCTCTGACTTGAGGGGGTTGATTATATCTAGGTCACTATTTTTGCAAGATCAAATGATTTTTCTGAGTAACTCACAGAAAAAAAAGTGCTGCAGTGTAAGAGCACAAAACAGTTGTGCGAGATTTCAAATAGAAAACAACAAACAAACATTTGTGCACAAGTCTACACTCATATGGTGAATTCACCACAGTTGGAGGACTCTGGTGTATTGCCTTGTAACTGGGTCATCTGAAGACTTAAATGCAGTCTTTTTCTTTGCAGATCAAACATAATTCTTGTTTTGTCAACATCTTGCATTGTTGCAACATGGTGGGTGCTAAAAAAATAAAGATGAAATGCAGTGAACCGACCGATGTGGTGTGGTTCAGATTACTCTCTGTTTTACAAAGTACTCCTCACTGCAGTAAAAGCAGATTAAAATGCTCACAGTGGAGGAGAAAGTCACACAAAGCAGCAGAGATGAGGCTTGTTGGCCACGTTTTGTTGCTTTCCAGACACTAAAAGATTACAGCAGTCAAAGAAAAACTCCACAGTGAACCTAGGTTTTCTTTTTTTTCATATTTTTTTTAGTTCAGAATAATGCTTTTTTTAGGAGCCAAAGTGATTACTTAAAAAACAACAAGTGCTTCGACTAACAAATTGAAGTACCGGTACTTGTTTTGAAGAACAACTCAAATGAAAATTGTGCTTTTAACAAGTTCTTGAGACATTTTTCTAATGATGGAGGACATATTTAAAGAAAATTAAGAACAAATTTTTATTTCTAAGTATTCCCTATTTTAAAATCGTGAATCAGGAACACATGAATAAATAAAAGCAGTTTAAAAAGAGTTTATTTGTGATGTAGAAAATGTTCATCCACTTGTAGACGAAAAGATCCATGTGTATCTTCTTTTTGTTTGTCGTCTGAGCTGGTATCTGGATAAAACCGATGGATGGCTTCATTTTTGTTGCACTGGGAAAGTTAAATTGGTATTGTGAGGGGGCTGTTTGATAGCAGAAGAAGGATGTCAGGAAGCAGGGGTGAATTTTAGGAACAACGGTTCCACCCACAACTCAAAGGTGGACTACTGCTGCTTTGCAGAAACTGAAAAATTTACTTAAAAATGACATACTTTTTTAAAATTTTGACTAGAAATAGTAATCATAATAAAAAAAAAAAAACTGAGAACCCTTTTAGAATAGATCAAAAGTTGACCAGAGTGGGACTTTAAGAAGAGACACGTTAAAGTTACACCCATCCGCCCATCGGGCAACCCCGCCAAGCACCCAGACCAGGGCAGAAGCCCCCCAAAAGTTACTATTTCTATCAGAAGAGTCCAAGCGCTTTGGGGCTCTAGATAGTTGTCAGCACAAACTCTGGAAGTTTCTATGGGTCGGTCTTGACGAGTCACCGGCAACAATATCCAGAAAATGAAGAGTTAATCTAAATCTATTTTGTGGTCATTGCTTCAATTTTGATTTAAAAAAATATCTATTCTATGGGTTTTATGTGGAAGTATTTCAAATAATTAAGTGTTATATTAAAAAAATACAAAAATTGAACTCTGGAGACTTCTTACAAAAACTGAATTTTTAAAGACAATTTTAACAAAAAATATGTTTTACTTTCTACGTTTTGTAAATTGATCCCTATTGTTTAAATTTCACAAATGTCTGCTATTTGACATTAAACTGTTGCAACAAGAGTACAAAACTTTAAGAACTATAAAGTGTGTTTAAGATGTGCCTGGTGAATTCTGATGTCAATGGCTTCAATAAATCTGTCAACCAAATCCGTCTGTTGTTTCTATAGCAACAACTCAAGCCAATCAGGAGTGAGCTTGTTGCAAATCCACACTTCTACCACTTTAATGCGGAAGATCCCAAATCTGTCAATCATACATATTTTAAACGTTGGGGGTTGGGGCCAGTAGGCTCTACCTCCTTTTATTGAGGCATCTGATTGGTCAGTTTATAACGTGAATACCTACAAAAACAGAAAAAGTTATTGTGAAAAAAATGATCAAGATTTTTTTTAAAAAAAGGTGTCAGAATGGTTAATCTGAGGATTAGAATGACTGAATGAAAGCTGTATGGAGGTACTTCCTGTTTGGAACGTCAGGGGAGAGGAGTCACTCTGTCCAGCTTTTGTATACAGTATTGGCTCTTTCGTTGTGCTGAAAACCTTAAATAACAACCCCTGTGGTGTAATTAGGTCTTTCTCAATAGTGGGTGCTTATGAGGAAATCTCATATATTGTTGTTGACTTCAATGCCAATCCATGGTGTATTTAACCAAAAAGAAATAAAACAGATGTAATCTATTTGCTTGTTTATGATTTTTAAAGTGTTTTTCATTGTAGTGTTGTAACAGAAACACAGACTCATCAGACTGGCTGTTAGTCTTTTGTTCTTAGACTTTCTTGGAGAGATTCTGAATTGTAAACTCGTTTCCTCCTTTTCCTCAGATGACAGCGGTGACAGCCATCTTCTGCTGCTGCTGCATCCCTTCAGCATTAAGGTTTAATGTGTTGTGCATCCGGTAGACAATGGATGTATTGCCTCTGTGTCATCTGGAAGCACTTGGATCATTCTCTGTGAACTTATGGCACCAACAAGGCATTTTCATCCAGACGATACACGCTCCTGATCCACCATGACATGTACGGTTCAAAACAGAAAATGTGAAGTCCAGTACAGCATTTTCCTCCTCTCCAAATTGTGTGGAGAATACAATCAGTGTCTTTCAGGCGCACCCTGATGATGAAGATCCGTCTGAATGGTCCATTTCATCATTAGCTTGTTTCAAAGATGTTAGCACTTTCTCACTGAGACGTCCGGTTCCCCCACCAGGTAATTTCCTCATGACAAACCACATTTGCATATCAGCCTCTGATTAAACAGCTCTCCGGGCACAATCATTTTTTCCGTGTGTTGTTGTTTTTCCTGGTTATTTGAAAATTTTACATTGAGCGAATTGAGGTTGTCAAGCAAGAAGCTACAAGGAGCTGAAGGTTACTGATTTCAAATTAAACTGTTGAAAACAGGTCCCAACTTGACTGTGGTGTTATCGAGAGCTTATTGTTCTGTTATTGTTGGACCTCCATCAAATGTGGCAGCATCCCCTCCCTTTTTCACCAGCTTTCATAAATAATTAAAGATTTAATCTCTGATATTTTCAAAGGTCAGATACACAACAAAGAGAGAGAAATGTCAGTCCTTCCTCTGCAGGAGTACTTTTTTTTGTAATCACTGGGTTTGTGCTTTTTTTTTTTTTTTTTTTTACGTGAGTCAACTGGACCAACAAAATCTGCTTTTCATTGCAGCTGAGGTCCATGCCCACTTTCATGCATTAATGTGTGACACGTGAGCTAAATGGATGTGGTCCTGATGGATTTCTCCTACTGATGCATTATCAATGAGCATCTCATCCTCAGCAGACAGAGAGGACTCATCTGCTCAGAGCTCTTCTCACAGAGCTATGCAGAATAAAACACCTCACAGTGACAGTTCAGTCTCTTACTACTGAGGTGTCATTGAGGTCTGACGTGTTTTTTTTTTATATTTAGTTTAACATTTTAACCCTTTATCGTTGACGCTTTAGCACCAGTGTTTACATTATTTTGAATGACGTAATTGGGTAGCTGTTAACGATACAAACATAATTCCAGTGGAAACAGCCTTGCGCCGATATGCAACAATTTACAATCGTGAAATGTTTATGCAATCAGTGTAAATCAGCTGATTGTATCACAGGGGGAAAAGTAGCTTTACTCCAATATGCAACACTCAATGGCTGTTTTTCAATATTGGTGCAAAGCTGAGATGAAAAAAGACTTTTCTTTGCATCAAATTCAGCTGACTCAGAGTTCTATAGGCCTTAGCGCCCCCTGCAGGACAAGCCCCGAAACCCACAGTCATGTACAACCTCACAACAGGTGAATCCCCTCCAACTGCTTCATCCATCTAGCCCAGGGGTCACTAAGACTGCGACCTGAATCCGGGCCCAGATGTTGGGTGATGCAAACCCAGCATCTGGGTCCAAACTCGATGCAAAATAATACGATGGGAGCCTCAAATTTAAATGGTACAGCTATTGTTGTTATTGCTAAACGTTCTCAATATCAAGTCATCATATATAGGCACATACATGTTTGGAGAGTTTCTTTGGGGAGAAAAAACCTGTGAAGAACCCGAACAAGAACGTTCCATTTCAGAGAAACATAAAGCTGCTGTTTACAGACACAACCAGGAGTCTTCCTCAACATATGGATTTATGGAGACAGCTGTTTCCCCGTACCAAACCGCTGTGCATAAGATCTGGTGACTGATTCTTGAATATTTCACATAATCTCATTATAATCTGCATGAAGTTACAGCTCCCCTCCGGGACCAGATAGCGTTCCACTTGTGAACTCATTCTTTTGTCAGGTTTAGCTTTCTTACATTTTCGTAGACTCCCAAAGTCACAAATAAAGTCTATGTTTCAAGTGGCTACAAACATTTTACAGAGAATGAAAATGTAATCAAATAAAGTTGCCGACCTGCTGAAGATGTTTCTGAACTGAAGAAACTTGTAAAAGGGACATTTAGGAATTTCACCTGCAGAAAGGCTGATTAAGGCTAAATTAGACAAGAATTTGTTCAAAAACTTTAGCAGAGTCAATGTTCATCTGTGTGGAGCTTTTAAATGAAACCCTGATAGACTGAAAAACGCTAAGCATTTGTTCAGATGTACAGTACATTCTTCTTAGGGGGTGTTTGATTTATGGAAGAAGCATAAGAAGGCTGGTGGATCCTCCTTTCATGTAGTTTTTTTGATGATGTCGGCTATTGTCCTGGTAGTGTTCTTGTTGTGTGTGTGGCACACAGTTCCATGTGTTTTATGTGACATTAAATACTTTCACAAAGTTTAAAATAGTGAATTTTTTTGAATATGTTAATGCTTTCAAGTTTAGATGACTGATTTATAAAAAGGATTTACATTAATTAAAAAAAAGGGAATTTCAAATAATTAAAATGTCAATAAAAAGCTGCCGGAGGATTTATGGTTTCCTCATTTCACAATTAAATTAAAGGTTAAGCAACTTTAAGTGTTGTTTTGGCCCCATTAAGTTAGGGAAACATTAGAAAGTAGAAATCTGTTACTTTATGTGTCAGTGCTAAACCTAAAAATGATATTGAACCTAATCATGCAGCAGTATTATTGCACTTCACCAATCTGTTCCCTCTCTCCTTCAGATGTAAGCTCAGGGCTGGAGTCTTATCTCGTCTGAGCACCTGGACAGGAAAAAGAAGAACTTGACTGGAGTGAAGTTTCCTGTTACTCCAGGGTTTGATTTCTCTCTTTTTGCTCTGAGCTTTTGTGTTTTTTTTTTTTTTACTCAAAGCCAGGAGGATGGAGTGCCGCCAAATCTAAACGAATAGTTGCTCTTCAAACTTTTAATTAAATCTTTTTTGTTTGTTGCTTTAAAGCAATCTTCAAACATCTGATGGAGTTTCTGTTTTTATTTTATACTTAACCTCACACTTCCCCACACATACTTCATTTGCAATCTAATTTCATTCTGAAAAGTAATAATTTGCTTTGTTTATATTTTTATTTTTGCTGGTTTAAGCTTTCCTCTTTGTTTTTGCTGACTTGTGAGTTGGAAGGAGGAATTCTGACACAAAAAATGTCAAAGTGAACTTCGTATAGAATATATTTTTGGATTAATTTAACATTCTGTCGTTCCAGCTCAGAAAGTTGCACTTGCAGACTTGTTCTCACTTCTCCAGGGCTTATTCCTCATTACAGCTGTGAAGTTTCCCTGTCTGTGTTGGGTCATATTTAATAACTTTATTGAGTATCATACAGATTGCAGCAGCTTCACTATCTGTGATGCCCCACAAAAGTACCACACTATGTGCTCACACAGTTAAAACAAGGGAGGGAAAGTGGGTTTCCTTGTGTGCATAATTGCATACCGCTTCCAATCCTCATCTCAATGGGTCGAACGGGTGTTTTAGTTGTCAGAGGTTGTGTTTGGCTGCCTGCGATAGCGGCGCCCATTGTTTTTAACCTCCACTCTGCCTTTGAGTTAGTATGTTTCTGTCAAGCAGCAAACCCAGCTTGGCAGGCCCAAAACATTCTGCTTACCCATTAAACATTCATGAACTGCAGCGCGGTGGCACCAATGCAGAAAGGTCACTGAGGAATGATCGCTGTAACAGCACCATGCATCAACGAACCCACAAATGAAAGCCAAATGTAAGACCTTAGACATAACTGTCCTAACGGGTGAATGCAGGCTGTCTGTGGGCAAATATGGGCAAGCCTGTACAGGGCCCGCACAAGTTAACAAACCACTTGGTGAAACTGTAGATGCAGGCGTATCGTACCAATACATTCTCACTCCCAACTCGCCACGTATGGACGTAGGGTTTGAGCCCCTCCCCTACTTTGACGTTTTGAGCTTCCCCAACTCGTTGTTTTTGATGTGCTGGCTTTCCCCATTAAATCCGAGGTCCTCAACCCTCAAGACGAGCCACCAAATGCAGTAATGCACACTGGTATGGTTAGGGACCTCTGGGGTTAGGGACCCCTGATTAGCATATGCATTTATTCCCTGTCTGTGGCCAAGCAGCCCTCCGGAACCGGTTCAGAGCCCGGAGATGGGGGACCATTGATTTAAAGGAACAGCTAGCATGTTTTTAAAAAGTGACGCAAAGGGGTCCATCTGTATATGTTGAGTTGAGAGTGAGAATGCGTTGGTCGAACAGATTTTTTATTTTTAACCCCCATAATCCTGCGTACTATACAAGGAGCCTGTTAGTGCTGATCACATGATAAATAACACTTCTGACATGATTGTTAGAAATGAAGAAATTAGACCATCAGAGTGTAGTCTGTGCAGCATTTTCAGTCAGTGAGGAGTCAGTACTCACACCTTATGACTGGAGTGTGGCAAAAGGACACTGTATGAGATCAACTTCTATTAGATACTTCACAATACAGTTATCACACACAGGGCAATGACATGCTCCATCCATTTTCATGATGTCCTTTGAGGTGGTTGTACAGGCCCTTACAGGGAAATTGTGTTTTTGGAGTATTTAATGGTTTTGTAGCTTTTTCTCATGATTGAGGAAAGACTGTATACAAAAGAATTAAAGGTATGTCTTTATTCAAATTGTGATGATCTCAAGCAGACAAAAACATGAAGTTTGAAAAAGCTCCAATTTGTGACGCAGCAACTGACAGGGCAGGTCAAAGTCTCCCTAATCCACTCCCCCTCCTATGCTAGTTTGGAACTATAGGCTTGCACGTGAGCACACACAGACCTTTCAGCAATGGGGACGGGAAGGGGGCAAGGTTGCTCCGTGCCAACAGACTCAGAGGTGAATTTCTGATGAGCTATTGCCAAAGTGCAGAAAGTATGTCCTAATATACGACACAGAATTTTTGATTTTGGCCATTAAACAGCATAATCAACGGCAAGACACACCTGTGCCCTCCTTAAAATGCAGCTGCTCTTCTCTATGATATTCTACTGGCCCGGAAAACCCAAAGACCCACATCATCAGTTTGGGTCAACACCTGTACAGGTGCATGTGACTTAGGCTTTGCCTACAGACTTTCACATGACAGCCTGCCTCTTTCCTAACACATAAACCAACTTTTTGTTGTCACGGAAAGGCTGAAGTCCATGTTTATGGGTTTTTGGGATGGTAGAAAACTGCAAGAACACAACACGTTCATCCTGCTAGTTCTGATGATGTGCTTCAAGAAAAGAGTATTTACTGATTTTGATAATAATAGTCAAGAAAATCAAAGAGTTTGGGTGTCCTACTATATCTCTGTCCTTCACTGCTTTGTTGTTTGTCGTCTATGTGTTTGCAAAAAAACCAACTGTGGATATTTACAAAATGCTTTTGACAGTACAATAGCTGTATTATGAGGCGAGGTTCTTTGCATCCAACTGCAGCAGTGTTCTGCATCCAAGGACACATCAAAATTCAGCTTTAACATCACAAGAAAAAAATAAATAAAAATACCTAAGTCTTTCAAAAGGACAACCAAGACATTTAGACTCTGGAATAGAGGCAAAAACATTTATTTAGAAGTAAATTTGCATGTTTATCCACTCCACACAGTACAGTTCTGACTTGTGCACTTTCATTCACGTCATAAAATCACAACGCAACACGTTTTATGACTCATACATATACAGAAAGGCTGCATTCCAGAAGATTTCACTACATCCTTGAACAAAAAATCCTCACAGTTGCAGTTTTTGCAGCACTAAAGCTAGAACTATGCTCATTAAAGCTATAGTGCGGTTATGCATTAAAGACATTGTTTAAAAGGCTTTTGTCATTTAATCTTTATCAGTTGTTGGTTGTTCAAAGCACATAGACACAGCTCAGACCTTCAGACAGTAATGAATTGGATTCAGTGGAATGGGTTACTGGAAGGCCAGCAAAACAAATCACATTACACCTCTATTAACACCATGAAAGGGTCCACTTTTATTCTCTGCAATAAAACAATCTGTCTCACGCTGGGACACTTTCTGCATGCTAACGAACCTGCATGCTATAGAGCTATGGGACAGGGAGGGAAATGAATAAGGAGACCAGACACACTAATATGTCCTAATGCGGCTTTAGTGATCCTAGTTAGACTGCAACTCTTGTGTCTTACTGACCCCACTGGTCTCACATGGTTAATTATGAAGTGGTGCATCTGACTCCGAGGGCTGTGAGCTGATTGGACTGTCCGGTGGAGCAGTCATTGCCCCCCATCAAGAAGCAAGGACAGCCCCACGGAGGGCCCGGTGTACAGCTGAGGGCCAATTACCCACCTGCTGCATGACTGCAGTTCAGGATGTCATTTCATGCTAATAACACAGCCACCATTGAATTTGTTTTCCAAGTTACTGAGTTATTGAAAATGATCGCAAAAGTCTCTTACAGCAGAACAAATGACAGACTGTAGGCTTGATTTACTTTATAAAAAATACAAATTAAAGCAGATTGAGAGACATTACTCCATATGTCTTTAGAGTGATTCTGATTGGCTGCAGGATATGTAGGAAAATGGATATGTAAAAAAGAAGTTCCGGTCACATAGTCTGAATGTTTGGAACTTGAAGGTATTCCACAGTTTACCACAACAGCAAGACAGTGTCCTTCAAATGACCCCATGATGGACAGGACAACCTATCACATTTGACCATAAACAGCAATTTAATTTTAAATAATTTGTTGCTTGTTTAATTTGTATTTCTGTCTTGCTTGCGCTTATAATTATTTTAGAATTAATTGATGAAAGAAATAGGTTATCAGCTAGAGGGAATGGTGGAAATTTCTTCAATTAAAGCGATTTGGGAAACTACTTACAGACTTGAAACAAACTTTGGTTTCATTATCTGGACAAAAACAAGCAGTGAGGGGTGAACTTTCCCCATGAAAAGATGCTTTGGATCAGTTAAAATGACGTATAGCATTGATACAACTTTCTTCCACTGGTTAGTCCCCATACACAAGCAGCAGCTGAGGTAGCCATTACCTTGACAACGTGTCACACTGCGTTGTAAATAGTCTGCCTCTTGCAAAAAATTATTGAAACATTAAAAATAACAAAATTAAAGGAAATAATTGATTTAATATTCATTTCTTTTGTAACAGACCATGATATAAGCAGGATTAACACCTTGACAAATCACAAACTAAAGGCTGACGTAGAACTATTTAATGTGAAGTCCATTCATTTCTGATAATGATCACGTCGTCGAGCATTATCCTGCTTAAAGCAGTTGGAACAGTGTCATTGTGTTGCTCCAGTGTCCAGCAACACAATGACACAATGTAGTAAACACAGGAGCAGCATGGGGACTTATAGTGCCATATATATGGTAGGCTTTTTATCGCTGTCACTATCTGTTTTTCACACTGGTTAAGCAGAGCGCTGGAATAACATGTCCCCTGTTAATTTTCAAGCCAGTCCCAGAGTCTGCACGCCTTCTCTCAGCCCTTGTTTCCCTCAGGACTTCCACACGAGAGTTCTGAAAGAGTGGAACAACTGAAGGTCAAAAACAAGAGAAAACACTGCAGACAAAGGAAGTCCCAAACTTCAAAATGACCACCATGAAAACTCCATACCTATGAAGAAAATATGTTTACAAATGGTAAACAAAATATTTTTAAAATTGTGGCATCTTTTGCCATTCATTTAAAATGGACATCTTTGAGCTCACACGACTCCCAGCAGAACCAGGCGCAACTGGAGATGTTTGCAGCAGAAATGCATCCTCCAATCTTATGACTAATCACTCTTCTGCGCTTCAGCTGCTTTTTGCCTCCAAACATATTAGTGAGAATGATGATGAGTGACAGCAACTTTTACATCTTACATCCCAATTAATGAGCCACCCTTGTCTCCCCACAGCATTTAGTAGTCCGTTTCCTGCATGATCCTCCAGCTCTGCCCTGCCTTCATGCTCAGGACGGTTGATCATGAGTCCTAACGGAGACAAACTCAATCCAAAATATAAAAATGTCCAAAAATGCTGATCTAATCAACATTTTTTTCTCAATTAATTTTAGAACATTTTGTGCTGAATTAATTCATAACTATTGTTCAATCTGACCCACAACAATATGAAAACAGTTAAGGAAATAGAACAAATATTTATGGACGACATTAACAATAAATTGCTGAATACGTGATATAAATACTGTAAATATTCACCACCTATAGGTAATATTCAACTCCATTGTGAAAATGCTAACAGTTTAGCACAAAATCTTTGGCACATTTGCTCTTGTTAGATTAGATCCAACAGGATGATATCTGCCTGCTGCAGCTGGGAAATGAACGGCTGGATAACATTATGCAACAGATGCAGGTCGTGTTCAGTAAATCTTTTTTATGATCAATCTCAGTTTTTAACCATCTGCCTTACTTGTGGATCTTTACACATTCTCTAGAACTTCTTTAAAGACTAACTCCGATCATATTTTTATCTATTTCAAAAGCATTCCCAGTGGTCATTTAATTATGACTATGTTGTTTTTGGCCAAAATTGTGAAAACCTGGGTTATTTTCTGGGACAAACAGGAGTTTCTGCAGAGCATCATTAGTTCATTGGAAAATTTCCTTTGTTGTGGGTGGGACAATAGCATGGTTTACCTCCCTTTTGCTGAGAGCTCTCTATTTACACACTCTTCTCTTCTGCTAGTCATGAATCTAAAACGGTAAGCAATTTTGAGCCGCACAGTTTTAAATCAGATGCCAGCTCGGATGAGGAAAACAAAGACGTAGCTGGACCTATTTGTCTACAAGTAGATGAATCAGAATGGATCTGGTGAAGCAGGGAGCTTGTGGCCCACCCAGCATATTTTTAAAATCACAATTGTAACTTTTTCAAACTGCATTCTTTCATTTGCTCCTCATTCCCAAGGTTGGACTTAAAGAAATACATAGAACCAAAATTTTCAGCTTAAATTTTTTTCATATTTGTTCTAGTTTTATTTTTGCCTCATTCTATTATCAGAAAAATGTCACAATAAAGTGCTAACACCATTTTTTTTAGATTGGGTCTAATAAGGAAATCAAAACCGTTCAGTTCAGTGCAGTTCAATTCTAAATATATGTTGTTGAATGAAAAAAAAAACATCCTTATATTATATTTTAACTACGGGGTGCATCTAAGAACTGGACCAAGTTAATGGGACGTCACTCATAAAAAATGATTCACTAAGTCAATTAAATCGCAATTTTTTTCACCATAAAGATTTTGCCATGTTGGAGCCAGATGACGTCAGTAAGCAGTGATTGGTCTTAGTTGATCTGAGTCATTCTATGGCAACCACTCTTGTCAATTACCAGTGAGCTTGTTAAAAGGCCACACCCCTACCACTTGACAAAAATTTTTAATTATGGACATGGGAGCCAGTAGGCCCCACCTACTTTTGAGGCATCTGATTGGTCAGTTTATGACTTACAAAATTTGAACTACAGAAAAAAAATGTGAAAAAAGAGAATTATCAAGAACATGTTAAAAACAAGTTTCAGAGCAAGAATGGTTCCTCTGACAATTAGAATGACTGAGTAAGAGCTGGTTATTTCTCCATTGAAGTTTATTTTTTCTTTATTTGAACCTTTATTTATCGAGGCAGGACGGATTAAGAACAGCATTCTTATTTTCAACTGTGGCCTGGCAAAAGGCAAGATCTTTTGAGAAAGACGGAGGTTACAAGAACAAGAAATAAAATTGAATAGGATCTTAAAAAGCACATTCTAAAGTATTAAACCCTAAAATCATTGCATTGTGTAAGAACAGCGTTGACCTTTAAAATGCTCATTAAGATGATTTTTTTTTTTTTTTTTTAATCTGCTCGTGAAATAAGTGTCTGTAGGATTTTGGCTTTTTGGAGCCAGCGAGGACTTCCTGTTTGGAACACTAGGAAGGATGGGTCTCTTTGTCCAGTTGTCACATACTGTAGATGCTTTTAACCAGCTAAAACACGCTATTGTGCTTCTATAAATATTTTCCTGCTATACAGTCTCTGTTCTCCAAAAGCTACTAAAAGATCTTTATGTGCAAGCATGTGTCCGGAATGTATTAGTGACTGGTTTTGCACACATCCATTTTCTGTTCCCACTTCTTCCTAATTAGAGCTGCAGGGCTTGCTGGAGCCTTTCCCAGCCACAGTTCCACACAGTTTTAGAAAAAAAAACATAGCAGGGTCATGCTCTGTGCGTGACATGGAGTTCAAGCTTCGCTTAGCTTTAACAATCAACTGCAGCAGAATCAAGATCAGCAAAAGCTGCAGGATGGGGCTTTAAATCGAGTAGTAACATCCAGAATGAGAAAAGACAAAGTGTTGTAAACCAGTGCAGCAGCAGTGGTGTGTTGTAATGTAGATTAATACTGCCATAAAAACTGTGCTCGATTAAACAGACCCTGAAAAAAAAAACTTCTTCTCTCATTTTGATGGTGGACCAGCTCCAAAAACAACTGGTCCCACTAACTGTGAACTGGTGCAGTTTTATCTCCAGCAGTGCGGCGCTTCAAAAGGAACTTCAATTCTTCTTTTATTTTTGCCTCATTCAGCGTTTCTGTAAATTTCACACCACTTTTAGACAAGTTTTAATTAATAGTTTTGTGAAAAATTCATCACTCCCTTTTCTTAGAACAAGAATTTGTCGCATGTTCCCAACAGACTGCATTCATTTCCTTTCCCTCTCAGCGTACAGTTGGAAGTTTTCTTTTTTAAAAGTCTCCATTAAAAACAAACTCACAATATTCATTTTTGTATTTATTTTAAACCAGCTGCTAATGAACATTACATTTGTCTTTATTTGAAACATCGGCGTCCTGCTCTCCATGCTCTGTCTGCTTCTTTTTGCTGTGATAAATGATTCATTAAGCAGAAATGCTTCAGCCAAATCCACAGACCAATCACTGCAGCAACATCTCCCTTCATATATCCTTATTTATTCCTTTTTTTGACACTCCAGCTCCGATAAAACAGACTTCTTTTTGAATGTAACACTGCCATGAATCTCATCAGCGAGGACAAACATGTTCTCCTCCCCTCATGGAGCAAACTATCCGTCCTTTTGAACGTCTATTTTTCTGGAGTGACAATAACTTCAGTCTGCCCCGGTGTGGAAAGAAGGAGAAACCATCTGTGAACACCTGATGCTCCGTGCATCAATTATCCAGAAACAAAGTTACCTGCCAACCTTTCTTTCTCTCTCATCTGTCCAGCTCTCGGGCTAATTGACAACATCAGTGAATTTCAGCGCAGACTCTCAGTGTTTCTGCTCAGGATGTTCTTAGCAGATGATCATAACAGCTGAGGGAGGAGACTCTGAAGATTTTCAGGGCGAAAGAATCATTCATGCCTGTTGCAAAATGCATCAGGAAGCAATGTAAACAGAACAAATATTAAACAACCTTCACTGTTTTTACAGTTTTGAAATGTGTGAAATTGCCATTGATCAAAGCAAAGAAAATAATAGAGAGTTGTTTATTTCTTTAGACCATGACTGTTTTTAGTGTTCACTTAAATGCATAGAATGGGAAACCTTCAGATCTCAGTGGAATAAATTCCACATTTAAATTTAAATTAAATCTGGGAGTGATGTAGATGCATGAAAAAAACCCACAGGTTGATGCTCACAGACCAAACTGCATATGATTTCCTAAAGGGGAAGAATGACACTTTAATTTAAGTACTAATCAGATGAATTTCATACTATAAAATAAAAAATATCTCTCCTTGTTCAGAGATCAACAGCCAATGCTCCTCTATCATTTCCAAGTGTTTGCTGGTGTTTCAAGGATTTAACTCTCTCAATTTCATAAACAACAACATATATATCGAAAAGGAAGCTCAAAATTGCATTTCTGTGTTTTTCTTTCTTCAAACCTGTTGTATCAGGAGCTGACAAATAAATGCAATATATCCTTAAATGTGAGAGCTTAGCAGATTAATATAAAGTAGAGGAAACACACATCAAAACAAAAAGCTGTTTAGTTTACTTTTCTGGCTCTAATCAAGAATAATAATTATCTGATTCCGTTATTCTGAAAAAAAAGCACTAATAAAATACATCAAATTAATTTTGTTCAATTTTAATACAATTTTTAATTATTCCAGTTCAGTTAAAGTCAGCCAGAAATAAAAGACTGTGAGGAAATCAACAGATATATTGTCTTTGTTAGAGGTTTAAAATAAAAATTTAGTAATTTGTACTATTTTCATTCTTTTTAATGAAATAGTTTGTTTTTAAATCACAACAGAGATGAGATAACAGCAAAATTACAAATTAAAATGATTTTTCCAAATTGTAAAAAATAAAAAAAATTATATACATCCTTAGAGAAATGAACATTTTTAAACTAAAAATCTGCCTATAATAATAAATTATTTTAAATGTTTGGTGATGCTCCTTTGGTTTTTTAATATTTGAGATGCTAGTGAACAGATGGGTGCAAAAATCACAAACTGGTAAAACGTTGAATCTTGGTGCAAATACGTAAAAATGTGAGCTTTCTCAATAACTATAGTTTGCTCTGTGTTTTTTTTGAGTCTGCAATTCTTTTATTTTTCACAAATATTCAAAAGTTTCTGCAAGTGTGAAATTATTTTGGCTTTTTCTTCACAACTGAGGGAGCAGTAGCAGAAGTGAGATCCATGTTCTGCATTTATTTTCATGGGATTGCTTGAAATTGCGTGGAAGTTTCGCTCAGAGGTTGAACGTGGTGAAAAAAAAACCCAAACAGAACCTTTTTACCAACTTCCAGACATCACACTTGTGCCATTCCAACATTTGAATCTCAGGAGCTTCCATCTCTCATGATAAAAATACATCCAGCTATGCTTCTATTTGCATGTAATAGTAAGAAGCTGCAGCAGATACAATATTCTATATCAGGAGAGTTTTCTTCATATCAGTCTATGCAGATATTAAAATGAGGTCAGCCAGTCCTGACGAAGAAATGACATGATTTAATAGCGCCTGGAGGAAAGTTTAAATATAGCTCTGCATCACAGCTGGCCTCCATGGCCTAACAAGAGTTCATCCATAAACAACTGTCCAAAATCCAAAGGTGAAGATGAAAAACCACAACATGACCTGGGAGTCTCACTATGCAAATATTATGGGAACATGTTTTATCCTGATGGTTTTATTATAGGGAATACTTTCTCAACCTGTAAGAGAAGGAGACCATGGAGGTGCAGGTGTGCTCAAATGTGGAGGAGGATCTGCTCCTATTTAGTACTTTGGGTTACCACAAGGTGGCAGGACAACCCACCCTCTGTTGTGTAAAAATAAGTATGTGATTTAAAAGTTCCTTTATTGTGCTTTCAAGCAAATGGTTGGGCCACTAAGTATCTTTGTGTCAGCTTGAACACACATGTGGATCATACCATGAATAGGAGCTATTTATTATGGATCTGTATGTAAAACTCTTTTTATCTACTTGAAAGTAGAGCAGATGGAAGCATGCCACCAGTCGCTGTGAGGAGCTGCTTCCCTATAAGGATCATTTCCGGATTCATCCGCATTCATCAAAATATTCTCGTTGAAATTTTATCATATAATTAAAATCATTGTAGCAAGTCAAAAGGCTGTTCCTTTCGTTTGTCCAATAATTTGAAAGCTTGATTGAATGATTAATATTCTACTATTTCCAAACACAAAATAATGATACGTTCAAAAAAGAAGTGAGTGGAAGAAAATCTTAATGATTCCCACCTTTAATTTATTAACCCTCCCTTCCCCCCATTAAGTAAAAGTTATTACAACAATTTAAGCAGATGTCAGATGTTTTTAGTAAATATTGCAGCAGCAAATTAAGAAATTGCTACATGTGTTTGCCCAATCACATTTAAAGTTAAAATTTTTGCAATGCCACAAGAAGTTGCTCTGTCAAAATATTCAAATTTACAGTAAAAAAATATTTCATCAACTCACTTATTTGCTTCCAAAAATTAAAGTAAATATCGCTGCAGCAACTCAACTTACTTCGGCTGTAAAATAAATTTAGAGGGAAAATTATGGTAGTAACTCAACAAGTTGCTCTGTCTGGCCATCCGATAAAACTTTAAGTAGGTATTGCTGCTGAAATTCAAAAAAATGCTAAAAATGTTAGGTAAAAGTTCTTGTACAACAGCAGAAGTTTGTCTTTGAAGTAAAATTTATTGCAGCAACTCAACAAGTTGCTCCTCAGTCAGTTCAATAAAATTCAAATAAATATTGCTGCAGCAACTCAAGAAGTTTTTGCATCCACCCAAATACATTTAAAGTAAATATTGCTGTTGCAACTCAAGAGGTTGCCAGATCTGTTCATCAGATAAAGCTTAAAGTAGGTTAATTGTCAGCAAGGGAACAACTATATTGTTTGTTCTGAACTTTTGTCAAATAGAATTTAACTTAAAAATATTTGCTGCAACTCAAGATCTGGCTCCGTGTGTCCGTGCATTGCATAAAATTAAATGTAGAGATCATTGCAGTAACTTCAAAAGTTATTCTGTCAGCTTGATAAAAGTAAAAGTAAATAAAAAATTATCAACTCAACAAGTTGCTACTTCTGTCAGTTTGATGAAATTTAAATAAACATTGTTAATCAGTTCTCCTTGCAAAAAAAAATGGAGGAAAAAATATTGCAGCAAATAAAGATATTTCTAGATTTGCCCGAAGAAATTGAAAGTAACTATTTCCACAGCAACTCAACAAGTTTTTACATCCACATAATGAAATTTTAAATAAAAATTACTGCAGTAACTCAGAAGGTTCTAGGTATGTTTGTCTCGTAAAGTAAAAAATATTGCAGCAACATGAGAAGATGCTCCATCCTTTGTCCGTTTGTTCAATACAATTTTTAGCAAAAGGACTTGGAGTAACAAGAAGTTTCTTCATCAGTCACTTTAAAAAAAAATATTTAATGATTTTATCGACAAAGAAATCAGAATCAAAAAACTGTCTTGTTATGAAACATGAATTTACTCAGTTTTCATATTATGTTGATGAGAAAACTACCTTTCTTACCGATTTTAAAGTGAACAAACTGTGGATGGTTCAGAATGCCAAAACATTGTATTGCTTCCTAAATTCAGCTTTTCTGGAGCAGAGATGCAAAGGTTCTGTAGCCGAGGAGAATTCTGGGACGGAGAGCGGGAACACACTGCAGATGGAATGAAGTGAGAGCTGCAAACATCGTTAATTTTAGAAGAATGCTCTGGATGCAGACTCGCCTATTAGCATTCATTACGTGTTCTTCACGCTTTGCTTCATTCTGAGTGCACTTCCACGCACTCATCTGCCAGCTTTGTAGTTTTCCCATGCATACAAGTGTCAGCCTTCATCCCCAATCACTGACAACATTTCTAAATTATTACTTAGCCATCATACGTCAGTGACAAATGCCATCCCACAAGGCCTTGCAGCTTTCAGGGAACACATCAAATAGCGTCCAAGGAAGATCTGAAGTATAATCTGCTCAGCAGTTAAACCAAGATTTAGAAGTTCTTCACATTTCAAGGAGACGCTGGATTTGGATTAATAGAGGAAATGTGGGAACTAATGTCCGGCATTTGGTCATTATGAAGTGATGATTTGGGACAGACAACCCAAAAAGGCAAAAACTCAGAACTAGGAAAGAGTTTATTAGGAAAAGTTCAGCTCATCAAAGATGTTAGTCACTGGAGTGAGAGGTTCAGCAAATACTGGGCAGGATGGGGAGAAGTGGTGAACAGGATGGTGGTGAGGTAAACCCAGCAAACAATCCAAAGGTTAATCCTGATCCATCGACGACGGTCAGTCAACAGGTTCAAAAACAGGGAAAAAAAAGGTCAGCAACGGCAATAAGAGAACACAGCTTGAAGGCAGGCATTCATTTCAACAAACTAGCAGAGAAGGAATAGAATTTAAGCCGTTCAGGACAAAAGGTTACATGCAACCATACATGGGGTTGATGAGTGTGCTAGGTTTTGCGTAGTCCAGGTCTGTGGATGGTCATAGAAAGGAGGGGCTGCATTTTACGGGGAACTCAGGTGTGTTTTGCAGTTCCCTTGTATGGCAAGCAAAAGGGGTCAAAAAATACCAGCTAAACGCCATAAAAAAACTGCATATTGGACAAGAAAAAGACTGTGTTTTATGCACGTTTTAAAAGTAGCAAGTAAATTGTGTTGTCCCAAAACGGGCATTAAAATCTGAGTTTTCATGACCAATATGCTGTTTTTATGACGCTTTTCCTCTTTTTTGCTTGCCATACACTTGAGGCTTGTACGACTGCTTCAAGAGATGTCATATCATGTCATATCATATCATTTTTGTGTGTGTGGCAAGTTCATTATGATGTATTTGTAAGGCTAATAGAAGTTCAACGCACTTATCACTAGGGTTGGCAACCGAAATTTGGTTCCAAGTGGAAACTGTTAGATTTATGCGGTTCTACTGAAATCGAAAAAGCAGCTGTAAACAGTTCTGCATTTTGGTGCTTAGTTTAAGTGAAGGTCTATTTGTCTTAGGACATGTCAATCACTTCTACTCTGTTTAGTACTTTGAAGTTCTAGAGAATCTAGACAATCCTTCTGCCTTTCCTGTGATAGTGGGCGAGCTCATATAAGACCGGTGACTGGGCAGCATTCAAATGTCTGGCTGCATTTCACAGCAGGTCACAGAAGTTTGACATGTCACTGCGTCACATCAGCCAATCAGGAACTCAGCTTTGGGCACGTGATGTTTTTCAGTGACCCGATCAGCAGGTAAAATACTAATCCAATTCGAGCATTTTTGTCCTATCACAGCGGTTCTCTGTCAGCCTCCCGGAGTTCAGCGGTGCAGCTTGCTCAGGTCTCCTGTGATATAACTGTGATATTTTACTTCTTATAGTCGAAACAATAAAAAAAGGTCCCCTATACACCTCACTCCCCCGGGTTAATGCAGAACATCTTTCTAACTCAGTCACAGAGACACAGAAACAAAGCAGAAGCGGCTGTCATCCAGATACATCAAGTGAGATAAAAGCCCTGGTGAACCCTCGGACATTGTGGCCCCTCAGCTGCGGTGTCTAGCTCAGGATCACGTTTGACAGGTGGCGAGCAGCAAATTCGTCATGTGGTGAAAGAAGGCCATGCCACCATTTTGCGGCCCAGAAGTTGGGAAGCTCTGATTTAATGTGAAACAGGCAGTACGTCAAATAACTACGACATCAAAACATGAATTTTTACACGGAGGTCTTACCATACATTAATATGTGACGACTTCAGAATGAAAATCCGTTGATTTGGGAAGATGTAGGCATTATTTTTTATTACTGAATTACCGAAATTGGCACGGATTAGGAACCAAAACCAAAAAAAACGCTTTTGGCACTGGAACTGAATAAAACCCAACTGGTGCCCAACCCTACTTATGACATACGGGTGATGCTGTTGTATGGTATCCTTACACTACAACCTAGGTCAGGGGTAGGCAACTCCAGGCTTCCAAGCCCTACTCATGACTGATGACCTGGCTCAGGTGTATCTAGCCAATTAGAACATGCCAGAGCAGGGTATCTTGGAAACCATGAATGATTGTGGCTCTCGAGGCCTAGAGTTTCCTATCCCTGCTCTTGTTGTTAGTAAGGTGCGAGTACTGACTCCAGTTAAGTACAAAATGTGCATGAACATTTTTGTCTTACGAGCTCACTAAACCATCTGCGATCTTCAAATTTCAGTCTAACTGTGTGCATACGAGTTTGCCCATCAGCCTGAATCCACCTGTAAGTGTAGGCACAAGGAGGCCAATGAGGAGGGACGAGAGTGTGGCAGGATCTGCTTGGCAACAACACCTGGATGTCTGGCAGCATAGGAAAACATGACAGTGAGGGATTGCGTTTCCCACCACCAGCAACAGTGGTTTGTTATGAAACGACACACTTATGAGAAAAAATGTGACACAGGCAGAAATGGGCTCGCAACAGGATTTGTCATGCAAAAGAATTCCTGAGCAAAATGTTTGGACATGCACGTGCATTCCACACTACACACACCATGTGTTGCTCCGTCAGCCTTTTGTCATTAAATGTTATCACCCCAGGCCTTTAAAGGCAACAGTTACAGTCAAGAATGCAGAATTACTCTTCAAAATTCTCCAGTTTACTCCTCAAACCTCCAGTTTTTTGTGCTTACACCTTTAACTAACTGATAACTGCGTGCAAAAGTTGAAAAACTTCAGTAAAGTACAACACGCCACCAGCAGAGAAGACACGTACGAGTAAACAGGTTTTATAACTGAAGTTACAAAACTCTGTACTACTTCATTTAAATTTGACAAAAATCAGACATTTGGGAGAATTTTCCAAATGTTTCTGAATGGTTTTAAGACATTATAAAGATAATTTTGTTGTTAAAATCTGAAACCTTAAAAAAAAAAAAAAAAAAGTGTATTCTCTAACAAATTTTATGGTGAAAATTAGCTCTCTAACTTACAATGTTTTACTGTATTGTTGCTCTTGCTTCAACCATAGTCTTTAAAAGTTATGACAAAAATACTACAGACTTTGAAAAAAAGAACTACATATATATTTCATGCTTTTTCCTGTTGAGGTTCAAGAATTGAAAACAAGAATAAAAATAATGATGTCCCTGTCATCACGTTTGAAGAGTGACGTTCAAGCAGAAGTTACAGGTCGAGTGAAAAAAGAACAAAAAGACTCAAATACTGTTTTTATCCAATTTAAATATTTCTAAAAATCCTTAAATTTAAAACTGCAGCTGTTGAAACGTTGCATTGTAGAATGTTTTTATTAAAACTGGCCTTGTTGTGGTTTTGAAATTTTTTTTCATAATTTTTTAGAACCACTTTGATGAAAATTATGTTTTTGGTGTATTTAACATGTTCTTGTGGTATTTAAAAAATTGGGCTCAAAATTCAATTTCTGCATATTTTTTTATTCGCATCAGGATGAAAAAATGCAGTTTGAAAGATGAGGTTACGTTCCATCCATCATGGGCACAAACAACCATATTTATTATTTTTTTCTTCTTAATCAATTTCCAAACGGTTGATACTTTGTGAAATGAAAGGTATGACACCTATACATTGCCACCAAATCTAAATCTCTGATATGTCAAAGTTTAATCTGGTTTAAGTTTTTACGCAACTTCAATGGACGAGTTTTTGTGGCAACGTGGGAACGCGAGAGTCTTTAACTCATAGCCTGAAACACACATTTACATAGACTTCTCATTGGAAGTGGTTGCTTGAACTCCTGGACTCAAGAGTCCAATGTGAATAGCTTCAGGTTGGGGGTGTTATTGGCTGCAAGCTAGCGGGAGAGCATGTAAACAGAGAGCTCTCAGCAACAAAGAGGGGAAGTGGGGACAGGTTTGCTCCTTGTCAACAGTTGATCTGAACGGGACTTAAAGAATTTTAACAATCTTTTCTAATTGTAATTTTTTATTTTAATTACTGATGCAAGTTTTAATCATTTAAAATGTGTTTTGTTTTTAATTACATATCTATCTATCTATCTATCATATCTATCTATCTTCCTTTAGTTAGTTTAGTTTTCCTCTTTAAAATTATGCTCAAAGTTAATATTCGAATGAACTGTTAAAGCAGACATTCTTGAACTCCATGGTGAACTTTTCGTGAAACTGCTTTACGCAGAACCGAAACCTGAACCAGCGCAGCTTTCAGTGGAAACCTCGAGCAGGTCCCGACATTTCTGGAGGCTGAACCGAAACGGCAGAAGCAGGAAGTCCTCCTTCGTCCGCGCGTCCGTCACTCACGCAGCTTTACGCGCAGCAGAGGAGACGCCGCTCCCGGGAACATGGCGAGAAGCGCGAACGGAGACGGCCTGAAGCAGCTGAACCACAACGGGGTGAAATGGGACGACACCGGGAAGAACGGATACCACAAAAAACCCGCGGAGGTACGTTCGTCATCGGGGTTTCCTTCAGGTGTAACTGCTTTGGGTGACGGACGGGCGTGGATGCGCCGCCTCTGTGTTTACACCGGGGGTCTCACCTGGAGTGACCTCCAAACTCCTACCAGAGTCTGACCTCATCCTGCTGCAGAAACGCTGTCCTCCTAAAGGACACAGCATTCCTACGCAGCACCAAATTCAATCCTAATCTTTCCACCTAAATCCTAACATTTTTCATTGAAGTTTCAGCACGGATGTATCAGTGAAGAGGAAGTAAGAATTCTCCTCCCTGAAACACTTCCTCTTTTCCTTAACAGTCAAGTAGCAAAGTCTGTTTCTGATTCCTCCTGAAGCTACAAGCTTCATGTTCAGTGCAGTTTTCTAGAGATAAAGCAGACCTAGTTGCTCTTATCAGCTAATAAGTGGAGTCATTGTGTCCAGATCACAAGTTCAGACCTTAAATTACATATTTTTCAGGTGAAAAATACTGAAAAATGACATAATTTTCAAGAAAAGATCTGTGAGTTTTTTCACACTGAGAATTTTTTTCATTTAAAACCTCCCAAAGTTTAACCCTCTCATGCATGAATGACTGTTTTATTTAATCTTTAGGGATATTAAATTATTTTTGTTTTTTGTTTTTAAGAAAAAAGTTATATATCTAAATTTTACAAAGATATATTTACCAGTCCACTCAACTACTTAATTAGTTGTGTACAGTAAAAACATCAATGTAATTTTATTTTAATTTGAAAGTATAACTATAAATAATTTGAGATATAGTATCATGTTGTATTGGTAGTTCCTCTATCTCTGCAGCTTTATTTGCACATGGTTAGAGACAATGTCTCTGAACAGAGAATGGTGTAACAAAGTAACAGTCATGAACGCAGCATCAGTCATCATAGGATCTAAATTCCCATCAAATCTGAACTGTTTTTCTGAGTTGAACATCTTCTCTTAATATCTTATGGTACATGTCATACATTTGCTCTCACAGCTGTTAGTGTAGTGAACTCCATGCATGAAAGGATTATGTTTTTCAGCTTTAAATCTTTGATTTTTTTAAGATTTAGAAAGAGTTTTTTAAGTAGTTGTTGCATCCAAGAGAGTGTTTTAACCACTTAAGGAAAAAAATGAACGTTTTATTTAAGATTACATTTTAATGAAATACATAAAACACAAAAGTAAAAAATAAAGTCCCACTCCAATAATCTTTTGATCTATTTTTGAAGCATTCCCAGTAGTATTTTAATTATGATCATGCAGTTTGTTGCCAAAATAAAATAACAAGAAATACTAGAGCTATCCAGCTGTACAGCTCTGATTCACAACAATTCAAATAAAGAAAAACTCAGAAAGGCAATCATTTTCTTGATATATTCTCAATCATGAGAAAATTGCTACAAGAACAAGTTACAAACACCAAAAACACAACAACAATTTTTTTACAATTGAATACGTAAAGTTAGAATGCTGAGGATCTGTATGAACATAACGTCCTTGATGCAATAGTGCAGCGGCATAGTTGGAATGACAGTTGGATTGTTCAGTGAGTCAATAAAGGAGGCTTACAAACATCCGGAAACATTCATAACTCCAAACACCATAAAAGGAGAGAAGTAAGCTTTGTAAACTGGATGTGACCAGGTGCCGTTGAAGAATGTGATCACATCTGTCAAAGCTAAACATCCCAAACGCCAGTGAGTTCACACAGAACTGGAAATACTACCCCACAAGATTTCCAATAAAACAGAAAACTTGAAGCAACTAATGACTGTTCAAAACCAGTCAGTTTGAGTATTTTTACTTCTTTTTACGGTTTTGACTGTTTTTTTTTTTTTTTGTTTTGTTCCTTTTTTTTATCCGTAAAAAATCACAAATTTAAGTGACAGTTTTGATACCAGAAGGGTATTTTTTACACACTGCAGCCCTTTGAGGAAAACTTTAGCCTCTGCCCCTAAAAAAACAACAACATTAATGCTTCTGGTCACTTTAATGGATTTTTTGGAGCAAAAATGCTTTAACGTTCAACGACTATAATATTTAGGCCTTCCTATGCTTGATTCTCAATTCTCAATGCTGTTTTTAACTTGTTCTAGTGGCATTTGTCTGGTGTGATATAAGATATTTAAGAAAAACTAAGCTTAAATCTGCATTTCTGAGTATTTTTCAGCAAAATCGTGAATCAGGAGCAGATGAATTTGGTTAAAAATGGCATAATTATAATTAAAAGATCATTTTGATCAGAATAGATCAAAAGATGATTGGAGTGGGTCTTTAACATTTGTTCTTTCTGAATTAATTTTTTTCCTCTTATGATTTCTTTTGCAAAAAATAAAGTACTGGAGTAATTTTACTTTCTTTCTTTCAGTTTGGCTGATTATTTTTTACAATTTTTTTTTTTTCTTGAGACCTTGTTGTTTTTTCTTGTAAATAGCTGTGCAGAAAGAACTGGTCTGACAAGTTTACCTAATTACCAAGTGCTGATATATGAGGTTATGTTGCAAAGACTTCTCTTAAATTCTTCATTTGTGTCTATCTTTATTTCTTCAAAGCATTTTTAATTTTGCAGCATTTGTTTTCGCTGTGCTATACAAATAAGATTACCTTTTGTTGCCTCGCCAAGCGATGTCACATGTCTTATGTGGGCCTTTTGTTTAACAGAAGCACGGCGCGGGGATCGGCGTCGCCTCCAGGCAGAACAAACAGGAGTCTTTTGAACAAGCGCCCATGTATGTGGCTGTCTGTACCTACATGGGCTTTGGCATCGTCACCCTGTTCGGTTACTTCAGAGACTTCCTCAGAGCCGTGGGCTTGGAGAAATGCAACCTTGCCCAGGAAAGAGAGGAGCAGAAGGTGACTATAATGTGTCATCACCTCACACTATGACATTTAATGCTCCCAAAATGAACCCAGTCTTAAAAAACATAGTTTTTCTCTAATAATTTCTCTTTTAGCCTTTCTCCCTCTGTGTTCTTTTGCTCTGTTGCGTTGCCATGGCTGAGACATGACACCAAAGATGTTCTGAAGATTTAATTAAATCTCTGAGGATTAAGCATTGTCTTTGTTGCAGATACAGATTCCATACAGAGCCTTGGCTCTGTTTTTCTGTGTTTTAAAAGTCTTCGTGTTACCATAAATCTGTTTTTTTTTTTTCATGTTGCTTTTTACATGTTTCCTTTGAAGTTGAAATCAGAAAAATCCTCCTTGTTGTTGTTGCTGCACTTAAGTCTCTGTTGGCACATGAAGAAAAGCTGCTTCTGGAAGAAATCATGGAGCAATTTTCTCCCTGTGTTCAATAAGAGTCAATCAAAGAAGGAGAAAGAAGAAAAGAGGCTAAAATAAAAAAACTTTTCCTAACAGACGCTGAATTTTTTTGACCCTGTGGATGCATATTTTTGTTAAACAATGCTTCTGATCTATTTTAGGATTTTGTTCCTCTTTATCAAGATTTTGAAAACTTTTACACTCGGAATCTGTACATGAGGGTACGGGACAACTGGAACCGACCCATCTGCAGCCTACCCGGGCCCGTCTTCGACCTGATGGAGAGAGTGTCCGACGACTACAACTGGACCTTCAGGTACGGAGACATCCTGAAAGCTCCCTGTGGGGGGGCTCAGAACAGCACATTCTAAAGAGCCCCACCCTGATAAAATCCAAGGTTAGTAGCAGCACAGTAGCGCACGGAAAGAAGTGCTTATCAGATTCCAGGAGATCTGATGTGATCTGTGCTCAGGTCAAAGAATGAACGCGGTAGCATCAAATATGTCCATCACTTTCTGAAAGGAAGCATGAGCAGAATCTGTATTAAATAAGGTTTAAGCGGAAAAAGTAGCTCTTTTTTCAATGGTCAAGTGTGGTGAATCTGCATGGCAGCATGCTACCTCAATTTGGTGGAAAGAAGTAGGTCAGTTGGTGAAATGGAGAAGTTTTCTTTAAATACTTAAACAGACATGTGCAGCGGGAATGTGCACTCTTTACTGACAACATGTTTTCCAAACTGTGTTGCAAAAACACAGAAACCCCCAGACTTTCCCTGTGTACTGAAAATCAAAATATGCCAAAGAAAGCATAAGGCGTACAGGTTTAGCTTTTGTTTGTGACAATAAAAATTGAAACGTGGTGAGAAAAAAAACAAAACATTTTAATTAAAGCTGTGAGCAGCGTGGTGCAGCGCCCAGGCACCACCTGCTCCTGCCCTCACCGCTCACTTTTGACTTGCCTGAACTGCCTTCTGCCCCTGTCATCCTTGTCAGAGCTGCATGTGACAAATTCATGAAAAAAAAGACTTTTTTCTTTTTTAAATTGGCAGCTTTTAAAGGATCAGCAGAAGTAAATTATTGGAATTCTTTAGCAACTGAGGTTTTGTTTTTAACCTCACCCACATTTCTAATTTGTTCATATTGTATGTTATAATTGTTTTACCCAGCTTGAGCTAACAATTCATATTAAATTTTCACAATATTCTGATGAAAAATGTGCAAACAACAGGGAAATGCCACTTTTGCGAGCTCACCGCACTAATCAAAATCTAATATTTCTTATTTCAATATTTTGCCAAATGATGAGTTAGGAGGCCATAAATCAGAATCCCTTTGATGACTTTAAACTTTCATCTGGGACTTAAAGTGATTTTTTTTTTTTTTTTTTATGGTGAAGTCAACAAAACTTGAGTTGTGGTTGTAAACTCAACCCGATAGCAAGTTTTATTTTACCATATTACCAATTTTAAACTTTACCACAAAATGGGAACCAAGCTGTGGGTCCTGTGGCCATCCCATAATAATCTTTAAACTTCCTTTGAATATTTCCAACACTTGTGTTTTGGTGTTAGTTTTGGTGTTAGTTTTAGTTTAGTGTTTTAATTTAGTGTTAGTGGGTTTCGAAATATTTATTTTAAAGCCCCATAAGAGATTTCATCCCCATTCAACTTTTAGATGGTTCTTCCTGCTGTGATGTCATCATTTTTTCAGGGTGTTTTTCCACTATTTTCAAAACTCATTTTTACCAGGTCATTCTTGAGTATGTGGTTGGGTGTAATTTTCCCTCAAGGGTACAGTAAGAAAATAGAAATGCAAAAACAATCTGGTGCTTTCAAAATAATGTGCTGCAGTGTTTTTAGCATCAGTAAAATCTATTTTAATAACCAAACATTTCTGATGATCCATTTCATATTTTATGGTTTACTTCCTTTTATAGACAGCTAAATTTAAGGCCCTTTTAAGATCACTTAACTGAGTTTAATGGCTGTATCTCAGCAGATTAAATGGTCGAACTGGCAAATGGTGCAGTGAGCTTTAACACCACCACCACCCCCCCCCCCCACCCCACTGGTGTTAACCAAAGGAAAAAAATTAACTTTTCTCCAACCAGGCCTGGTAAATGTGTACTTCCCCATGCTGCTGGCGAGCTGGCAGTTAGCATTCTTCTCAGTGTTCAGTAATCACATCTCACCGCTTCCTTCTTTCAGTCGAAGTTGGTGCAACTGTTTGTGTTGCTTTAACACTATGCAGGAAACAAGTTAAAACAACCTGTCAAACACATTCTTTTAAAAAATTTTACTATAGATTTGCTACCTCAAGATTTTTAAGACTTTCTTGTTTTTAAAACTATGTAGATAAACTAGTTAAGATAAAAAGTTTACCTGAAAAAACAAACACCCTAAAGTAAATATTTAAACATTTTCAGGTTTACTGGAAGGACAATACCTAACGTCATCAACATGGGCTCCTACAACTACCTTGGTTTTGCTGAGAACAACGCAGATTTCCTTAAAACGGTGGCAAACAAAGTGCAGCAGTATGGAGCTGGTGTCTGCAGTACAAGACAGGAAATTGGTGAGTTTGTGGTCTGTGTTGTCAGAGAACAGAGCTCTTTATTGACCTGAATGTTTTTGTTTTTGCAGCGTTATACTGCTTATTACAAATAGCAGAGCAGAGATGTTTAAATAACTGCCTGTGATGGCAAATGCTTATGAATTATTTAGGTTTTTCTTTAATTATGCACTTCAGGCATCACTAGAGACACTTATCAGTCCACAGAGTGGAGCTATGAAAGCCTTGTTTAAGTGGAACATGCGTCAACCTTAAACAACCCCAAGCAGAATATTATTATTGATTAGGATGTGAAAGTGGGTTCCAGTTGTTGACTGTATTAGAAAACTGGACTGATTGAGCGTGATGTCACCCATAAAAAAATGTATTCCAGCTCACATGAAGTGAATTTAATCGCCATTTTTTTCACAATATGGATGCCGCCATGTTGGAGCCAGACGTCGTCAGTAAGCAGTGATTGGTCCGAGTCTGAGTCATTGTTTTTATAGCAATGAGGGGTGTAGCAATTTATTTGTAATAACTGATCCAATTCATAGTTGATATTGTTTCATTTTGAACAATCTGATTCCCCAGCCTAGAATAAAACCCACTCCCCCCGTGGCTAAAGGATATCTGTTTCTGGTCCATATTCATCAAAAACACTTCTGTTTATGCTTTGTAAACATTTATCAAAAACAGTGGAGTATTGCTCAACTTTTTTTTTAATTCAGCACAGAAGACTGTCCGCAGCCGCAGCCACGATTATCTTCTTCAGCAAATCAGTATTTTTTTCGTCCGCTTCTGAGTCAGCTGATGCCATTTCTTTGGGGGGGGGAGGGGGGGGCGGCTTCCGCGCTCTAGAGGGGGGACTCCGCTATGCAGAGGGACACTTCAGCAGCACAGCACCTCCCTCAAATGCAAAAATTTCATACTAGCGTCTGTAGTTTTTGTGACGAACCGAAAGAGTCACATGACTGGAAAAATTCCAATATTTTGTGAAACTGTGAACAAAGAAACATCAATACCTGGGGGAACATTGTAATGATTGATCCAAATGGTATTTTCCAAAATCGATATTATCATTTTATTTCATTTTGAAACAATTTTATAATGTTATAGGTCGATTGCATTAATCACTTGGCACAGACGGATCGATTTGGTTGGAATAGAAATTGATTAATTGATTGTCACTTACGTACATGTGAAAACACCATTTTCATCAGAGTGACAACTCCAAACAGAATATTACTATTGATTATTTTGGTCAATATGGATGTGGAAGTGAAATCAGGTAATTTTTATATGTTTGTTTTTAAATTTGATTTCAGTTTCTAAGAATTTTGTCCAGGCTTTGTCCTAATTTGTTCCACAACAGCTTAAATCATTTCCGGCAAGATAAGTGATGGATGACGATTAAGTGCTGGTGTAAATGTTACGCTATAGAGCTGCAGTCTTGTTTATTTTTTAAAACTTAGCCTTTCTTTTGTCTCTCTTTGGTGTTTTTGACACTTGGCTTCCTGTTGGTTTTAGCGGGCTTTCTCAAAAGCAGAAAGTGAGTTTTGTCTCTGCAAAGTATTGCATTCTCTCACCAGGTTGGCAGAGAAACCAGCAAAGCTAAAAGGCATGTAATTTTTTTTGTTTGTTTTATATGTTTTTCCAAAGTTCCTCCTATCCTAAGAAATATTAAATCCCCAAACTATGTATTATTCATGTTTTTTTTTATCTTTTTACATGCATTTCTCCGTTTCAATGTTCCGCTGTTCCAGTTTGAGAATGTGTTGAGGCGGATGTAAATATTTGAAGAATCCAGGGTCTTTCTGTCTTGTAGCAGAAACGTCGCCCTCGCCATCTTCCACAGAAACTCACTGCGGTGATGCAAACAAAAGCCTTCCATATGTTTTTGTTGAATCTTTTATATTTAGCACTAAAGTGAACCCAGAAGCAGAGTTCTGATGAGCATGTTAAGGTTTTCAGCGCTCATTATACGAGATCCTACGATAACCGATTCAAAGAGGAGGATCTGGAGATGAACGGATTATGTGGAACCTGATTGGGGCTTCTTGGACAGTAACCTTATCTGACAACGCTGGAGAGGTCTTTCTGAACAAAAGAGGAGATGGAAAAGTTAAATTGAACACAAGTGACAAACAAGGTCAAAGATGGCCATCTGTTCATTACTGGTTAGACGAGACAAGCTGGCAGCAGGTGACTAAAAGGCTCGAGCTTATCTGTTGCTGTAAGATTTGAGTCAGATTTGTTTGGCAGTTAAAGTGGAGCGGTGAGGACCGTGAACTCCAGGCCCCCACCTATAATGACAAAACACTTATTGAAAAATACTTGAATTTATGTAATTTCCTTTTTTTGTGATTTAAATTGACCGTTTTTAAAATCTCAGCTGTTCCTTTCATGTCACTTTACATGACTACATATGGAGTGCTGTCAAAACAAAAGTCCTCAAAGTTCAAACCACACCCTTCTGAAGTATTTCACCCTCTGTAGAAACACGTGCTTGTGTCCAACAACTACACAAACATGTGAAACAAAGCTGAGAATATCAACACAAAGTGCACACCCCGTAATTAAACAGGTCAAACATTCATGGAGCTGTATGAATGGATAGCTCGCATTCCCTCCTTCTCTGCAATCATTAACTCATGGCTACAGATAACGCTGCACATCCCTCGTCGTGATTAGATGCCTTCAGGAAATGGGGTCGGCTACCAAACCTTTAGAACAGACAAACTCATGTGTAAGACATACTGTAGGCCTTTTGTGTTATAACATGTCAGAGTTGAGCACGGAGCTTAGCTGCTGTTTGGAAACTCTTTATAATAGTTTCAGAAATGATTAACTATTTCAAGCTGTTTTATTTTGCAGTAATGGCTTTAGGAAAAGTCACATGCTGGCAATAAAAGGGAGAAACACAGTAAAGCCCTTCCATCTTTGAGTTTTATACCATTACCTGGCAGGTGACCAAACCTGAGTCACTGTTATACCTGAGTCAACGTGAAGCAAGCTAAATCCACTCAGTCCTACCTCCGAGTGTCTGGACCAGGAGGTCTGCAGATGACGGAGAAAATCCTCTGTTTAGGGAAATGTTATCTAAAGAGACTGAAGTGATTGAAAGTAGCTGAGGTGCCACCTGAGCGATCAGGGAGGCGCGCCAATCGATCCGACTTCGCCTCAGCCCTGACGGAAAGCTCCAAACGCGAATCACCATATAGATGGAGCTGCTCCTCTTCATTACTAGTTTATACCCATCACTCCATATTTTCCTGGAAACAACAGACGGTTTGAACTTTAACTGCCTGCTTTAGTCAAATACGAGTATTGATCTAGATTCTAATGTTTGGAGCTCATCTTGAAAGCTATTATCACACAGTTATAAACATTTTTTTTGTACACTTCTGTTATCTCATCACAAGCAGTCCTGAAAAAGTGCAAAATAGAATAAACCAGAATGTCATTTTATAGATTAAAAGCATAATGTGAACAATTTTCTAAATCAATTCAGGGTCAGAGCTGTCACGCAGGCTAATCATTACCTGACTGAGCGCCATACGGTGGAGCAGAACAATTCAGAGACTCTCATGGTGGGCGAGGAATAACAGCTTTATGAATTTAAATCATATATTAAGAGAAGAGCAGGTACACATCCAGCAATCTTACAGATTTTGTAGAATAATTCATTTATGATTTCATCTTTTAGGTAATCTGAGCATCCATGAGGAGCTGGAGCAGCTAGTGGCCAATTTCCTGGGAGTGGAGTCGGCCATGACTTTTGGGATGGGTTTTGCCACCAATTCAATGAACATCCCAGCACTAGTTGGCAAGGTATGCCGTTTTACATCAAATTAGTCACATGCATCCGTTTGGTGGTCGACCCGCACTGGGTCATAGCAGCCGCATTTTAAGGGGAGAAAAGGTGTGTCTTGCAGTTCTCTTGAGGCTTGTACGACCACCTCAAGAGACATCATGAAAATGGAACATACCATTGTCATGTGTGTTAAGTGTAACATGAAGTATTGTTAAGAATAATGGAAGTAGCCACCCTTAAGGACAGTTGTGACTAAGGCAAACAGAAAGAACTTGGACTGTGTTTGTCTGTCTTAATCAAATTAGTTCTTACATTAATGACTAAACTCAGCTGCGAACAATTAACTACCTCGCTTAATTAAAATCATAATGAAACATTACAGTAGCCAGAAGGAGAAGGCTCAGGGACAATTTGCTGCTTTTAGACATCAGACTAGGAAGGGCCGCTTTTGTCATGGCCGATGCTCGAGGGTGTGACGAAGCACACTGTGGTCTCTCAGCAGACGAGCCCGGCTCACGCAGAGACAATAACCAGAGGCTACTCAGAAGGAACAGACAGAAGGAAGACAAGGTTGATTGTTTAAAGCAAAGATTTCCAACCTTTTTCAGGCCACAGACTGGTTTAATGTCAGACGATTTATTCACGGAGCGGTCTGTACGAGGTTGAAGTTAGCATCTGATTCTATTAAGCTTTCATTTTCCCTTAACTTCTCAGGGTAAAGTTGATCTTTATCCTCTGTCAAACATCTGCAGATGCTTTGTTTTGATTCAGACTCTAGATTTTGTGATAGAACCATTAAAATGTAGTATAGATTTTCCCTTAACCCATAGCTGTAAAAGTGGTAGGTTGTAAATCAGACGCCAACTTCAGCCTGGTCTGACTTTATAGGTAGGAAGGATAAATAAATGAATATTTTATAAATATAATAATAAATCACCTTTATTAGCAGCATCCTTGCAACTTTAGACAGATGGTTGATGAATATTATACATTGTTATTATGGTCTGGGGAACATCTATAACAATACATCTATATTTAGACTCCTGTTTTTTTTCTGTTGAATGCAGCTTTCTTTTATTTTGAAGTTGAAGGATCTTTTTCTGTACCCTCTCTGGATTGTTTCTGCTAAAAGATAGTTTTCAAATATGTTTATTTATTTATTTTGTTAACTTTACTAGCTTGGGGTGTCAATTTAGCAGTTGGAGCAGCCATTTTCAGACAGTAATGGATGGAATTTTTAATCAAGCGACTTGAAAGACTTAGATGTTATGGAGAGAATCCAGCAGTTTTTCAAAATAAAAGTTCCTTCAGAATCAGATTATAAATAAGAAAGAAAAGAAGTAGGTCATGGTACTGGTGGGTGGGACAGTTGGTACCGATCTGCAGCCTGAGGCCTTTGGGCCGCTTTTTAAGGGATCAAAGCAGGCCTTGACCCTGCAGCCCAGGAGGTGTACGCCTTTTGGCTGAAGCTCTCACTGACCCTGTGAGGGTGTGGGGTCAAACCTTCTGCAGCGTCAGTCCTGCAGGGATGGCGTGTGTCATGGCGGGCACTCTGTGCAGCCAGAACAACATCAAAATGACAGCTGTTGGTACACGAACAAGCCGGTCAGCTGAACCCCGGGCCAAAGTCTGCATTTCTGTCACTGAGATGGTGCAAGCGCTCCCCCAGTCAGACTAATACAGCGTCAGTGTTATATATGCTAATGCTCCAGAGAGAATTCTGGGGAACAACTGAATTCATTTGCATGCTGATTTTTATGTAACACCAGGAAACTGTGCTCTCTACACGAAATCTGTAATGTCTGTGTGGGGAAAAAAGTCTCTTTGAGGATAAAAATTCAACCACAGAGGACCCAGACATGGATTATATGTGATAAAGACTTTAGTGGAGCAATACAAGAGGGATGGGCTGACAAGCAGTTTAGCCATGTGAATCCATTTTATTATATTCCTGTTTCTACAAGGGAATCTTGCATTGATGGGATTACAGAAATGAACAGCAAACTCAAGCCTCCACTGTTAAGCATCATTAGTTGTTTTTTATGACAGCGTAAAATGCTTACAAGCCAGTAATTTCCTTTTTATGACTGAGTCCAAACACTACTCTTTCATTTACTTGTCTTATCGACACCTTTCAGATTTGTGGACAGATTTAGTTTGAAACGGCCTCCAAGACAATGACATTCTGCTGATAGGAATGACGTGAAGGCCTTGTTGTCTGAATTTCATGATATCCGCTGCTGTTTTTCAGGGTTGCTTGATATTAAGTGACGAGCTGAATCACACGTCTCTTATTTTGGGGGCCAGACTGTCTGGAGCAACGATCAGAGTGTTCAAACACAACAGTAAGTTTGCATCTTCTGCGTTCTTCTCCTGCAGGCTGAAAGAAGCACTTCCTGCTCTGCAGAGCAGGATCTGCTTAAGGCTAAGACCTACTTAACATTCCTTATTTGGCGCAGGAAAAGTTTTCATGAAAGAAGCTCAGTTTGCAGTTTCAACCGCTTTTCATTCATTAGATGCAAAAAACAAACACAGCAATATTTAAAGTCCCACTCAGATCATCTTTTGATCTATTTTTAAAGCCTTCCCAACAGTCTTTTAAACATGATTATGGTGTTTTTAGCCAAAATCTAAAAACTTGTGTTGTTTTCTAGGACTTAGTTTCTGCAGAGCAGCAGGAATTCCCTTGCGTTATGGGAGGGACTGTTACCATAGAGTATGCCCGCCCTTATTTCCCATCATCCCCCAACATAAATGATGCCAGCTCAGACAAAGAAAACCGACACATTCATGGATCTAGTCGTCTACAAGTGGATCCATCAGAATGAAGTGGAACAGGCAGGGAGGTCGTAGCTCACTGATTGTAGATTTTATGTCCCAAAAACGCTCTTTTTCAAACACCATTTTTTTCATCTGCTCCTAATTTGCAACAATTTGAAAAAGGAAACACTCAGAAATGCAATTTTTTGCTTAATTTCTTTATAAATGTTCTTCATCATCAGAAAAATGCCACAAGCACATGTTAAAAACCCAAAAAAACAATTTTCAGTGGCTCTTTAAATTGAAATTGTATGTCATGCTTGCACGTTAACCTATAGCATTTAGAGCCAATGCATTGCAAGCGTCTGGTTTTCTCTCAGATGCAGCAAAACCATTTCATGCACAATAGCTGGAATGAGGCAGTGATGTGTGAGCAAATGTGTGCTGACAGGTACAAGCTCAGTCAGTTATGGGTTCTCCCTGCAGACCCCACAGGCCTGTCTAAAGGCTAAGAACCCTCCAGCAAATCAACTCCTGATCCTTTTTTTTTTCTTTCCAAAAAGATATTTGAGACAAAGATTCACTGCATCTGAAATATTTAAAGCAATAGCCTTACCAAACAGTCGTTGGTGGAAAATGATATGATTTTGCTCCATTTGTTTTTTGTCTTCATGTTGTACAAGTAGCATTTGTACAGCCAACGAGATAAGATAACAGGCGAGATTGAAGGAACATTTACAACTGGAAGCACATGTCCCACATAATCATCCAGTCACACAACATTTCAGACAAGGTCTTTACTTATCTCAAAGCTAAACTGTGAAACCATCCCCTGCACAGTCGTGTCTGCTCATATCTCTCTAACGCTGGATGCATTCTGTCCAGCAAATCAGCAGAAGCGCATCCGTCTCCTCTTGAGTAAACATTTTCATTCAGGCAGTGATATCAATCATGCAAACCTGTTATTAGCAGCGGCAGGCTTTCTTCTGATCAGCAGGAAACTGTTGAATTTCTTGAAATGTTTCACAGGTGGTCAACACTGCCATCTGCTGGTGAGCAGCAAAATCACCATTTGTTTCTCCTGTTGGAAAAGTCTTAATAATAAATCTCTAAAATATTTGGAAATTATGAAAACAACAATGTCAAATAAAAACAGAGATATTTTCTTGTTTTTCATGTTTATGTTTTTTTATCTTTGTCAGACATGCACAGCTTGGAAAAGATGCTGAAAGAGGCCATATGCTGTGGGCAGCCCCGGACCCACAGAGCCTGGAGAAAGATCCTCATCATGGTGGAAGGCATCTATAGGTCAGAGATCTCCACACAGACGCACAGATTTTGACTCGCTGGAGCTGTTGGTCCCCCAGGTGTTCCTAACAAAGTTTTTCCCTGACAGAAATGTGTGTTACGGCCCCTGGCCTGCTAGGCTTGTGTGTGTCAGTATATGTATGTATGTATGTCTGTTTGTGTAGTGTTTTTACAGCTTCCTTGAAAAGCCTGCAGGGTTTGCTGTTGGCTCCGCCCCCCGTCAAGGAAACCATCTCCCCTCCCTCCATCCACCTTCACCAATTACCAGGCCGGGACGGGAGGATATAAAAGAAGTGGCCCAACCTGGATGAAGTGGCGGCTGAAATTCCAGAGGGAATCTGTTTCCTCAGCCTGCCCCTGTTGTCGGCCTCAGCTCTAATAAGCCTGTTTTTGCCTGGTGTTGCCCTTCTTGTAAATTTAGTTTTTGGACTTTGGTTTTGCCTGAGGTGGTGATTTGCTTTTTGGTTTTGTATTTATGTTAATGTCTATATTGGATGCTAAAAAGCCTGAGATTTTAAGTTGAACTTCTTCTCCCCTCCTTATTGACTACTTGTGTTGGGTTTAGTTTAAGTTTTTGTAATAAACGGCCCAGCTGCCAATCTTATTTGATCCCTCCCGGTTTCTTTTTTTTTCTATATGTTACACCTTTTCCCCTTTGGGACGTAACATAAGTGGGGGCTCGTCCGGGATCTTTGAAGGGATTATTGTATTGTGTAGCTGTGGTTTCTGGTTCTGACAGGCATAGTGCTGACGTGGCACTCTGGAGGTTTGCTTGTGCTCATACGCGCACACTGTAAAAGGGTAAAACCATGGCGACTGGCTTTAGTCTGGAGGGTTTTGTTGCCCATCCTTCACTAAAATTGTTAAAACTGTGCCGGAAAAGCGATATGGTGGAGATTGCAAAACATTTTGAGGTCAATTATGTGAACCCGATTGGGAAACAGGAACTGTTTGACTTGTTGGTGAGTAGGTTGGAGGAAAAGGGCGTGTTCAGGCTACCGGCCCAGACTGTGCCTCTGAAGTCCGCGGACGGTGCCTCGGACAGAGGTGACCGCGAGCGCGACAGCGGCGCCCCGCCAGCGGGTGACCGCGGGCACGCGGAAACGCTTCCCGTGCCAGGCACACCTCAACGAGACATGACAGGGAAGACTGGGGCGGGACAGGTCCCCCTCAGCCTCCCCCGCTATGAGCCGTTTTCTCCCGGCAGCGATGGGTCGCGGGATGAAGCTCGGCTGAAAGTGCGTCTTGCCCGGCTGCAGATGGAAGCTCAGGAAAGAGCTCAGGAACGGCAGATGCGTCTCGAGATAAAACGTCTTGAAATCCAAGCCGAACAAGCGGTGCGGATCAGACAGCTGGAGTTGGAGGCCCAAGCCCGTCTTCCGGTATCCCCTGCTGCTGACGCCCACACGGCTCAGCGCAGCCCCTCGGGATTCCCGGCTGACGTCACTGCCTCTTCCCCCACTTTACTCACCGGCCCGATTGATGTAAGTAAATTCATTTCAGTAGTTCCCACATTCCGAGAGTCGGAAGTGGACTCGTATTTCTCCTCGTTTGAACGTATCGCTGGCACTTTGAAGTGGCCCCGAGAGGTTTGGCCATTGTTGTTGCATTGTAAAATGTACGGTAAAGCGCAAGAGGTCGTAGCATCGCTCCCTCTCGCTGACAGTTTGAATTATGATAAAGTTAAAGCGGCTGTTTTACAGGCATACGAACTGGTGCCTGAAGCCTACCGGCAGAGGTTCCGACAGCAGAGAAAGGGTCCGACCCAAACTCATGTGGAGTTTGCGCGGGAAAAGAGCGTTCTTTTTGACAAATGGTGTGCATCTTCTAAAGTTGATGATTTTGTTTCACTTCGTGAATTAATATTGTTGGAAGAGTTTAAAAGAAGTTTGCCAGAACGTCTTGTGGTGTATCTGAATGAACAAAAAGTGAATACTGTGACGTCAGCAGCGGTGCTGGCTGATGAATATATGTTAACACATAAAACATCCTTCCCTGTGCTCAATGACCACCCGAGAGTTGCAGCTTTACCTCAGCCAACTCGCAACAAGCCAAACACCCAAAGAGAAACACGTGAATGTTTTTACTGTCACAAAGCTGGACATGTCATCGCTGACTGTAGTCTTCTAAAAAGCCAACCCGAACCTGCACAACAGGGCCCATCAAGTCCGAAAGGGATTGGTGTGATTATTAAACCAGGTAAAAATAAGAACCCAGATCCCTGTTTTAAACCTTTCATCTTTGAAGGTCTCGTCTCGTTGACCGGCGAGCGCGCGGACGAGCGCTCTGTGCGCATTCTGAGGGACACTGGAGGGGCTCAGACGGTAATTCTGGCTAATACACTAAACTTTTCTGAGATGTCATCTTCTGGTTACAGCACTGTACTGCGTGGGATTGGATGGAGAGCACGCCTCCTGTGCATCGCGTGCACCTGAGGTCCAACTTGGTGTCTGGCGTGTTCCCATGGCAGTCTGTCCATGGTGCCCGTAAAAGGCGTAGCCGTGCTGCTGGGGAATGATGTGGCTGGCGGTAAAGCCCACATTGTGGAATGGTACACAAACCCACCGTAGCGCAACGTAAAAACAATAATCCGCCCCGTGCCTTCAGACGCAAGGTGCACCCCGCCTGCGCCTTTACGCACGGGCAGACCCGGAATTACGCAGATGTTTATTTGACTGGCAGTACTGATTATGTGATGAAGTCACGCACTGACATTGACGGACCTTCTTCTCCGTCGCAGGTGAAGATGGCGAAGGAGCCCTCATGTGATTTGGAACGCCCCGGGCTGTCCGCGCTCTCCGGACGCGCACATTTAAGCGCTGCGCAAAGACCCGGCCAGTCTTTACGCACACGTTTATCCCGTGGTTCCTCTGTACGTGGCTCCGCGCAAGAGTCACTCGAGATCAGTTCATCTGATTTAGAATTTATTCAAACCCCGCGAGGTCCCAGTCTGGCCCAAAAGGAAAGGTTCCCGACACCTCCGGAGGTAAAACGGAAAAGAGCGCGCGTTTTTGGTCGTCAACTTTGTACATGTCATTGTTGCGCAAATGCCCTTGTAACAGAGAAGGTTAGGTGATGCCTTGTCCCGCTCTGTATGACTTGAAAAGAACGAGTAAAATACATACACTCCCTAATTCCTTTTAAGGTGGTTTTGCATGCATACCCGAATTTCTTTGGGTTTGCAGCTTAAGGGGAGGGGTGTTACGGCCCCTGGCCTGCTAGGCTTGTGTGTGTCAGTATATGTATGTATGTATGTCTGTTTGTGTAGTGTTTTTACAGCTTCCTTGAAAAGCCTGCAGGGTTTGCTGTTGGCTCCGCCCCCCGTCAAGGAAACCATCTCCCCTCCCTCCATCCACCTTCACCAATTACCAGGCCGGGACGGGAGGATATAAAAGAAGTGGCCCAACCTGGATGAAGTGGCGGCTGAAATTCCAGAGGGAATCTGTTTCCTCAGCCTGCCCCTGTTGTCGGCCTCAGCTCTAATAAGCCTGTTTTTGCCTGGTGTTGCCCTTCTTGTAAATTTAGTTTTTGGACTTTGGTTTTGCCTGAGGTGGTGATTTGCTTTTTGGTTTTGTATTTATGTTAATGTCTATATTGGATGCTAAAAAGCCTGAGATTTTAAGTTGAACTTCTTCTCCCCTCCTTATTGACTACTTGTGTTGGGTTTAGTTTAAGTTTTTGTAATAAACGGCCCAGCTGCCAATCTTATTTGATCCCTCCCGGTTTCTTTTTTTTCTATATGTTACACCTTTTCCCCTTTGGGACGTAACAATGTGTAATCTGAGGGGAGCCTGTGCTTAGCGGTTTCTATAATGGACCCTTTTCATGGCGGCCCCTCCCACCCCCTCCGAAAACGGATCATGTGTGTGGCTTTAAAGGCGCTGTGTTTGTGTGTCGTTTGATTAGTGCGGAAAGGGAGAGGTTTTGTGTGTCTTTCCTGGCAGTGAGCTGTCCCAGGTCTCAGTGACCCTCTCCATCTGCTCATTAGCTCCATTTCAAGGCCAAATGGAGCTACTGAGATTGATTTGGCTGCACTTCCAACTATGATCGCTTTTTTTTTAGCTATATTATTTTTCATTTTGGGGGAAATTTTTAAACACAGCCTTTAATATTTTTAAAGATGTCATGTTTTCAGGCTCCAGTTATCAGACCATAATGGCTAAAACTAATGATGCTGCAGCAAAATACTACTCTGGAAAAAATGTCTCTCTCAAAGCAAGTTTAAAATATAGAATACAAGATAGTTTTGTTAATGTGATAAATGAAAATATCTGCCATTGATGCTACTAAAATTTGTCTGTGTGACGTCATACCCTTTAAAGATTAAATTACATCTTAAAATTAGCTATAAATACTCAAATTTAATTGAAACTACTATGTCAAGTTTTATATCATTAAAGTACTTACACACTTTCCCTCTCAAATATATCCTGTATTAGCTCTACAACAGTCCAGATATCATAATTTCTAGACAATAATTATCTAAAAGGACAAGAATGACACATTTTAAGATTCATTAGTTGTTCTATTAGTCATCAAAAACACTTTTACAGTTTCACCAAATCAAGTAAAACTGTTTTTTGAAACAAAGATCACTCACTATTACTACTGATAGTTTCTTAGTCCTATATCAAGTGTAAAAGATATTTAAACTAGAAACGAGACAAAACATGTTGGTTTTTGAGTGTTTCAGCCGTAGACTTTAAGTTCCTTTGATGCTTATTGCAACTCTCTGACCCTCAGTATGGAAGGCTCAGTGGTTCGGCTCCCTGAAATCATCGCCCTGAAGAAGAAGTATAAGGCGCACCTGTACCTGGACGAGGCTCACAGTATTGGAGCTGTGGGGGCCACGGGGAGGGGAGTGACTGAGCTGTTTAATGTGAACCCGGCTGATGTGGACGTGATGATGGGGACTTTCACAAAGAGCTTCGGGGCTTCTGGAGGCTACATCGCAGGAAATAAGGTTATTTTGAAGCTCGATCCACTCTTTGCTTTGTTAAGCCAGCATTGGCTGTTACCTTCTTGCCTTTAGATTGTTTTCTTGTCCACTATAGATTTATATTCTTATCAATATTATTTATCAACTGGTTAAAACCCCAATCCGATCATTTTTTTAATCAGTTTTCAAAGGACTCTCAGAGGTCTTTTAATCAGGATTATGCCATTTTTAGCCAAAATGTTTTAAATTGTGTCATTTCAAATGTCATAGTGTCTGCAGAGCGGCAGGAATTTATTAGAAATTCACTTCTGAGTTGTGGGCAGGACTGCAGGTGTAAAGCAACCCCACCCCCTTTCCCCTCCTTATTTTTTAGAGCTAGGCCAGCATATCTTTTATGCCACAAATACAAACTTTTTCAAACTGCATTTTTTCATATGCTCCTGATTAAGAATGATTTAAATAAATAAATACTCAGAAATGTTATTTTTAAGCTTATCTTTCCTTATATTTGTCCTCCATGATTAGAAAAATGCTACAAGAACATGTTAAAAACACAATTTTCATTAGAGTGGGTCTTAAATTGTGTTTTTTTTTGGGAGCGAATGAAAGCTTTTGTGTTAAACATTCACTTCTTTCCTTTTTTTGTTAAATATATTAAAGAAAGAACAAACTTCTTCAAATTTACTGAAAGTGTTCTTCATAAACCGATACATTATAAAACTTTTCACCGTTTTCAGTAAAGCAAATCAACTTTTTCCCAGAATTCCTTTATTCCAAGACCAACAAAAGCCTCAGAGCACTTTTATGGCAAGCACAGCAACAGCTTTCCAGCTCTCTGTGCAACTTTTATCCTAAAAACATCAATGTGTTGTCTCTCGTTAACAACAGCGCCTTCGGTGTAAAAGCAATGCCATCCATCATCTGTGTTTTTATTTCCTTTCACATCTCCGTTTCATTGCATAGCTGTGAAAATAGACGGACTGGTTCTGCAGTCAAGCAGAAACCAGTCTGGTTGCTATGCAAAAAACAATCCTCTCAGACCCAAATAGAGCAAAGATTGATTTCCAGAAATAGGTATGGAGGATTAAATGCTCTGAAACAATTCCAATAGCCATTAGTTATAATTAAAGGTTGTTATTTCAACACTTTTTAAAGCGCCTGGCAAGATAAAATACATAACGCACTTTTAAATAAACTGTTGGATGGAGAGATGAAAGTCAATCACACGCACTCCATCTAACATCACTTTTTATGCTTCTCATGTGTCCCAACAAGTGTTCCTAATATCCCCCGAACTGTAAATCTGGGCCTTTGGAATTCCTTTTTAGTCCATTAAAAGTTCACTTTAGTACATAACCGCACTGGTTTGTGGCAGTTGATTAGAAAGCAACAAAGGAACCAGCCGTGCTGTTTGAATTAGGCGGCGAGGAGCGGACCCTTCCTTTCACGCCATGAAAGCTCAAGCCTGTAATAAGAAGGTAAAGCTGGCAGAGGGCCAGCCCCTTCTTGTGGCGGGCATCGGAACTGCGCTCCAGATTTAACGGGAGGATGTTTAACAGGCACGGTGAGGTTTGAGGCATGAACGCACGGCACGGTTTGACAGCTGACTGTAGTAAACTCCCAAAGGAAAAAGGACAGGAAAGGAGTCGATGCATTTGTTGTTGTGGTGAAGACCCCAAATCCTACTTTAAGTGGGTTGGGGTTAGCTAACTAAAGAATCTGCAGATGAGATCTGGAGAGCAGTTGCGCTAAAGCTTGTTTTATGGGGCTACCTAAAATAAATAACCCAGTAAATATTCTTCAATGACCTTCAGATTCAGGGTTGACAACAAAAATATTTAATCTAGTAAAGGGCCCATACCATGATTTTCTTAAGTCTTTCAGAGTAAACTACTGTGTATCCATATATATTATCTTATATTACCTTTGGAACACTAAAAAACAAATTATTTATGAAATATGACTATTATTTTGTGAACCATTTTCATACCCAAAAGTAAAACGACTCGATCTATGAGGCACCACCTTTTGCTCCTTTAGGGTGCCGCACATCTCATCACATCAACCTAGAGCCGTCCTTGTCAGCGTGTCACCCAAGAAAAAAAACATCAAATGGTGATGGCTAATGAGTTCATTTTGTGGTGAAATTTGGTAAAGATAACAACACCAGATTTAGGATTTATTGAAATGATGAGAACATTGTTCTAAGCACTGGCCGTGAATATTTCTGTTCTCTCCACAGCACCATTAATCTCTGTATTAAAAATCCTTTTCACATGTACCTCTCTGCCTTTGCTCAATAATCCATGTTCGAACCAGTTCTCCCAATTTGTCACTCCTTTTCTCCTTTGGGAAATAGTCTGTTCCTTTTTCTCCAAATGTGCTGCTCCCTTTCATTCATTCATTTTCCATGCTGCTTTATCCCTTTCGGGGTCACAGGGATGCCGGAGCCTATCCCGGCTGCTGATGGGCGAAGGCAGGGTTTACCCTGGACAGTTCGCCAGTCTGTTGCAGGGCCAAATTTGCGCACACAGTCACACATTCATACCTAGGGGCAATTTAGAGTAACCAATTAACCTATGAAGCATGTTTTTGGACGGTGGGAGGAAGCCGGATTACCCGGTGAGAACCCACGCATGCACGGGGAGAACATGCAAACTCCACACAGAAAGGTCCCAGCTGATGTTTCTGATCCCCCAGCCAGGATTTGGACCGGGGCCTTCTTGCTGTGAGGCAAGAGCGCTAACCACTGCGCCACCGTGCAGCCCAGTTGCTCCCTTTCTCCACCAGGAAATAGCCTGCTCCCTTTCTCCAACCTTCTTAGTAATATCCCCATCTGCTTGCACCATTCTCAGATACGTTCAGGATCCATCCCAACATGCCGTGTAGATTCCTCACCAGAATTTTCTTCTCAAAGTTTGAATGTTAAATCAAAAAAAAGTTTCTTGGCCATCGCTAAACTGGTTCACAATACAGACAGCCGGCGTCTGAACGGCTGTGCACGAGCTGGGGGTGAGGGGCTCGCGACGCTAGCTGTTCACCGCTAGCTTCTCAGAGAAAGTGTTTGTATTAACCTGGAGAGCAGACTCTTCCCAGAGGGGGAGGTTCTCACTTTGTTACATCAGCATTTGAGGGCCTGCTCTTTTTTGTGGTCTGATTTTGTCAATTTTAGGCTAACTTAAAAAACTTTTCTAAGACATGGTTACTACAGAGCAGCAGGATTTTGTCAGAAAGCCAAGAGCTCTGTTTCTATTAGCATACAGCTCTTCACACCTTCAACCTAACATTAGCGATGCAACAAAAATTATACAATATTAGAGCTATGCAGCAGTACGGTTTTTTTAGCCAGATTCCACCTCACACGAACAGAGAAAACAGAGACGTACATGAATCCAGTGGATGCGTCAGGCCATATTTTCTACGTTACAAAAAACGTCCTTATTGAAACGCCATTTTTTTGTCAGCTCGATTCATAATGATTTGATTAAAATAAATAGTCAAAAATTCAATTTTAAGCTTAATTTTCTTCATTATGTCCTCCTTAATCAGAAAAGGTCCACAAGTACATGTTAAAGACACCATTTTCGTCAGTGGGTCCATAAACATATTGGTCTGCAGTGATGTGTGTGTTCTGTTCAGGCAATATTCCTACTCTGTGGCCATATTAAAACCAGTTCCGCGACCACCATGTGGCAGAGGAAACACTCTCAGCTGTCGCTCCATCCCCAAAGCGTCTAATGGATTTCGGACATCTTCTCTCAACGGGCTTATCTTGGTTTGCACCGCAATCCTGCGGGACCGCAGGGCTGCAAAAATCTGCCGCCTTAAACGGAAACACATGTCAGGTTCTCTCTGAGATTCCTGTCCTCCTTCCGAGCGCTTCCACTCACAAACCCCGTCTCTCCTCGAGTGTTTGAGGAAGCCACAGCCGCCGCCCAGTGGGGACAGATGGTGGTGGCCAGACATCATCTCCGGCTCCGTGTCATCACCCCGCCGCTCGCTGCCACTGAGTGGCGGCCCGTCCAGGCCCACTCCTAACCTCAGAGCCCTCACACATGCTGTAGGATCAAATCGGTTCCCCTGAAAGTCGGCTCCTCTCCTGTCAAGCATCGGCAGAATTAATCTGCTGCTGACATTTCAGAAAAATGAGCCTGACAATCCTCATTCTGGCTCATTATGATGTCGGTTCTTCCTGTGGTTCAGCTGGGAAATGATCCCGAACTGCTTTACAGCCAAGATTTTCATACCAACTGGAGGTGTTTGCATTTGTTTTCAGCTTTGAGCTCTCCCTCATGATGTTAAACTGCTTTTACTTTAACAGATGTGAAATGTGAAGGTTGCCCACCCTAATCCTAAACCCTTGTGTCTAACCTGGCAGGAGCTGGTGGATTACCTGCGCTGTCATTCTCACAGCGCCGTTTACGCTTCGGCAATGTCACCCCCCGTTACGGAGCAGATCATACGGGCCATCAAGTGCATCACGGGAAAAGATGGAACATCAGAGGGCAAGTATCTGAAATTTTTTCTTCTCTTTTTTTTTGTGATCACAAAAGATTTTTTTATTGCCGCCTTTTGTGAAAGTTTGTCTGGAGAAGCTGAGCAGTGGAAAACAAGAAACTCATTAAAATAAGTGCAGTTCTTCAGATTTGTGTGACCTCGTTCGCTGTTTCACCACGTTTTTCCACACTGACTGACAAGCATTAACTTAAGGTTTTATGCTTTTTTATATAATTTATCTCATAGAAAAACTACAAAAAAAACAGCTAAGCAAATCCAGGAGACACTGGCATTGTTAACATTACGAGTAAGACCTGCAGGAAAACACAAACAGCTGCTCCGTCCGGGCATGTGGAAACAATTACAGGGGTCTGTAGTGGTGAAAAAAGGGGAGGCTTGCAGTCGTGGAGCATTCTCATGTGGATGTTGATCCAACGTTACTGTGTCACGGGAGTTAGACACAAGAGCAGAGAAGAAGGAGCGATAACAGAGAAAGCTGAGAAAGATCTTTGGACAGGAGGAAGTGCATGATGTGTTTGTGACACTAAGTAAATGAGGGGGAAACGAGGCCGCCGTATAACGTGTGCGGCATTTGAAAATAAACATTGTGGGTTAATCAGTCCAAGGACTAATGTGTTAGGGAGACGATGCAGGTTCGAGCAGGGATGAGTAACTTTCGCCTGGCTCAGAACCAAACATGCTTTCAATCTGACGTTGTTCAGGGAAATAGCTGTTCTGGAAAAGTTCGTCTTAGAGACGTGAATGTGTTCCTGAGGCATTTTACTAATGATGGAGGACATATATAAAACAATTTCTGAGTATGTCTTTATTCAAATTGTTGTGAATCAGGAGCAGACAAAAAATATTCCGTATTTATGACGTAGAAGCTCCAGCATTTTGGCTAAAATTGCATAATCATTAATAAAAGACGATTAGAATACTCTGAAAATAGATCCAAAGATGATCTAATGGATCTTTAACCTGTATTATGGAGGGAAAAAACAGTCAACAGAGAAACTCTTAGATCTTTCTCTATAATGTTACCTTTTGCAAGCAGCATCCACAGATTCTCACCAGTCATTTCTACATTTGGAAGCAGGGTTTGACCTCTGAAACTGCTTGCTTTACAGAAAGGAGCAACTCGCTGGTGCTTTTTGGCAGATTTCCTACAGTTATGTTCTTTTTATTCCCCCCTCCGTCTCCTTCCCTGTGTTGCTACACTCAGATAAGGGGATTTAAAGTTCTTTCTTGCGTCTCTTTGAAAGATCTGCCAATCTGTTTCCCAGTAACCCGATGAAAACAGAGCCGTGCTCCAAGGCCCGGCCCGATCCAAGCTCTGCTGCAGTTACAGAGCAGGCAGGCTGCCTGGCCGTTCCCATTGTTCACAAACACAGGGGGTGGGGGGGATGGCTGAGAAGGCCACCTCTGCTGCCTTTGATGTGTTTCCTGAGTTCATCTGAAGGGCTACGCATTCAACATCCAATTGTTATTTATGTCACATTTCTGTCTTTGCTGACCCGCAGCAGCGATTCCCCAATTTTTGGAGAAATCCATTACAGCCAATTAGTGATGCAGTCATCGTGGAAACAAATAAGAGCGTGTGCAGTGCAGGAAAAGCTGAACCATCTGCTGCTGCTGCAGCTGAGATGTAATCAGGAGCAACCTCGTCGCGGAGGTTAGAATGGCCCAGATGGAGATGCAGGACTCACAAGGAGATGCTACTGCACAATCTCACACCGCATTAGCTAATCTCGACTCCTGCAGCAACACGGAAAATGAGGAAGGAGGGAGAGATGGTGATTTGCTGCTCGCTCATGTATACATCTGGTGGTGTCCTTGTTTAATTGCAGGCATTAGACGGATCCGCCAACTGGCAGAGAACACCAGATACTTCAGAGCCAGGCTGAAGGAGATGGGCTTCATCATTTATGGCAATGATGACTCACCTGTTGTTCCGGTCCTGCTCTACATGCCGGGCAAAGTGGTGTAAGCACACACAGAAACTCCCATTGAAGCAAAAATGAACCACCTGAAGCTTCAGAGAACTTATCCTGTTTTATATTGAACTAATTGAAATCAAAGTTTGGGAATAATTGACAAAAATCAATAAATAAATGTATCAGAATCCATGTTTACACTCGAAATGAAAACCATTGTTGTACGACTTTAGATCTTCTTAAGTTCCACCACAGTGTTTGCATAGATTGATTTGAAGTATATTTTTCCCCAAAGAGAAAAGACTCAAAGTGATGTTTGTTCTTGCTTTGCTAGAGCGTTTGCTAGAGAAATGCTGCAGAGGAAAATCGGTGTGGTGGTGGTTGGCTTCCCAGCCACGCCCATAACAGAAGCCCGGGCTCGCTTCTGTGTGTCTGCAGCGCACACCAGAGCCATGCTCAACCAGGTAAACGCACAGGGACATCACTACGGGGGCCCTGAAGTGCAAATCATTCAACCCGAAAACATGTTTACTGTCACAAACAAATATGGATAAAGCGAAGACAAATAAAGAAAAATTCTGGAAGCCAAAAAAACATTTCAGAAATCAAAATGATTTTTTAGAACTCTACTTGACACTACTTGACTTTAGTTAATAATAACTAAATTTAATTAATCTAATGCAGGGCTGCTCATTCCTGGTCCTCGAGATCTACCACCCTGACTGTTTTCCAGATCTCCAAGCCCTGCCAGCTGTTGATTGGCTCAGTCAGATGTCTCCACAATCTGATTGAAAGGACACACCTGGTCCAGGTAATCAGCAGCAAGCAGTACATGGAGAGCTGGAAAACAGGCAGGTTGGTAGATCTTGAGGACCAGGAATGAGCAGCCCTGATCTAATGGGACTTAAGTATTTACTACATGCATAACTGCAAAAACATATATTTGTATGATTATTTTCTTTTTACATTTAAGTTAATTTCTTTTTTTTATTTGGTAACCAATCCATTTCAATATTTCTGTAACGAGTTAAATGCTTTTTTTGTGTTTTTGTTGTATTTTCTACAATCAATGCTTGAAATCAACTAATAAATCCATAAATAGAAATCAAAATTAAATGTTTAAAAACGTACCATAAAAAGAAACCGATATAGGTGGGACATCACTGATTAGATAATGACATTGGAGCTTTGAAAAAGAGGGAGAGCAGAAGGATGCTCTGACTAAAATCAAAATCAAAAGTTTTGCAGTGGGTGTGGCCAGAAGCTTTAAGAAATATCTGCTGTCTGAAGATATAGCCAAATAACTTCCTGCTGAAAAGGGGAACATACAATCCAATCAGTGATATCCCATAATACCTACCTTGTCTAGCTTTTTGTTTTGTTAAATTTTTTAACTTTTCATTCTGATTTCTAAAAATTAACTTTATTTTCCAGAAAGTTTCCTTTTTTATTTATTTTATTTTATTTCTTTTTTATTATTATTATTTTGTTTTGATTTCTAAAAGGTAATGTTGTTACTTCAGACACACTATGCTTTATCGAATGACCTCCAAACAGGTTTTCAGACACTTTTCATTTCCAGGTGCTGTACCATCTGAATGAAGTGGGAGACCTTCTGTGTCTCAAATTCTCTCGGCGGAAATGTCCTTCTTCACGCAGCCTCTGTGAAGAGACAGATGCCGGGCTGGACAGCTGATCCATCTTTCTAGCAGTTAAACATTTCAGTGTCAAAACCATTGACTGTACATGAGAACTGGACTGAGTAACCCCTCCCTCCTGATGTTCCAAATAGGAAGTACCCACTGGCTCCAAGAAGCCAAAATCCCATAGACTATTACTCAGTCATTCTATTGGTCTGAATAACAATTCTTACTCCTGTTTTTTAGGATATTTTTTTCTAAATTGCAAGTTATTCAAGTTATAAACTGGCCAATTGGATGTCTCAATAAAAGTAGGTGGAGCATGATGGCTCCCGTGTCAAAGATTCAAAACATTTGACAGATTTTCTATTTCAAGTGGTAGGGGTGTGGCCTTCCAACAAGCTCACTTCAGAGTCGTTGCCATAGAAACTGAAGCAGACTTGGAGCATTCACTCCTTACTGATTACATCTGGTTCCAACATGGAGATGTACATATCCTGAAAAAAATGGCAACTCAATCAACTTTTCTATTGATGACATCACCCTCACTCAGCCCATGTTTCATATACAGTCAAAGGTCAAAACTTTTTTTTTTTACGGCACTGCTGGCACACAAATGTGAGACTTCGGCGAGTATCTGCATCCCATGGTGATGCACCAACCAGATGTGATGCAGATGCTTTGAGAAGTTTGTAAATTCTTCCTGATTCTGGTTAATTGTTTTTGCTATTCATCAAAAACCCAATGGACTCATTTAATATGTGCACATTTGTGGAAAAATTGTCAAACAATCAGAAACAATCTGGTTTCAGTCTCAGGTATTCTGTAAAATATTCTTTATTTTAAAAACTGATTTCTTTTTTGTTATTATTTTATAAGACCTCAGTCCAGAGACCTCAGCCTTTTGTAGTCTCATTTTATTATTGATTTTTAAAAATATAACTCAGAAGAAGGCTCAGCTTCTTGCTCCTCTCATTATGTCTATATTTAGACTGAAACTTTATGTAGGCAACTTTTTTTGCCTCGTATAAAATAAAGTCATTTATGGAGAAAAGTTGGGGCTAGTAGACCTTCAAGAACAGTTTATTGTTGCTGCTAATTTGAATGAGAACTTGAACAGATTTTATCTACTGCACTGCAAAAACAGGCCCCGTTGAAAGAAGTAAAAAAAGAAAAATGAAATTCCTACTTGAAATTTGTCAAATGTAGTCACTAAGACTGTGTTTTCTGAAACTAAGATTATTTTGGCACTTGAAAACTTTCTGGATAAGATTGTGTTTCAGTAAGACAGAGAATCTTACTTTCTGAAGATTCGGTTTTTTGCAGTGCGTACGTTATTTTTTAATTCGCCCATCTGTTGTTTTATTTTAATGATGAGGATGATGCATTTTTTTGTATTTCAAACTGAGGTCAGTGACAAAAAATCAATTCAAATTTGAAAAAAACAAAAAGCAATAAATTTATTTATTTTTTAAAAAAGCTGTTTTTTGTGTTAACATGAGTTTGAACCAAAGAAACTGCTGACTAGTCTTTTCTGAAACACAAAGGTTGATTAATTACCAAACTGAGGTGTTATTGATCCTTTCTTTTGTGAAGGCTTTTTGCTTCCTGACGCATGATTATCTACACTGCTCGCAGACGACCCAACTTAGCAAAAGACGACAGCGTTTGTATTCCACAAGGAGCTGTTGTTCTGGAAGTTTCCTCAGAGTAGAGCGCCACTTTCATCTCGGTGATAAATGGCAGCTTTTCTGAGCACCATAGATCACGCAGCAATTACTCCTTTGACGTGCAGTTAAATCTCAACAAATACAGAAGGTGTCACGGCTTGTTTTGTGGCGAGACTGCTCCTGCACTCAGAGTCTAAACAACTTAATTGATGATGTTTTAAAGACCTGCTGCTCCCAAACTGTGCAGCAGTCGTGAAGGTAAGTATGCTGAGCATGCAGCACCTGAGCCAACAGAAACCTAACCTAGCAATTAGCGCTGAACCCTAAATTCTCATGGTATGGAGCAATCATCTGATTAACTGAGGAAGGATTATAGCTGGATAAAAAATATGCTTTCACAATGCATCAAGCTGGCACTTGTTTTTCTTGGGGATGTTTCTGTTTGGGTTCTCTCGTCCACGACCTTAGGGATTTCATTTCAGAAGATTTGGTCAAAAATGCAGCTCACGGCTCTACGGAACCGAAACAAAAAACTAACCTCAACTGTTTCTAATGGATCAATTTGTTCATGAAGTTAATCCTTCACATCTGGCTCCTATAGCCAAAGAAAATCTGGAACAGTTTAATCATTAAATCTGTGATGTCATTCTAATTCTTGGTAAAGACGTTGAGGAGCAGCTGAAAGGTGGCCTCTTTTGTTGGATTAAGCTGCGCTAATGTCTTTCGGATGTCTGCGATTCCGCTTTGTGTACTTTTACCCATAAGTCTGAATGTGAACACACCTCAGTTCACAGCAGAAAACCTGATGTGTGCGAAGAGAAACTGAAAGTTTGGTCCTCAAACATGAAGCTGAACAGACGGGGGCTGTTTAAATAACAGGGGGAGAAAGAAGAACTAACACAAACCTGCTGTGACTGGAAAATGCTCTTTCTGAGATTATTTGTTTGGGTTTCATTTTTTCAAACATTTAAAAATGTTAGTAGTTCCAAGCATTTTTTCCTACTTTAAAATAAAATGTATCTTCAATTGTATTTTGTGGAAATGCTTGATTTCCATGTTTTAGTTAAACTCCATATTTTTGCTTTTACCGATATTTTTCATTAACCATCTTCTTCCACTCTTCCGATATCAGTCATCAGTTTAAGAAAAGATGCCCAGCACATGGCTTATATTACACAATAATTCCACAAAGAACCTGAAACAGTCTAAATTCTGAGCTGTGAATTTTGTTACTTTTTTTACTGCAAAAATCACAAATAATTCATTAATGTAGGTTTTTGTGGCATCTTTTTAGTTCAATACCATTTTGTTTTGTTAACAGATATTCTTCATTATAGTACTACTCAATAAATACACAAGAAACCTGAAACTGTCCAAAAAAAAACTAAATTCTGAGTGGAAAATTACTTTTTTTTACTGCAACAAACAAAAAGTTGAGATCAAAACTGTTCTTTTTAAGTTTTTGACATAGATCAAATACATAGAGACAAATTAAAAAAGAAATCCAAAAACGAATCAAAGAAAAAGTTAAAACAATGTGAAAATGTCTGAGGACCAGCTGAAGCTCCACTAAATTGTTTTGGATTTATTCCAAGAATTGTTTCATACTTCTTGTTGAGTTTGTTTATACTAGGAATGTCAATTCTAAAAGCTTTTTCAAACCTCCATGTTTTGAATGAAAAATGTGCCATCAGGGGGTTCTGTGTCATTTTTACATCATTGTAAACGACCCGACGTGATTGGTAATTGACCATTCAGAGTCTGAGATTTGAGTGACCTCTGTAACTTGTAAAACATTTTCTTAAATTCTGAAATAAACTGGGTCTAAGTAAATATAAAAAAAAAAAATAAGAACATTTTACCAAACACATAAACTCATATACTACTAACCTCAAACATTTTTTTTTTTAGTTTTTAAGTTGCTGCATTCTAGTTAAACATTTGCTTCATTTTTTCCGTTGTTTCATTGTTTTGGCCTCTCTTTTTTTTACCTTCCTTGTATTCTGACAACAAACTAATAAAATTAAGATTACGAAAGACTTTAAAATGGTCTCATAAAAAAGTAACTCTGGAGGTCCCAGGGAGGAGTTTAACTCATTCTGTCCCAAGCACTTTTCCTGTTCCTGTTCGGCTGGGATTTAAAAAAACAGCAACAAACATCAAACTGTTTGTTTTTAGCTCCACATCAGAGGTGTCTCTTTCAAACGAGCCAAAGTGACCAATAACACATGAAAGTCAGTCAAGGTGGGGAGCACGTGTGCTGCCAGGCTTCCTTCCATTTACTTGTAACTGCCTTCAGCTTCATCAGAAGTGGCAAATGGTCTGCTATGGCATTCAAAACATCTGTGCAGCTCGACTACTGGTGGCAGCTCTCCCAGGACCTGCCTGCCTGCACCAGCCTCTTTTGAACTGCAGATCTAAACGCGCTGCACTTATTGGAATGGCATGTAGCTGCTATTCTGAAGGGGGATCCTCTGCTACGCCTTTGATGTTCACCACTGTGTCCAAAGCAGGCCAACCATTCTTGCTGCTCTCTGTTTTTCATTTAGACAGAGACACTTCCAGTTTAAAGCCAAGCAGACAAAGCGCAGAGGTGCACGATTTGGACAGCCAAAGACTTTGACAAAAAAAAAAAAAAAAAAAACAAGCTGTAAGACAGAGAACTCAGCAAGGAGGGAGGGAGTGGTGGACTTCATAACATACAGAACACACTGACATGTCCACGTACTGTAGCTGTGAGTGCCCTCAGTCAGAGCGACTTCTTAATACCACATACAATCTGTTTAAAAAGGACGTCAAACAGTGGACAGTTGTTTACATTAAATTATCATATGCTTCTTCCTCTTTGTCGATCTATGTATGTATCTTTTACATTAATTATAATATCTCAAAATGTAGGCATTTTCATCAACAACATTTGTCTGTATTTTAATTGATTTTCACATAGTTTTTTTTCTATTATATCCTTTTTATTTATGTTTTTAATTGTTTTTAGTTTTTTAGGTTGAAAATTTTAAGATGGAAATTCGCCGCTGCATGGGCTAATTTTGGCTCATTGCAGTGATGCTTTTACTGTGCACTGCCCCTGAGAAATAAGATAATGAAATAAAATAAAAATCAGGAGGATTATCAAGCTAGTTTTGATTCCCAGAAAACTCAGAATTTCATGACAGGTGAATCTGTCAGAGTGATGAAATTGTCAGCAGTCAGCACTCTGTCTCCCCCTCTGGTCACTGGCAGGAACAGACTCCAGAGGATTGAATGCACTTTATCTCCCAGCAACCCCAGCACACAGTTCCTGATGCTGCCCACCTGACTCTCATTTGTCAATCAACCACGTGGCATTCAAGCACTGCACAGAGCCTCACTCAGTGTGAAGTACAAGGTGTGTTTGAGGTCACGCAGGCGGACGCCACGCTGCCCAGATTACCTGGATTGCAGTGCATGTTGGGTAGTTTGGACTCTGTCAATCATCATGAAAATATTGCGGGAAAGAGGGTGCAAGGCACCTACTCAGGCAGGTGCAGCTGGGAATCTGGTTCTGCGCTGGCTTATGCCATCTTGATGACTAAAAAACATATGCATTGTGGGAAACGGTGTTCTGGTAGTTCTTGTACTTCAACGTGATTCTGATCAGAAATAACTGGAGCAAAATGAAGGAAATCTGTGCAATTTTTAACTCTTTCTGGAAAATAGTGAATCACTGATGTAAAAATGAACAATATTTTAACTAATTAGTGTTATTGTGTTATGGTTGCCTTTAAAAGTTAACTTTAATTTCATTTTTAATGTTTTTTCTAGGACAATAGATATTAAATTTACCCAGCTACTATTTTTCATCTGTTTTTCAGGTATTGATAATTCTTGTTAAAAACATTATGGTAAAGTTCATACTAAGGAGGAGACATTCAACGGAATGTTGAGGACATCCCCGACTTCCTGTTCTTTAACAGTCTCGCTCTTGGCCTTCATCTCAGGCGCCTTTCCCCACCTCGCCAACGATCCAGGCGAGGCTCGAGTCATCTCAAACACACCAATTGTTTTTGCTACTCAGCCTTGATTTCCGAGCATTTCTTCCCGACCTGCTCTCCTGTTCACCCGATCCTGCTTTGTCTTTGATTTTGCTTGTTTCCTGCCTGCCCAGATCCTTGACTGGATCCGAACCTCTCTGGTCATCTAATGTTCTCATGTTTGGTTTGACTTCTGCCTGCCTGACTCTGATTTAGCTTTTTGGATTTTTAGCTAGACTTGACTCCTGTCTTTCTGTCTGAGCTAATAAACCTGCTGCACTTGAAACCAGCCGTCTGCCCGTTTGTGACAAAAATGATGTAAAATGTCTAAATAAATCACAAACAATACTTTATCTGGAACTGCTTTAGGAGGAACTTCTTAAAAAACACTAAATGGATAAAGGACGTGTTTTTTAATTATCATTATAATGAAGGCAAATTAAAAACAAAAGCATTATTTTAAAGAATCTGGCACAAATATCTGGTTTAGATTACGCATGTTTGTGATGAACTGTTTTTTGTCACTAGTTTAATTATCTTATTTCATTTAAGACAAAAATAACTTACCAGTTACTTTTCAACAGGACTTTAAGATAATAAATCTTGACTATATTGAATCATTTGAAATTAAACATTATTTTAATGTTTCTCATGATTTTCAGATAATTTAACAATGTTGTTTTAATATGGGAAATTCTTGTCTAATTTTAATTTATCTGAAAACAGATTTAGTGCTTGAAATATGATATTTTTTAGGAAAAAGCATAACCATCTAAATATACCTACATTAAAGATATTTAACTTTTTTCATAATACATGCCTATTTTAGGACATAATATTTCTATTCATATCAAAATCCCTAATTATGTTTTTTAGGGCTAATAAAACAAATTCTACCAGTTCCATTGACAGTTTTTTTTACACTTATGACTAATGAGAAACATCTTGTATTCAATATTTTAACTCTTTTTGAGAAGGACATTGTTTTGGTTTAGCCTGGGGTCCAGAGAGCTGTCAATCATATATGGAAAAAGTTGTTAAAGCAAATGAAAATTGCCAAAAACACAATTTTCATCAGAGTGGGTCTTTAACTTGGAGAGGACGAAAGAGTTAACCGGGGGGAGGGCGCGCGTGCTGGGGCGTTTGGTATAAAAGCACCTCTAGAGCTCACAACAGGACCAGCGTGTGTCTGAGGAGCCCTGCTTTCATTTGGGTTGACTTCTCTCCTCCAGCAGGACTCGACGGAGACGCACGTCTGCGCGCGCACTGACCACCGCAATGGATGAATCCCGTTTCTGAGACAGACGCGCGCAGTTTAGAACTAACTTAGAAAGCCGAGTTCTTCGTTAAACTACCTGTAACCTGAAGACAATCTCTTCGAGTCATGTGCTGGATTAGAGCTCGCAGAATGTAGCCAGAAGAAGAAACGGACCGAGAGGAGCAACCTGTGGCAGCAGGAGGAGGAGGAGGAGGCAGCTGGAGGCGCGCTGAACGGAGGTCTGACCGGGGACGGAAGCGTGGAGCTGCAGGCTGGATCCGCTCTGCAGGACCCGCAGAGGTGTTCGGTCCTTCAGCTTTGATCTGCAGCTTCTTCAACCTGTATGAAGACACTATAAAACACAGGGAACTACTTCCCCAAAAAGGAGTGGCTCCAGAGACACTTATCCACTTTCTTTGGCATCTCCTCCTTTTGGATCCTTTTCCTTTTGTTTTTGAAATTCTGATCCCGAAGTGGCTCCGAAGTGGTGTTGCGGCTCCTCGTCCCCGGCGGATCCGGAGATCGGAGTCTCTGCACCGGCAGGAGGCGGAGTCGGGGCTCCAGCCACACCGGAACCTCCGAAGAGCGGCCGCGTCAAGAGGATGGTGCGGCTGGCGGCGGAGCTGCTGCTGCTCCTGGGACTCCTGCTGCTGACTCTGCACATCACCGTGCTGCGGAGCAACCCGCTGCCGCAGGCCAACGCCACCCGGAGCCTGGACCAGGACGCGGCGCCAGCAGAGGTGAGTCTGGAGGCTTTCAAGCCGCCATGCGCCCCGGGGTCTGAGTGGGTCTGGCACACATGGATGTTTTCCCCAACCATGATCCAAGGTCAGAGATCAGCTCTCCACGCCGGACACACCTCCCCAATGGTACCTTCAGGGACCCCTCTGTCACCAGAGGCTCACCTCTTAACGCAGAAGGTCAAAGTTGAGCCCCAGAGGGTGTTTGAAGCGTCTAGCATCAGCCTGATCAGTTCAGGGTCAAACTTTAGCTTCAAATGAATCACTTTGAGATCAATTTGTGTCAAGACGTTGCTTATTTTTGAAACTGATCTCTGATACAGAAAGATGCAAGTTCTGACCTGAGATTTGTTGAACTCTAAATCGGGCCTGTCCAAAGTCTGGCCACATTCACATTTCTACCAGGCTGCCATAAAACCATGATATGAGCACTTTCTAAGAACTGTGCATAGGTAACATTTTATGTTGTTGTTCTTCACCTTTTGGCACATCCTGTTAGGGGTCGTTGCACATTTGGTTTGGCAAGAGTTTTACACCAGATGCCCCTCCTGACACAACCCTCTATTTTATTTGGGATGAGGACCAGCACAGGGAGGCCCAGACGTGGACTCTTGTACCTATATTCTGGCTATGGTGTGAAGGGTCTTACCTGTGGAATCTTCACTGGATGAAGCTCAAGATTCTTCATTTAATTTTTGATCTGCTACTAATTCTCGATGTTCATTAAATAGTTTGTTTGCATTCAATTTTATTAAAACAATTGGACAGAATGGCTAGAAAATTTGGGAAATTTTAGACAGTAAATTTAAAATCATAGAATGATAATGATTTAAAAGCCTTTTGAAGGAGAATATAAGCACATTTTAAATGTGGTTTGAAGTTAACAAATACCTGTCATCTGTCAGTGATATATGATTTGAACGCTGTTTCCTCAAGAATACTTTTTGATTTGTTGAAATAACTCCAGGACTCGGGTCATGATCCCAGCCAGCATCACTCTTATCTCTGAATTACTTTCCCGTCTGTGTTTCGCTGGACATTAGACCATGCAAAGATGAGGAAACATCTCAGGAATTTATTGAATATTTGTCACCCGGCCAAATGTTGAATTGGATGAGCAGGATGAGAAGCAGCAGGGAGTTACTCCTGAGGGATCAAAGAGGAAACACGAAACATACACCTCTTCTCCTAAGTTCAACATCCCTTTTGTCATTTGTCCAATTTTTCCAAGATTCCTTCTGGAGATAACAACAGAGGCATGCTTTGAACACCATTTTTTTTTATTCTCTTCTGCAGGTATGCCTCACTAACTCTGGGTGATGTCACCTTTCAGCCATGCTTTACCAGACCTACAGTACGCAGTGGTGTCAATTTAAAGAGGCATTCACAGGAAGACAAAAAAACAGGAAACAGCTTTGTGCACCTGAAGTGCGGAGAGGAAACTCTAGACGCTCTCTGCAGAATGAATATCAGGGTTTTCTGCGTCTTTGGTTTCGTCCGAAAAAACAAACATTTGTGCTCGGTCTTCATGAGGTGTGTGGCGATGGAGAGATGCTTCTATTCTACATGAGTGATTGCTGAAAGCATCTGGCACAACGTGAACTGCTTTCATTTCCTGCCAGCCTCTCTAAGTGGGGGGGACCCCTGAGTTGCTTCCAATTGAAAATGGAGTCATGCCCCTTTAAGCAGCTCCTCACAGAGGGAGAAAGAGGGGTGGCGGGAAAAGAAGATACCCTGAGAAGGAGAGGGGGTTGTTTGTGTGTGCAAGTGCTCATTCATGGCATGTTGAAGCTGAGGGGGGAGGCTGAGGAGGCCCCAGATAAACTGAGAACCGGTGTGTCACTTTTGATCTCCAAATGAACACATGTTCCTCTGCCATTGACTGACAGAGACTGTTAAACGGCCCCAGACTGCACACTCTTTCAGATTTAAGCAGGTTTCTCCTGAGCTCTGTTATGGTTACACTTAATACACACAAGCTATTATTCTGACCCCTGGACTGAAGGACCAGATTGTTTTTGCAATTTTCCTTTAAGGGAAAATTTCACCCCTGCCACATACTCAAACACGCACCTGGTACCTGGTGAAAATGAATTTTTGATATAGTGAACAACCCCTCCTAAAAATGATGACATCACAGCGGGAGAAAACATCAAAAGAATGAATAGGGTTAAAATTTCTTATGAGGCTTAAAAATAAAATTTGAAATGCACCAACAAAGCCAAAACATGTGTCAGGGATACTCAAAGGAAGTTTGGAGGATGGCCACAGGAGCTATGGCTTGGTGGACTTGGTGGCAAAGCGTGAAATTAGGTAATTTTCCCTTTTTTTCCTCATTATGGGAAAAGAAAACATGGTAATACTTTAGATGAGATGCTGCAAAACACTCAATATAATGCTGACACCGATAGTTAATACATTTGTTAAGCTTTTTAGTATTAATATGGCCTTTATAGACAATGGCCTCATTTTAGATGTTAATGAATCTTTCTAAATATATTAATAAACCTAACTGGGATTATTGTGCTAATGTTTCATTTAATTTCTGTAGTGAAATGACAATATAGAATCCTTGAATACTAGAAATGTGGGCGTGGTTAAGTAAAAATATCAGTTGCCAAGGAAACCCAAAAGTTTCCTTTTGCCAATTCTTCTAAAAATGACATCAACCTGTTAGTCACCCCCAGGCAACTGACAAATAAAATGGTTGCTATGGATGTAAAATCAACAAAAAAGCTGCAATTTTGAAAAAGGTGTTTTTTCATGAATTTGTCACGTGGAGCTCTGACCAGGCTGTCAGAGCCAGAGAGTGACGGGCCTGAACCAGTCTGTCAGCCACTGAAGTTGAGTCAGAAGAGATAGTAGGAGAACAACGATGGCAGGTTTCCCTTACGGGCCATGCAACGCTGTTTGCAGCTTTAATTCTCCTTATCAAATAGCTTGAAATAAAACAGTTTGGTGATGACCTTAAATTATGACAGCTTTTCTTGCAGCAGGCCAAATTCAAATTTCTCTTCCCTCCAGTTTTCCTTTGAAGCTTGAGTTAAAATTCTGCTTGAGACAGAAAGTCAGTGCGTGTCCTTCTTTTGGATGACTTTTTGCTGCCCCAAATCAAAGCCTTCTACTTTTGGATTTACAGATAAAACTTTGTACAAAAAAAGGGGGCTCTGATGGGGATTTGCGTCTGTTCTTTTGGCAGAACAGATTTAGTTTTATCTTCAAAGGTTTGGCTTTTAGCTGCAGAAAATACTTTTTTTAAAAATGAAAAGATGCAAATGTCAAAGAGAAATTAAGCGTGAACATCTTTCTTGTGAACCAAGGATTATGAAACGTGGAACATGGTGACTTTCATTCACCTGTAAAAACTCCTTTTGGTGTGATGATTACACAATCGAGTAAAAAAATATTATGAAAGAAGCTGAAATACACTGATTTACATGCTTTTTTATTTTTCTACTTTGTTCCACATAAAAGATCTTTGCAACTGTTATATATTTGTTGATGGACTTAAGAGGAAGAGACACATAAAAGAAGGAAAAATGACAGTTTAAGGATAAACCTGAAAAAAAGTTAGTATAGTTTTCTGTTTTAATTTTTTTTATGAGCTGGAAAAATATAATGAAATGCATCAAAACCGCAGAGTAACCATCAGACCCCACGTTAACCTGCAGGAAGCAGCATCAGGTTAAAGATGCTTCATCTGTTAGAATTTTTTAGATCTCTGCTCAGATATGAGTAAAACATTAAGTTACAAAAAATTTTACATTTTAAATATTCCAAAGACAAATTTGAGCTAAATAATAAAGTTTATACAGCCAATACAGCTCAACTTATAATGATTCTCACTTTCACTTAGTGAACATACTGAGATCAACATGTTTGCATCATGTTTATTGATTTATCATCACTGAGATTTAAGTGATTCTAGCTCTGAAAGGGACATTTCTTGAAATTTAAAGCAAAAAAAAGTTAAAATTTTCTTCTTTGCTTCTTTATTTTTAAGAGAAAGGACAAATTGTTGCTGAATAATTTCTTGTCTCCATTGTGCTTTAGCAGATCTGTATATTTACACTGGAGAAGAGTCATCATTTTCAGTGTTCCAGTTCTCTTATATCCTTTTGTGGCTTTGTTGGAAACCTCATTTGTTCCCGATATTGCCTGACAAACTGTTCCCAGGATTTAATGTAGTAGTCTCTCATGAGTAAAGGTGGATTTAAAGATAATAATAAAATACCATATTTTATGGTGACAAATACCTCACATGATAAAACTGAGTTTACTTTAAAGCAGAAGCTAGCTAAAACAATGAAGGGGGTTTCGTAACACAAAGGTTTAGTTTTTCCTAATTTGCTGTTCTGGATATTTTTTCCCAAGAAACTAAAAAGAACTAAAAGAAAAAGCCAGTATGTCTGTGTTGTTATTTACACTGTATGGCACACTTTTTTATGTGAGTCAAATCATCTTTTCACATCAATCCATGTTTTCACATCAGTTTTAACTTCTATTCACACTTTAGTTTTATTTGTCATTTTACGTCTCATTGTGTTGGGTGCGAGGGGTGGGGTTGAGGGCTTTCACTGTGTGTTTTATAACTTGTTTTTTTTTTTATGATTTTAAACCTGTAAAGCACTTTGTGCTATAGACAAATGAAAAGTGCTTTATTAATCATTTTTTAATCAAACAGTCACATTTTCTTAACTGTGCATAAATAATTTTTATATTGTAGTAATTGTGGAAACTGCTTAACTTAATGTTTAAGGTTAAAATAATAGAAATGTGCGCTATCGGAATGGAAGCTCAAAAAATATTGTAAAAAAGATCACTTGTGTCATATTCCAGAGTTGGGAAATTCACCAAATTCTGATCATTTGTGGCGTTAATTTCAAGATGCACAAAATGTTCCAGATTTTATGGATTTTTTTTATTACTGTCCTCTCTGAAAGAAAACATTTTAATTATTGACTGGAATCTGTTGTCCAAAATTTTCCATAAAAAACGAAGATTATTATCATACTTTGTCATATCCCACTAATCAGCATAAAAACATCTTCACTTGGTGGTCGCAGAACTCTTTCCTGAAATTATGGCTGCTTTTGTAATTGTTTTAATTATACAGCAGAAGCCCACGTTCAAAAAATGTGCTGTAAAAGTTTCTTGGAATCCATCATATCATCAGATGAAGTTTGGTTTCATCTACTGGACACAAGCTGCATACATTTCTAATGGCTCCCTTCCTGCTGTGCAGCTCCATTTACAGCTTCTGCATCGCCCTACGGTGCAGCTCGGCTGGACACGAGCTGCACCACCGGGGGCCTTTATGCCCACCACAATGTAGCTGAGTTGACACTTTGTCTGTGACTGGCCACCGCAACCGTACAGCACCGCTTTCACAACCCCAAGCTGCAGAACGGCCACAAAAACACAGACAAAGAAGGAAAGCGAGACGCATGATTGATGCCTTCCTTTGAACTTATTTCTGCCACTAGAAATTGCATGATTGCCAACTACTTATGGCTGTCTGTCCAATTTAGAGGTAATTGTTTCTTCTGTGCATACCTGATGGAAGGGATATGCCTTAGCTGTCATTTGGGGATGGATTTACAACAGCGCCGGCACAGGACCAAGTGTTTTTCTGTCCTAAAGAACAGATATTCTTAGTGTGTTTGCTTAGGCCTCCCTGCATAGCCGGAAAACCATCAGTTCAACATAGCTCTTTCCTACTAAAGAGCTAAATCTGTCCATAGTACATCACTATGGAGCAGCAGCTGGGTATTTGTGTGTTAAAAAAGGAGAAAACTACGTGTTTTAGGTGTAAAATTGGATCTGAATGCAGTTTGGGAAGCATAAAAATAATGTTCTGAGCATAAGGATGCTTCAAATCTACAACATTTTTTATAAAAGTTAATAACACGTGACTGTTGTGTCTCTTTTTGTTCCCTGTGCAGAAAAACAAAAATGGAAGAAGCCGCTCCTCTTCACAGTTGGCTCCTGAAAACCGAGGGTCTGGTCCGGAACACCGAACATCCCATCAACCAGCGTCCCATCCCTGGACACAGGACAGCAACGCCCGCCGGGACGGCCACGGATCGTTCCTCCTAGACCTGCACAATTTCCCCGACCTCTCCAAAGCTGATATCAACGGACAAAATCCCAACATCCAGGTGAGCGTGTGTGCGTCCGTGCACCTGCCGCGGCACTTTGATGCTTTCCATGATTTTAGAGGTGGCTGCTCAAGCACACAGGGGCAGGAAGAGCAAACAGGGAGATGAACAATGGCGTCTCCTCACATCCTTTACCATTCCTTCCTCTCTTCGTTCCCCTTTCACACTTCCTGGGTCCTATAGATAAGACAGAAACTTTAATGAATGTGACCAACAAAGATGGAGGAAGCTTCTAAAACCTCCCAGTGAGTCACGATTGAACCACCCTCCTGAGTAATCTCGTAAGAGCATCTTTGCATTTCTGAGGACGTCGCCGCTAAATTTGAGCGTGGACAAAGTGTATTAACATCTCAAGATGTGGAGGGAGAGCACATCTACCGATTGGGCAGGGGCGTGAGGCTGTGGGAGCTGAAGGGGGCTGGGGGGGTGTCTTTGATCCTGGGATTCATCTGGCTTTCATGGTCTGGAGGAGGCTGAGGAGCCCTTTGAACTTTGTGTTTAGGTGGAGAGAGCCCGAGAGGCGGCGCGCCGGGTGGGGGGGTGATTGTGGAGCAGGGGTGGTGTTCCCCCCTCATCTGGGAGGCACATGTGTTAGGACAGAAGGGGGAGGGAGTGATACTGTGTGTAGGGGGGCAACAGAGAGTGCCACCCAATTGATTTTCTCATTCTTTAAGTGTGGCGTGTGTTTTATTCCTTTGCAGAGTGTGGCGTCTAATTGGGCTTCTTTTACCGCAGGTGACCATTGAAGTGGTGGACGGACTCGAGGGCCACGAACCAGAGAAAGGCTTCCGAAAGGAAAGCAAACCCAGCTGGGCCTCTCCTAACTGGAGGAACTGGTGGCCTCGCACTTCTTCGTCGTCCTCTTCTTCCTCCACCCATCAAACGGGGGTGCGTGATCGCACCTATGGAGGCAAAACTGCAGACAGCAACTTCCTCAGACCGCCAGCAGACTGGGACAGGAAAGGAAGCAAAGCACAGACTGAATATGGTGAGAGCTGGTTTCCCAGAAAAATGAACGCACATCAAGAACAGCACTGCTGCCCTCACTGCTGCAGTCTGACGTGGAATCTGTAATTTGCAGATTTAAGCATCATAATAAGTACAATCATCACAGGCACAGCTTTTGGAAGCCCCTGATTGAGGCCTTTAAGCTCTTTTATGAGAGGTGTTCTTCAGCATTGCAGGGTTATCGTTCTGTTTAAAGTCCCACTCTGATCATCTTTTGGTAGATGTGGCTTGCCGTAGTGACTTGTATGTCACACGGAGAGAGTGTGCAAACAGAGGTCTCACCAACAGGAATGAAGGGCTGGCTGGGTTGTTCTGCAAGTAAGTGGCAAATCGCAAATGAACTTCTGCCACTCTGCAGAAACTATGTAATAGAAAACAACACAGGCTTTTGTTTTTTGGCTTAAAAACGGCAAAATCATAATTAAAAGACCACTGAGAACACTTTTATAAAAGCCCAAGAGATGTTCGGAGAGGATCTTTAATCGCTGCATCTAAGTGCAGTCATGGAGCCAGAAACATGGTTGGGCGTCCACACAAAACGCCCAAATCTCTCCTCAAGTAGCCACACTGATCAATTTGTCACGAAAGAATATAAACTAGCTGTCACACAGTGAAGGCAGAGTTGAAGCTTGCCCAAACCAGAGTGGCCACGTGGGAATGTGTGCGCTGTGGGAGATGTCATTTTCATCGCAGCTTCTAGGAGGGTGATTTTATATCATTTGTAAAACCCCAAACCCATGTCAAATATTTCCGGCTTATCGCTGTGGTTAGCTCTCTTTTTTTCCCCTCATTTCTAACCACACAAATGGGTTTGGAAACATTGCATCCTCTATACTGGCTCATATTTCAAACTTGACAATCATAGTTGTTGACAGGCGGTGACAGTCATCCATTGAAGAGCATTACAGTTGTCTCATTAATGGTCTAAAACACAGGCTATTATCAAGGAATTACGTTATGATTTTTGTCCAAGGTGCCAAAGATTTCTTCAAATCTCTGTTCTGTTTTATCACAAACAGATCAGCTGCTCCTGACGGCTGTGCAGGAAGTAAATAAAACAATCTATCTGTAACCCATCTGGTCACTTCATTGGTCTAGATCTTGCCAAATCAGTGCGACATGCTGGAGTGTGAGGTCTCCCTAAGAGTCAGGGTTTGTTTTTTTCTCTCTGTGATCCAAGATTACATGGATGGGGATGGCGACTGGAGCAACTGGTCTGCATGCAGCGTCACTTGTGGAAACGGAAATCAGAAGAGAACCCGTTCCTGTGGTTATGCCTGCACAGCCACAGAGTCCAGAACATGTGACATGCCCAACTGCCCTGGTAATATATCACAACAAAAGACACAGACAAATGAGATATTTTCATCCATTGCTTCACCTTTCAAAATGTCTTACTTTTGTCCTCTGAAGGTATTGAAGATACCTTCAAGACAGCAGCTACTGAAGTGAGCCTGTTAGCGGGAACGAATGAGTTCAACGCCACAGAGCTCTTTGGTGTTGGTAAGAATTTGCATCTTCCTCACATACTACACACTTTTTGCCTTACACTATGTTCAATGCAATGGCATTCAAGAAAGTGCTGAACACAAGTTCTTTAATACACTTTTAGCATACTTTGTACACCCTAAACTGTCACTACCTGATACTAGTTGCATCTTAAGGGGATCGCAAGTGTGTCTTGCAGTTCCCTTGGGGCTCATTTGGCCACCTCAAGGGACGTCATGAAAATGGAACATGTATTGTTGTGAAGTATTTGTAAAGATAATGGAAGTTACACGCACTTATGACATATTGGTGACATAAGCTGCAGTCTAGTCGTTAGTAAGCTGCAAGTACTGGCTCCTTAATGACCATGCGCAAATTCTGCACAAGGGTGTCCAGGTGATATGCAAGTGCCTGTAGGACACCTGTAGAATAACCACACAAGCGACACTATGTTGTCTAACTTTCTAATTTCTGAGTTAGGCTGAACGCTAGGGGTGCGTATTAATCAGATGAACAGCACAAACAGGGTCCTTGTGGACTCTGCGGGATACAGGCTCACTGAGTGGTCTATGACCTTGATGTTTTGTTCAGCCTAAATGTGTGCCCCGTACAGGTTTGCCCCTATTTAGCCCACAGGCAGACAGGATCCACCCATAAAGGCAGTTGTGACTACGACCTTGCGTCACTTTGTTCCTAAAAACCTCAGTGTACGTTGAATCGAGTTTCATGTCAGCCATCCATTGTATCTACATTTTCTTCCAGATACAGACAGCTGCGAGCGATGGATGAATTGCAAAAGTGATTTCTTGAAGAAGTACATGACCAAAGTGGCCAACGATCTCCCCAGCTGCCCTTGCTCTTACCCAACTGAGGTGGCGTATAGCACAGCGGACGTCCACGACACACAAACTCGCCGAGATTTCCGCTGGAAAGACGCCAGTGGACCAAAAGAGAAGCTGGAAATCTACAAGCCCACAGCCCGTTACTGCATACGTTCCATGCTGACCCTGGAGTCCACCACATTGGCGGCACAGCACTGCTGCTACGACGACAACATGAAGCTCATCACGCGTGGCAAAGGGGCGGGCACGCCCAACCTCATCAGCACCGAGTTCTCAGCCGATCTTCACTACAAGGTTGACATCCTACCCTGGATCATCTGCAAAGGAGATTGGAGTCGCTACAACCAGGCTCGACCGCCCAACAATGGGCAGAGGTGTCCAGAAAACCCTCAGGATGAGGACTACTACAAACAGTTTGAAGAAGCAAGGGAGTTCTAGCCTTCTTAGAATGTAAGGACAAAAGGAAAACTGCTTACATCTTCACCCAAACCTCAAGAATGGCTCTGTTGGTCATACTACACATGAACTGTGAGGAAAGGCTTCTACCGGTCGATGGAACTGAGATAACTCCAACAAACGTACATGCCAGGCAGTACTGCCTAACCAAGTGCTGCTTTTTTATTTACATTTTCCTTTTAAAGAAATTGAAGTTTTACTATTTCTAACTCAGATCTGGTCAATAAAGGGAGAATAGATTCATATCCTCAAAAGGGAAGAATAGTATTGTAGAAAAGTCCATGTTTGTTTCTGTACATTCTTTATGTTAGTAGAATCCGAGAGGTAATGGAAATACATTATCCTATGAGAATGTGTCAGGAATTAGAGCACAGAACAGGGTTTTCCATTTTTCTTAGTTTTGTGGGTATGTCTATTTAGCATGCACATTTAAAAAAATGTTTTTCATTAATTTACCTGTTATTTAACTTCATTACTTCTGTCTCCAAGGCAGTTTTTCAATGTAAAAATCCTGCAATATTTTTGTAAAGTATATTTATTAAATCGTAGCTGTGTCTGGGTCGTGAGTCTGTGACTGTGGCTCGTCATTGGCCAAATGCTAACTTGAGATTCCTCTCTCGTTTATACTTAGCCATCATTGTGCGTGTCTCAAGTTAAAATTAAACCTGAACGGAGAGCGAAGAATGTGTGAATTCAATTGTAGAGACATATCTGTTGGATATAACTATCAAATGTCTCATCCTTTAGGGCTGGATTTTCAAAGTAAGTCCCTCCAATATGATTTTTTGAGAAACATTTTGTAATTTATAGGGGTATAGCTATTATTTACCTTAATTGATTAATTGATTTATAATCCTACGATCCAGCCAGATGGATCTCTCTGAGGCAAGTTGTTAATCAATTCGAGCTATACCAAAATAAAATAAATCAATTATATCGATATTGGAAAATACCATTTGGATTGAGTAACAGTATTTTACTGCAACCGAGTGCCTTCACAGTGGACAACACACATGTGATGTCAGCAAAAAAATGGTTAAGACATTAAGCTACGTATAAACCGGACATCTGATGCACGTTCAAGAACACGCTAAATGTGAGGATGTTGGTGAAAAAAATCAAATTTCTATTAAATAAAAGGATCACATCTCATCAATTACACATCTCCAACAGTCTTAAACCAATCCACAAGCCTTCTATTAGTTCCATTCAGCGTCGCTGTCTGAGCAGGCATGTTGATGGGAGTTGTGATATTTCTTCAGAGGGCGAGGAGAGTAAGGTTCCTTCAATGTGACTCAAATTCTTTGTCTTTGGCAGGCATCCTCACATTCCTGAGTAATGTCTCAGTGTACACACACTCTTTCACACACGCTCACCGCAGCTTGTCCGCGGCCGGGACCTCTGACCATTCCTCTCCCCGCCGAGCGCGGCAGTCATTGTCACACAGAGAAAGCCATTCATGGCGCGCTCATTCCTGCGGCCGCGTGTGCATCACAGCTGGCCGGGTGCAGGGCTTGTCTTTCTAACGCAGCAGGCCTCGGCACGCCTTGCAACACCCGAGGCGTTTTTTTTTTTTTTAAACCACCTATTTGTTTCACTCTTCATGTAAAATTCCTCCTCAGGCATTATTCGACCCATTTATCCCAAATGCTGCCTTTTGTCAACACCGCACCCTCTGCTACTTATGAATCACACTTCTCATAAAATGTTGTTTGTACAGATTCATTCAGAGTTAAGCTCTCTTTTTTTTTAAATAAGCATCTCTGTTCCTGCGTAACTTAATTTAAAAGATTAAAGGAACCAACATGGATTGCTATCGCTGCAGAGCGTCTGCTCAACAGGCCTTGAAGATCAAAGAGATGTCTTCATCCTTATTTTGAAACATTAGTGCCAAGCTCAAATTGATGACATACTTCCATTGTCTGCACCCCGCCCCCATTCGGGCTCCACGTGGCTCCAGAACATCCACGTACTTCTGTCTGCCCCCTTTCCTGCTTTACCTCCTCCACAGTATCAACAGGCCTGCAGGTACATTTCAGGTTGGAGGGTGGGAAAGTGGAGACCACTTTGTGCAAAGCAAGGTCGTTACTGCCCCCACAAAGGATGACCTACAAAAATAGACAATAACTAAAGAAGCAATAATTACAAAAAAAAAAAAACACTTAAAATACAGATCAAGGATCGACGGACAGACAAAAATTAAAAAAAGATAAATGTAGCCTCAAAAGGGGACAAACAAAAGTATTGCTTGTGCTGGTTCCATGTCCAGTTTTTGCAGATAGTAGAATCAGAAAGAGTATTCAATGTAAAACTTGATAGACATATCAACTCCATCAAAGGAGATTCATGGATTGATAAAAACTGATAGGATGATGGCTGGTTTTCTATGCATTTTAGGGGCTCTGAAGGATATGACACCCCAAATCCTCAGCACACCCCCCAAATTCTACCTGAACCCCAAAGTGAGGCTGTCTAAATCCAAGTCTAATGCGAAGCCAACATGGTGAACTGACTGCATGGCATCAGTGAGGCCCCTCTTTTTGTGTTACTATTTCCAGGACTTCACATTGGTTTGTTTTAAACCATCATATTAGTGGTTTATTGTCAAGAAACTGGAAGGGCTTTTTAAGCCTAGTAGAGATATGATTTTTGGTGTTTTGCTTCTACTTTGGTCAGAAGGAAAAAAAAAAAAAAAAGACTTCCATTGTACTTACAATATTTTTAGATTGTTGACAGAATTTGCTCAGCAGAACAGAGAAAACTGGTAATGTGGCTCAGGTACAATCATTGTAGGAGTTTCGGTTTGGCAACATTCACAAAGATCTGCTGCTCACTTTACATGCAGCGTTTCAGGTGGTTTGTGGATACTCCCATGGATAAATGAGAGGCACGCTTCTGTGGAAATCACACATCTTTGTTTTGAGGTCTGTTGCAGATGTGGCAGAGCCATTTTTAGGCCCTCACTTTCTTTTACTTGCCGCCTCACGTTGCTGCTTTATGGGTGGTGTAGCACAATGCAGGAAGTGTCTGGGCCACAATACCGCAGGGCCAGAACTGCATGGCAAACCTAATTAAAAGGGTTTTCTTTTTTCCTTTTAATCTGAAAGTACTGACCTGGATAATGTGTTACAATGGAAGAAAAAAACTATTTGTTAGTCACCAACTCTGCAAGCTGACCCACCTAAAAAGCTGAGTTTGGTCTGCAATGTTCATCAAACTTCAACTTTGAGAAACAGAATGTAAAACTGGAATCCAGTAAATCACATTGTTTAATTTTTAAAATATGTATTTGCATAATGATGCAGAAAATAAGGAAGAATTCTTCTTAAAGGAACTCTTCTTTCCTCCACTGATTGTCTGTATTAATTTCATCTGTTTGAACTGGTGGTCTGTAAAACAGACACCTGTCTACACCCTTAAATAGTTCGACTTCTACGTCACTATCATGACCAAAACCAAAGAGCTGTCAAAGGACACCAGTGATAAGATTGTTCACCTGAACAACACAAAGATACAATCCACAATAAAAAGTAGCTTGGTGAAAAGAGATTACCTGCAGTAACACAAGATCAGTGACAATCTCTCTCCACCTGGAGTTCCATGAAAGATCTCACTTAGTGGGGTCAAAACGATGACATAAAGTAAATGACATGTGGATGATCCAGAGGAGGTTTGAGAAAAAGTCATGGCCAGATGAGACCAAATTGAGCTTCCAGTATTTGGTACATCCCAAAAAGCACCAAACCCATTGCAAAGCATGGGGGAATAAACATCATGGTTTGGGACTGCAAGATCCATTGTCCTGGCCAACCAATAAGTGGCTTATGGGTGTTTTATGGTTCTGGAGTGTTCTAGCCAGTTTCTGGACTTCAATCTAACAGATATTTTGTTGAAGGAGTTAAAAGTCCAGCAACAGATCCCAAACATCGAATCGACAGAGACGGTGTAAATTTAAAAATGGACCAAAATAGCAGCTACAGAGTTTAAAAACCTGCAGAAGATCTACAAGAAACCTTTGACTTCTGTCACTGAAACCAGCAATACATTGTACAGTATTGAGATAATCTTTGTGTCTTTTCTGCTCCATTTCAAACTCAATTCTTTAAAATTTGTGTTTAAACATTCTATCTCTTACAGTTAAAGACCACCTTTGATGACCTGACCTAAATTGAACAACTTACAGAATCAGTGACTGACAAATATATTTTTTGTTCCACATTTGTGCCCCATCAAAACCCTTTACTACCAACAAGGGGAAATGGCACCCCGTTTGTCATAGGCTCACATCTTTGACATGGCGACACAAGGGAAGAGTGGGTCAAAGGGGTGGGGGACAAATATGCCTGGGTGTGCAGCTGAACAAACACAGCAAGTGTATGTGGAGGATCTGAGAGGGCACAGTGCCGTCCTCCAACTCCAATGCCAGGCCATCACTGGGACTACACCTGAACAGAAAATGTGCGGAGATGTTAGACACTTGAACAAATTTTTCAACTTGTTAATTTAAGTATAATCACAGTTCAATTATGATAACTTATGTTTCAGAATTTATTGCATAAAAAGTCACTTAAAGTGGGTTTCAAGCAAAAAAACATTGGTTTAATCTGTGACCATGGATATACACAGCAGCCATTAACACATAAAAATCACCCTTGAATTTGTCCAGTAGCCTAATAAAATCCCGAGCTGCTGATAGAAGTCCCATCCAGGGAGCGGTTCTAACCCCACATGTAGGTGTTGACAGAAGTCACTGCTGCAGAGTGCGTCGGTGTGACGAAGTCAAAGGGTCTGGTGGCGCTGAGATGCTCGGGGGAAAGGAGGGAACATGTGCGTGGAAGCTGCATGGCCGTGACTCACGGTGACAGCCCCGCTCGGCATGTGAGGACAGCAGGGAAGACTGGCAAGGTTGCTGCCTTTGATCTTTATTTGCTCCACCGTCTGTTTTACATTTAAGAGCTCTGCCGAGCAAAAGGCATTGGATGGACCTTGAATAGCTCAGAACCCGCTCCACTTTTTAAAGACCAAGGGGTCTCTTTTCAAAGCTGGGGGAATCTAGGAAAGAGAAGGATGATGTTTGAAGGGGGAAACCTTTAAGCTGATTGAGTAACAGCTTAGCTTTGATGAAAGAGGGTGCTCCATAATAACACAATCACAAGTGGAGAATGGGGGCTTTGTGTGCAGATATGGGGCAAGGCAACATCAATCTCCCTTCAGACGGATCCTGTGGAACAAAAACAAACATCTCTCCCACTAAAACGACTCCCAACATTTATCCACTTGGAGTCCTGCATTTTAGTCAAACATGGAGTCTGCTATTAAACAAATCTCTTTTTTAAATCATGTGGCTTATTCCTGCCATGATCTAAAACAAACAGCAAAATTAAAGTTTTGCCAATTTGGATCATAACCTTCTCTAATCCCAGTCTGGAAATGCTTGTTTCTTTGAGTAATCCAATATCCTAATTTTAATGAATAAAAAAGCTTGTTTGATTAATAAAACAAACTGACTTAAGTGTTTCCTCCTGTGTTATTTCAGTGAGCAACCCATTACATCTTCAAATTTACTTTTGATCTTAATTATTTCTGTGTTTTTACAGACCAGAAACCTAGACTTCTAAAATGAAATCATTTACTACTGTTTATTTATATTAACATGTTTTTACACATTTATAATTGTATTCATTTATTTTGCTTATACATATAGAAATTTTATTTGTACCCTTTTAGAATGTCGATATTTGAGGCAAGTAAATATAGTGAAAAATTGATCTAGTACCTGAAGTAACTGCAGTATTGGTTAAAAACCACAAGTACAGACAAGATTAAGTCGGTAAAAAGGTATTTAATCAATCTCAGTTTCTCTTCCTTTTGTGTTTCTATTGTCTATGCGTTTTTATGTTCATGTGATGCAACCTAAAGACGTCCTATCAGATGCTTGCTTATACCAAGTTGGGTCGATTCCAATTGGCTGATGGTGAGCCACAGTGAGGGCAGTGTGTTGTGTTCACTAACCATATGATAACTATTTGTTTTCACAGCACTGCATAAAGAACAAAACAGTTTGTAACTTGTATTTTATGTCTTTTATTGCTTAAAATGATGTCAAAGATATTTTGTTTTTGTTGCTTTAAGAAAAAAAACATTTTTTCTGTTAAAAGACAATTTTATTTAGTGTTAAAACACCCAATAAATACAAAATATCTAGATTGTATCAATTTATGTAAAAGGATTAGACTGCATTGTATCACCACAAATTTAGGTGAATCTATTATGTATTGATTTGTGGACCATGTATAGAAGAAATACAAATCGATATATGTGAGAGGAAAAGACACAGGACCCAATAATATACACTTTTAAATCTCACCTATGTTTTGCATTGTATATTTGTTGTAAATTTTGATTTGTTTTTAGAGGGACAAATTTACCATCTGTCCACCAACAACAGATGGCTAACTTTTGGCAGAAATGCTTTTTAATAATAAATGAAAAGAAAAAATACACATTTTAGTAAAAGATTTAGCAAATTGCAAGCAATTTGTAATGTGAATATGAAAGTTAAAGGGATTTTTTAAGTACTTGGTGCAAAAATGTATCTCATATTATGCAGTAAAATCATTTTGGAAAATAAAAGGACAACAGAAATTCATAGCAACAGATTTTATTTTGGTGCTTGGCACTGCTGGGGGAAGGTCACATAAATCTTATAGCTTATAAAACTTTATTTTGGTTGCATTCTTGAAAAGAAGTTATTAGCTAATAGAAGAAAAAAAAAAGATAATACGCTAAATGGATTATCTCAACAGACTTAAATAACTTACCACTGCACCAGCTTTTAGCTGCTTCATTCTACTTTAACTTATGCATATTTAAGGTTAAGAGGAATATACAATTATAAAATGATAGACTTTTTTTCTCTATTCATTTGTGTGCATTTCATAGCACAGGAAGCGCATCCTTCTTAACCAATGTACGTCTTTAGGATGAGAAGAAAAGCTTTTGTCTGAACTATACATGTCACCATAAAATGAAAGGTTATTTTATACACAAAGATGTTGATTTATTATCACTGGTTAAGCCTCAAAACAAAAATTTTTTAATTGCACTAGCAGATATTCTACAAAGTGCAGACTTATTTTTTTCCTTTATAAACAAACTGAAGAACAGATTTAGGTCCTGTATTTGAAATTTCTAAAAAGTCGGTCCTTAAACACATAGATAATATTTCCACCCTCAGAAAAAAAAAAAAACAACAGATTTAAAAAAAAAAACAAAAAAAAAACATATATATAAAAAAACAAAAAAAAAAATGGGGTATCAAGTATCATCCAGGTGACACTGGAAGGACAAAAACTGGCATAGAAGCTGGAGGCAAAAAGGAGCAAAAGGGAAGTCCGTTAAGTGCACTAGAACAGAAGGTAGACCTCCTCGCCACCTCCTCCCCAGCTGTTGAAACGCCTCAACACATCTGGAATTACAATGATGCAGGAGAGGGGAGGGGAGGGGATGTTGGTTCTGTGCAGCAGTTCTAAGGAAGCCCAGAAGAGAAGGAGCTGAAGAGTCGGAGATTCACTCTGTAACACCCATCAGTCGACACACGCCTCCCTCGATGGCCAAAGACTGTCCAGGAACCGTCCCAGATGGTAACCTCGATATGTGTGTCTGCAGGAAACACATGAAGACACACAATGTGAAAAAATATTACAGTGAAAAGAAAAAGGTTTTCGAATGAGGTGAGAATAAGAATCAGACTGGCAGTCTGCAACCAGACAGTTTCCTGCCTGAAAAAACTTTTTTTTTGTTTTTGCACCAATCAATTCCAACACATTGTTTTTAAATACTTGCAATAACTTATTCTCAAAAGTGTTATATTTTTCTATATGTAAAAATGTTTACATATTTTAAGTTTCAATGGCTACTACACCCTGTTGTGGAACAGAAGGTAAGAATAAGTGGTTTAAGCTAGCTCTGACTGTAAACTTAACCTTTCACAATCATTTTTGCTCAAATACCTGACGTGTAAAAAATCTCAAAATAAATGACTAAACTTCTTTAAACTACAAAAAATAAACCCAATCATTATTAATTTAAATCCTTAACATTTTCTTCAAACTACAATGGGTGAATGAAAGAGTTTTGGGTTGCAGACCCCTGGTTTAGACCAAAACAGTAATATTTCTGTTGCACAAGGACCCATTGTGCAGATCATTTTCACTCAATTTTTTTGACAGATGTAACTCTCATCATGTTATTCAACATATGTTGACTAAATGCACCATGAGTGTGTGGTCATCCCTCACTTCTGAACAAATTTGACTTCTTCATTTGAGTTATTTTCCAATGTTGTGAGTTTATTTATTTATTTTTTTTATTGGTAAAGATTTGGCTTCCAGCAGCTTTTTGACTCGTCCCCTGATTGATTATAATTATTATAATTTATGTGTTTATCATACATGTATGTCTATGGGACATCAAATACTAATAAATATCAATACTTATCTAAATAACTGTGCTCAAGAACTCTTGAAACTTTTTACTTTGTTTCAAAAATATGTTCTTCAATTGTAATTCAGTTGTAATGAATGACACTGTGTGTTCAAAAAACATCACAGAGACATTAACACTTAAAGTGATAAAACCCTAAAAATGAGGGAAAAAAACAACAAGGTAAACATTTTAAAATATCTATGAAGTCTACATAAGGAAACGCATGGTATATTTAAAAGACGAGCCAATAAGTGACAATCTGTGAAAGGAGGCGGGGCTTTAGTGCCGATGACACCGAGACAGCCGAAAGTCTATGAAGGATTTCTGCACAAATAACCGACTGAAGAGGTTGGATGCAAAATGAAGCAAAAATTTGTCAGATGAGAATGTGTGAATAACTTACAGTAAAGGGTCTCTCACCTTGTCTTTTGGAGACAATCAACTGGCATAAAAGCTAAAATTAACATTGGTCTTTTAATATAAAAAAAAAAAAAAAACAACAACAACAAACTTTGAGGGGAACAAAATGCCAAGTCAGTTGTTTGTAGAAAACAGGAGCCAAACTCTGGAGGACCAGAGTAAGAAGGCAAACACAGCTGTGGTGATGGGAGAGATACTTCCACGAGGGATCAAAGGTGACTTGACTTGGCCTGTTCTGTTAATAGCTGCCATTCTCCTATCCCTCCCCACACAAGGTTTCTCAGACTCCATCGTGGAGACAGACGGCACCCACTTATGAGGCAGGCCATTGATTGGCCGGACGTCTCTCTTCCAGATGCAGCGGCAGACTGATCCGTCTTTGTTTAGGCTCAGACTATCGCCCAGAGCAACTGTCACTGTAATGGGACAAGAGCCGGACAAGATGAGGCACACATGGCAATACTCTCAGCGAGCGCTCCGTCTGCAGCAAATGTCTCCACGTTCATCTTTCCCCTTCATCTTCTGAGGATGAGGTTAGGAAAGGCCTTTTGAAATTGTTGCTTAGCTGGGTCATAGTTAGCTTTTGGTGACATGCTAAGTGTTTTCCTTTTGATCTTTATATATGTCGGAGGGAAAACAGATTCCTTTCCATGCTAAATATATGTACTGAAATTCACTTTAGAGTATATTTAACTGCAGACTGACTTTGTAAAACTGGCAGACTTTTTTGGAGTGGGGAATGAGGGGGATGAATTGATGAAAAAATCTTCAACTGAATATTTCTGCCCAGAAAAAATCTAGAAAAGTGTGAAAAAATACAAAAAAAAAAAAAAAAAAAAAAAGTATAAATGTAAAAAACAAAAAAAAAACACACTACAGAACGAAAATGTTTAAAACATGTTGGTCAGTGACCAAACAACTGCATGACAGCATTATGAAACAGTCATAAAGTAAAAAACAAAAATACATCTATGTTTTCCTCTTTAGAAGAAAAACAAAATACTTGGGACATGAATGTATTTGTCGTTTGTAAAGCCACACATTAAGTTTACAGAGGGGAAGATGCATGTAACTTTGTGACAATGAGGTGGATTTTCCTGTGGTTTTCCATTAAAAATAAAAAAAGAAAAATTATAATCCTTAGAAACACATTTAAAGGGAAATATTTTCCATTATCTAGACAACTACTGCCTCAAAAACAAAGTAGAAAATGAAGAAAGAAAACCTGTGTGTCAGAAAATCTTTTTAGGTTTAAAACTACTTGAACAGAATATTTTTGAAGTGGTAACACCAACCACGAGGAGGGAACTGAGCCACCATCGTGGAGTTGTTTTTGAACAACCATCTTCACATGCATTGATACATCAATAGTCACATGCACCCATGCAAGGAGCAGCCGCATCTAAAGTGGAGCGCAGGCGTGTCTTGCAGTTTCCTTGCAGCTCGTACAGACACATCATGAAAATGTAAAATACCGTCGTCGTGTGTGTAGTAAGTGTATCGTAAAGTATTGGTAAGGATAATGGCGGTTGCACACACTTATGACATACGGGTGATGGTGTGGTACGGTGTCTTTAATGCCTCATTCTAGTCGTTAGTAAGGTGTGAGTACTGGCCTCTTACTGACTGTGTGTGTATGCTGCAAGTGTCCGTAGAACGCCTATACGATGTCTACACAAACTAAACTCTGATTGTCTAATTTCATAATTTCTAAGAGTCAGGCTGCACACTTATCACATGAACAGCACTAACGAGATCCTTGCACAGTCTGTAGGGTTTGGCGGGAGTTGAAAAAGTCAAAAATCCGTATGACACCCTTACATCTCACATACTTCACCCTTATTTACCCGTAAATGTTGTATTATTGTTCACTATGATCTGTCGCCCGCAGCATGCCCATAGGAAAAAAATTGAGCACAAACATTTTTGATCTACGGGCTCACCCAGTGATGTCGGACCTTGATTTTTCATGCTTTGCCCATTTTTCGCCAGCATCCACCACAGGAAGTTATAACTAAGGCTTTTTATACTGCACTGATCAAAAAATAAAGTTAAACAATTGAACAAACAAGTCACTGGGTAATTCTGGCTCTATCCAAATATAAAGAATACAAACTCAAATAACTAAAAGACAGAAGGGACACTAATGTAGGATAGATCCCCTCCGACCTCTGTCCTAAACACTCGTGCTACTGTGCATCAGAGCTTTCATGTTCTTATCACAGAGGGGCAGTGGACGATGAACTCCGGCTGCACAGAAACAGCCGCTTAACAAGAATGGGAGGAATGTTTGATTAATAGCAGCTGGGACTGAAGATGACTTTGGGCTAATATTCTCAGTAAACACAAACTAAACTGTTCAGTCAAACTTTCTTTGGCAAAACTTTCATGCAAGTGTTACAGAAGGATGGCATATTATGATAACTCTCAGAAAAAAATAATCATATTTTTAACATTTTTTTTTAACAAACCCTCCTACAAGTTCATTATCAAGACTACAGACACTGAAGAGTCACGTTGTGGGTCTCTACAGCTAAATAGATGCAGCCAGAACTCTATCGCTGGCCTTTTGAACTTCATCTGACTGGAGAAAAGACAGACTGTGTGAACCATGACATCCCCTTAATGGACATATGGTGGCACTTCATGATCTGAGACCAGTCGTAGCACAGCTGGAATCAAACAAACCTTGTTTGGCACCCAGAGTAGGGCTATGAAGAACAGAAGAGCCAACTTATCTGTGGCACAGATGGTCACATGCAGAAGCACATCAGAGCTTTGCAGCTGAAACCCCAAAACTAGTCACTGACAGTGATGTAGCAGAGTAAGCCTCGGTGGGGCAGCTGTGGTCCTGATTGCCCTCTCCAATTACACCGATGGGCTCTCAGGGGGACGTGGATACCCTCCCCCAATAACTGAGAGATCACCACAAACAGATGATGTTCCTGCGTTGGCTCTTATTGTACCACAAGGAATGTTTCACAGTACATGTAAGACAGGAATAGATGCAGTAAAGGACCATCTTTCACAAAACAAAACAAGAACACAAGTTTACACACTAATGAGCTTAACTCAAAGTTTTGACACAAACATGACAAGACAATCTACATGATCGGTTTTCATCTAAATACCAGAAAAATCAAGAAAACCTGAGAAACAAACTCAAATTTAAATCCCTACTGAAGACAACTTTAAAATTGAGGTAAAGACAACAGCTTCTAAAGTTAGACTCATTCTGGCTGCTGACTCCCTAGAAAGATAAAGTCTTAATATAGGGGTGGATATATGTACAGGTTCTGTAGGTATTTGGGTTGTCTAGATCTGTGGAGGGTCGTAGAGAGGAGTGTCTGCATCTTAAAGTGAGCACAGGTGAGTCTTACAGATCCCTTGAGGTTTGTATGGCCACCTCAAGGGATGTCATGAAAATTGAATGTACCATTTCCTGTCTGTAAAGTGTATCATGAAGTATTTTTAAGCTTAATGGAAGTTCCACACACTTATGACATACGAGTGAAGCTGTCATACAGCGTATTTACCCCGAACTCTAGTCATTAGTAAAGTGCGAGTACTGACCGTGTGCCACAGGTCATGGGATACAGAAGTGCACATAGGACACCCGTAGGATACGCACATAAATGTATGTTGTTTTTTTTTTTTTTTTTTTACTTTTATTTGCACTGAAACTTTTCATTGAGTCTTCTTATTTATTACTGAGTTTTCACATTTTGTTGATTCAAAAAACATAGAAGTCTGGGTCAGTAATGGTTACAGGTATTAAAGTATGAGGACAACTATAGGACGCCAAGTACTCAGAATTCCCAGTGTAGTAAAAAAGCTAGGTTATCAACTCTAACTGCATATGAGAACTTGACTGAGCGAGTGAAAGTCACCAGTAGAAAAAGGTTTACTTCCAGCTCCAACCAAATGGAGGCAATTCAGTCACCATTTTTTGTTGATATGGATGCCACAATGTTGAAGCCAGACATCGTCAGTAAGCAGTGACTGTTCTGAGTCGGTCTGACTCTACATTTCTATGGCAACCATTATAGCCAACCAAGAGTGAGCTTGTTTAAGGCCACACCCCTACCTCTTAAAAGCAGGCTACAGAAAATATGTCAATCAAACCTTTTGAGCATTGGATGCCTTTTATTGAGGCATCTGATTGGTCAGTTTAAGACTTGACAAACTTGTACAACAAAAAAAACAAAAAACATGCCAAAATATGAATAGAAGTCTATGGTACTTTGGCTTTTTGAAGCCAGCAGGAACTTCCTGTTTGGAACGCCGGGGGGAGGGGTTACTCAGTCCAGTTCTCATATATATTCAATAGTCATTTTGAGGGGAGGGGGTGTTGTTACCTTAGCTTTGCTGTCTTGGACAGACATGTAGCCGACACACATGCTCTCTGTGGTGTGGCTCCATAGGAACTCCACTGTGAAACATGACACAGTGTTAGGTTATACATCGTGCAGAATCGTGCAGAGGGACACAGTACGGTAGACTTTTTGTCAAACAAATGGAACCTGGACATAGCAATAAATTATTTTGAAGTAGTGAAGTACAGAGGAATGTAGAACTTCAGAAACTGTTAAACTGAAATAAAAAAAAACATTTTTCCAGCTGACACATTTATGGTGAAGTATGTTTTAATACCACAATATTAATATCAATCAATATATGTGGCATCTTCATCTACATGAACATAAAAGTTATAATATCTCACCTAAAATACCCTGAATGTTTTGAGATGACTGAGCTTCCACACATGTGCAGCATCTCAGGACAATAACTCCACCCAAAACACGATCTTCACTGGCCAGAAAGGGTGAGCCTGGACATACAGGGAGGAGAACACAATATAAAAAGGCAAGCTTAAAGACAAACTAAATCAGTTAAGACTTAAATCAAGGTCATAGGCAAGGAAATATTGTTCATATCATGATTCACACAATACGGTCACTTCAGAAAAATGTTCAAAATTTCAAAAGCAAAGACTCAGAAGACAAACTTAAGAAAATTCAATTTAAGCATAACTTATCTTCAAATTTTACGGTAAGTTAGTAAAACTATATATATATATATTGTTTTCAAGGACACTGTTTTTGCAGATCGGCAGTAGTTCAATAGAAAATCACACAAGAACATGTTAAAAAACTTAAAAAGCCATTTTCATTGGAGTGGTTCTTAAATCTGACTTCTTTAAGCTCAGCTTCATCTTTGGAAAAAATCATTACAGTCAGTTTGAACAGAGCTCCAAGGTCTAAAACACAATCCACACTTTTCCTTCTCTCTTCTGTTCAACGGTCAATCACAAACAAAAACACTTCTTAAAACTGACCACTTCTAAGAATTTGGCAAAGCTGCATCTCCCAAAAAAACATCTAACAAACCAAAGGTCTTCCCAAACTGTGTCAGCTGTGATGTGAGGAGCCTGTTTAAAGTCTTCTTTAAACACGAAAAGGCTACAAATCAAAAGCTGTCTTTTCTATTATTTTCCAGTTTTGTCTTGTTTACTCATCCTAAATTTTAAACATCTGCTGCTGTAATTCTCAGAGTTTTCCCTTCACACAAACACGTACTTGGCGAGCCAAAAGAATGCAGGGCTGAGTGTGTGAATGACTCACTGATGAACTTGTTTTGCATAGCCTCCAGCAGCGCTTGGTGGGCATCTTCGGACTGCATAGCAGCGGAGCATTCCCGAGCCAGCATGGTGCGAATCAGATGCTCTCCACATCCTGGCAGTTCATACACAGATATCAAACACACATTGCAAAAAGGCTCAAAGTCAGTTGTTTTTTTCGTAAAAATCTTAGTAATTTCCACTTTTTATGTGACATCAGACTAAAACTGAAAATATCCTGTGCAAAAAGTGGAAATGAGAGAACATCTCTAACTGAAAAAAGACAAGACAAACTAGTAATTCTTGAAAACTATTAGTAAAAGAAGAAACTAAAAGCCTTTCTTTGCTCTTTCTTAGATAAAAACGTGTTAAAAATCTGCACTTAAAAAAACTCCACATTTTTGGTACACAAACAAACAAACACAAAAGAGGTGAAAAATGAAGAATTCCTAAAGTAAAACACAACTTCATCTGGCAGAGCGCTTGTGAAAACCCATAAAGACAGAGGAATTATTGTTTCTGTAAACACAAATGAGGGCCCAATAAAACATCAGGTAACCACAACAGAACCAAATGCAGATCAGTAACCGTGCAAACAAAAATGCTCGCGGCGATTTCAAATTGTTTAGAAAGTAAATGAGAAATTGGCCGTGCCCTGTGCATTTTCACTGTTTACCATAAACCCATTTTTTTTGGGAGCTAGAGTAAAAACATTTGAGAAAAAAAAATTAAAAATCGGAAAAAACTAACTTACAGAGTAGCTGTTTTCTTCAAACAGAAAATTGCACTAAAAATATAGACTCACATGTTACAAAACTGAAAGGTAAGGCTGGAAAAGAGGAAGATGGGGCATTTTTTTTTTTTTTTTGAGCATTGTACCTCTTGTGAGGATGAAGATGATTGTTTTCTGTTTCGTTTGATGGAAACGCCTTTCATGTTAGGATATTAAAAACAGGTGTTGTGCCGGGAACACACATAATGCTTTGCGAACCCATACGGCTGGCTTTTTGTTGGCAACATCAAAGCATAAAGCCACAATATAGGACAGAGTGAGATGAAAAATACATGCGGAGCAGCCATGCACAGACGATCTGAGATAGCAGCTGAATAGCAGACCATTATTAACAGGCATGCAATTCAACCAATACCAGATAAATCAGCTGAGCTGTGAAAAGTATTTTCTGGTCATTTTGGCCAAAAAAACAAATATTTACAAATTTAAAAAGTGAAACCCTTTTGTCTTTTTGAGTTGCTTTAAAAAGTGCCAGAGAGCTGAACATCAGCCCTTCAGAGCAGATGGTTTTTATTTCCAGAGGCCAAGCAAATCAATACCATGAACAGTCCATGTAAAACAATAGTGTTGGTATGTTGTTGTTGTTTTTGTTTAAGTGCCCCAAAACGCCTTTAGATCACATATGCAGTTTATCCTCACAGTTGTGCAAACTGCAGCATTTATTAAGAGGTCCACATTACTGACGAGTCAGCCTGTCTGATTAAATCTGATCATCTGCACGGAGACGTATGAGGCTAAAGATCCACATCAAAGGCTTTCCAAAATGTTCCCCAGAAGCTTTGTTGCAGACGCTAAGAAAAAAGGCAGAGTTCAGAGCTGCTTTTAGCAAAGAAGCCAAAGCGGAGGAACGCATTCTATTTCTGAGAAACATGTAAATTAGACTGCATTCACACAGCAGGATTTCTGTTTGTTCTTGAATTATTCTAAACCCAAGTCGTTAATCACGCATTAACAGCTAAGTAGTCATACATTTAATGTCTTTCAAGACTTTCTACTGTCTTTAAATCCGGATTTTCAGACCAGCACTCTGTGGTCGGGAAGATGGGATTTTTTTTAGCAACACTGAAGGGGAATTAGTGAAAAATACACATCAAATTAACCATAAAAATCTTTATTGTGAAGCAATATTTTGAGTTGATACATCGATATTTTTTGCATGACCTAAATGATGTTTAAACATCAACTCTGATGAAAATTGTGTTCTTAACATGTTCTTGGAGACTTTTTCTGATGGAGGACATATATTTAGAAAATCAAGCTTAAAATTGTATTTCTGAGTATTTCTAAAAGCTTCCTGCCAAGTTTTGAGCAACAGGAGGGGAAGAGGAATGTTGCTCCCTGCTTACATTCCCATCCACAACTTAGAGGCAAGTTTCCAATGAACTCCTACCGCTCTGCAGAAACTATGTCCTAAAAAACAACAAGGAGTTTTAGATTTTGCCTAAAAAATACCTAGTAATAATTAAAAGACCACTAGGTACACTTTGACAAGAGATCAAAAGATGATCGGAGAAGGATTTCAAACTACTCTTAAATACCCACAAATATGCATCATTCATTCCAGCAAAATAATGATCCAAGTCTAGATAAATGTACACAATTTCTATCTATGTGATAGCTTCTCTTATTATTTCTACAACAGATTGGTTATGTTGAACATCACATCAGATCCAAAGAGCTGTTTAATAAAAGAGTGGAGTAAGATGACTCAATCAGTGGAGGAAATGACTGATGAGACTCACTCAGCAGGACGCTTGGAGGTCATCGGAAAGTTTCAATTTTTTTTTTTTTTTTTTTTTTTTTTTTAAGCCCCGCTTAGTGAGTCAGACACAAAACACGAATGGCAAAAAAAACAGTTGGAGGAGACGCTGCAAAACACACAGTTTGAAGGTAGGCTGTAGAGGTGGTGCAGGTATACCTGAGGTACTCACTGCTGTGGAGTAAGAGTTGATATTACAGGCATTTTCAGCCCAGCAGCCACATCCGTAATGAGCGGCCTAGAGAAGATATATACAGATATACTGTTCAATTTAACAGAAGGGAAATGTATCTTCATAAAACACACTCTGTGAATCAATAAAAGGGAAAGTTATCATTGGAGGATCTATCTAGTCTAATATAAAAGTTTCAATATTTGAGCACAATCAGCAAAAATTTCTCTTGACTCTTAAAGTGAAAGCTATGTTAAGGCAGAAAACTATACATGTTTATGGTTTTCATCGTGGTCACTAGGATTTCACTATGATATTTAAAAAAAAAAAAAGATAGCTTAACTCATATTAGACAATGGTGACCCCTTTTTAGTACCAGTAAATAATAACATAAAACTCTGAACATGAAACTACACGCAGAAGAGAGATATTTCACTCTTTCAGTAAAGAAGGGACACAGGTCCAAGAGTTATTCAAACATGCGGTAACAGAAAAATTCAAATAGTCTTTTCATAAATTATGCATTTACATGCTAATATACAGTGGGTCATTAAAACAGGTGGTCACAGAGAGAAAAATACATTAGATGTGGCTCACAACCTGTCCAATCCTGCCTGGATGTTTCATAGCGAGGCCTCCGCTGGACACGGCAGCAGCTACGTTCCCCTCCAGGTCCACCACCACAGCGCCGACTGTGTCCAAGCACCCTGAGCCGTTTTCCTGCATCGCAGTAACAACAACATATTTAAAGAGAAAAAACAGACAAAAATATAACTTATAAAAACACTTTTGAAGTGCAAGTGTGATCTGTGAATAAAACACTGACTTAAGTGCTAAAGTACAACTCAGTATTTTTCAGTTCATGTTGTTAAAAAGTAGTATTGGCTCATTTCCGCATTTTTATAACTACAGTTTGAGTTGAAAGAGATTTGTAAATAACTATCTGAAAATTATTAGGTTTAATGGAATCATTGTGTCATGTCTGTGTACTATATATCTACTTGGCAATTGGAGGCAAGAAGACAGAAACACTTTGTTTCCTTTTCTACTCAATATATGAATTTATAATTAAAATAGATTTGATATATATGCATGTAGTTTTTATTGCTATTTTTTCCTTTATTTTATTAGCAAAAATTGCTTGAAATCAATCAAATTAATCAAACATCCCTACTTTGAACCTAAAACTAAAACAGTGACATGGAAACATTGTATGCATATTTTCGTCTATCATTGTCTATATTAGTCCGCTATTTCTTTGTTCTGTTTTTTGGCAATTTTTATCTCTTTTTCATCTATTTTTGTTGGTTTTATCTATTTTTTTAAAGTATTTGATTAATTTTTTTCTGTCAATGTTTGTCTGTTATCGCTATTTGTCTCTTTTTCTGCTTCAGCTTGAAGTTACTGATGTCAAAAACAAGTACAACATTTTAAAAGGAGAAAATATTTTGCCATCATTTTAGGCTATTAATAAAAAAGCCCATTTTATAACCAAGTATAACACAAATGAGAAACTTGAAGTCATGTAAAATGTAATTAGGATTTTCCTTGAAGATCCAAACCAGCATTTAAATGCCTCATTGTTGTATTTGGATAAATTATCTTTGTCTTCCTCACATGTCGTTTCTCCTTCTGCTTTGCTGCTGTTCTTTTCAGAGTAGTTACAGCAGGAGGAGTGTGCTCTTGAATAAATTCATTTTCAAAAGCCAAAGTAATTCTGCAAACTTAGAAATATTTCATTCTTTCTGGGAACAGCCGACAAACTAGAAAAAGAACAATCTTCTGATGAACTTGAGAAAACGTGGAAGTATGAAGAAATTGTTTTTGTTTCTTGACAGGTCTTTCTTTGAAATGAGACTCCTTGTTGGAAACAAAATTAAAAGTTTTTATGAAAACTCACATTTTCATTTGATTGTCTTCTTTTCTTTGTCTGATTATGTCCTGTATCCATTCTCTCTGCCAGCTCCATCTTTCGCTTGTTCCTCTTGTATGCAGATAAACTGAACTCTAAGTGCAACAAAAACAGGGTTTCCAATTGTTTCTATGTGAATTCAAACTTGTTTCCCAGTAAACGTACAGTTTTAAGTTTTATAATTCAATTTTACAACAGCATTATTAGTTTGTTTAACAGCATTTTTTTTTTATTAGTCCTAGGCAATGTTAATTGCTGTACAAACACTTACTTGTGGCCATCTTCTCTGAAGGGCATGATGGGATTCCATGACTGACTGCCCAATCACAGGCTCCTCGACCAACAAGAAAACTGAAAAAGAAAACAAAAATGTGGGGATTATTTAAGAAAAAACTTCAATAATGGTTTTAAAACAAGATTCTCACCAAGGTGGTATTCTCCCAGCTGACAGCTTCCCTTTCTGTCCTTCCTTCAGGAGACGGTTTGCAACTAATACTGGATTTTTAATACCTAGAAGATATTGAAAAGTTCAGGAGTGATGCAACTTCTTCTACTCATGCATGAAGTAATAAAGCTGCAAATATAAGGCCTCTGTTTGTTATAAATACTTTAAAAAATAGTAAAACCAAAAAGTTGTTAAAAAAAGTAAAACAAAAGTTTTTGCAGGATTGCACTGTGATATATTAACACGGGTGTAGTAACTTACCACTGATGGCCCCCACTGCACCAAAATGAAGAGACTTTCCATCCATGATGCTTGCATCACATTCAATCTCACCTGACAAATTCAGGTTGGAGCCCATGCCAGCATTTGTAAAGGGGGAGTCCTGAGAAGAAGTACAACGTTTATTTTATGGAAAACCACATGTTCCTATGAAAACACTGTTCATGCTTTTTTTAAGGCAGGGCTGCTCATTCCTGGTCCTCAAGATCTACCACCCTGCCTGTTTTCCAGCTCTCCCTGTATTGCTTGCTGCTGATTACCTGGACCAGGTGTGTCCTTTCAATCAGATTGTGGAGACATCTGACTGAGCCAATCAGCAGGTGGCAGGGCTTGGAGATCTGGAAAATAGTCAGGGTGGTAGATCTCGAGGACCAGGAATGAGCAGCCCTGTTTTAAGGCATCAGCTATAAAATGTAGCTAGTAAAAAAGAAAAAAAAAAGAGTTCGCCTGACCAAAATAATCTTACATTTTGAACCAAATTTAGAAGCTTCTCGACTGTCTGCCTACAAGCACATAGTTCAGAGGAACGAGGCGTTTCATGACTCATCCACACCTAAAAATACCAATGCCCCAATGTGGAAAGAATATCTAGAAATTTTGTTACTTAGCCCTTCATTAATATCTGAAAAATCTGTCTCATTTGTTATTTTTAGAAAGTGAAGTGATACAGATGATGGAAAAACGGATGATAGAAGTTATGAAAAAAACTGTCCATTCCAGTCAATATCTTATAAATTCAACCACTGAATTAAAAAAATATATGCTTTTAACATTTCATGAACATGTTTCAATCATTAGCAAATTTATCTTAACTGTACCTTGTGCCAAGTTTCAAAAACTGAAAGCAGTTTTGATTACAAATATACAAATTCTTAATTGTATTTTGTTTGTCTAAAAATGCTTCATGGGCAGCTTACAGAGGATATTATGATGTTAAAACATTTCAAATAAAAGGCTGACATGAAATAATCAGATCTGATTCATAGACTAACCTCCAGCTCAACCAGCGCAGCAGCAACTGCTTCCACTGCAAGCGCCCCGGCTTTGAGTTGATCCACAGCCTGAGAAACACACCACAACAAGGTAAAGTTCAACAACTTCAGAAGATAAAAGTCCCTCATGACAAATGTATTTGTAAAAAGACTATATTTTACTGAAGTTACTTAGTAAAACAAAACATTAACACATGAAAATTATTCTCAACAGCTCTTCCGCCTATTTCTAATCTATAATATAACTCTAAAACTCAAAATGACAAAGAAAATGTTGAGGAGAATATGATTCATCTTCTTCTTCTTTTCCTTTCGGCTTTTCCAAAAAAAATTCTTACTTTATAAATTTAAAAAACTTGCTTTTGAACAAAGAATTTATCTAAAAAATTTCCCCTTTGGAGAGTTTGTATGCCAACTGTTTTTACTTTTTTATCTGCACAAGACTTTGGCCTTTTGGAAGTGAAGTCCTTTAAAATGATCTAAAAGCTATGTTTGTTTATGCTGAGACACATTGTGTTTTCCTTGCTGAAGGCTGACAAACTGAACTCACCCTCTGACAGGCTCTTTTGCAGACATGCTTGTACTCCTTTGCCTTAGATTCAGAGTGATATCCTGCTCCTGAAAGTGCATGAAATTTTCATTTTTAAACTTTAATCTTAATTCAAATAGGACAGATACTAAAAGAGCAAATATACCTAAATGCATTAAAAATGTATTCTTTTTTAATCAGATGTCAGGATTTTCAAACAGAATTATCACAAATATGTCAGTGAAGACTCTCATTCATCCAGGTGGCGTTAAAGAGAAATAATATTTTTTAAAAACTGGTACTCTACTGGTAAATGCAGCTTTAAAGTGATGTAACAACAGCTTGAGGTTAGCAAACAGTAATTACAATAATACATACTTTCATTTTGACCAAAAATTAAGGTAACTGTCAATCAAAACAAATTAAACAAAAGTTAATCTAATCTTTTTTTTAACTATTTACTATATATTACTTATTACTTAAAGCATTTTTATTGTTTTCAACAGGTTAATATGGCATATTTGCAAGGTTTTTTCCTCAAACTGGTTTCCTTCCTGGTCCCACAACAAAATTTGATTATGATTAAGGTCAGAACTGATGACATTTTTTTTCCCCTTTTTAGCTTTAAAGTACCACATGTGTGCTGTCAACTGATCAAAATCAAACATCTGTAATTCCTTGAGGAATTAATTAAACTATTTAACAAAAGTTTTGTTCTATATGTAAAAACGCTATAGGTTATAGATTATATTTAAATTATTTTGAAAAGGCTGATATCAATTTTGGGTAAAAAAATAAATAAATAAATCTATATTTCTTTGATAAAATGAAATATTTAGAGGGTGAAACAGCAATGAGACTCTATGGTCTTGGATCCCAGGGCTAAAGGGGCTCCCTTACATTCCAGATCTGTCACCAACTAAAAACATCTGGCATTTTATAAAATATGCAGTACGACAGAAGAAATTTCAGACTATTGTGGCATCCTTTTTCCAAAGTTTTAAGCAAATATGTTGATTTATGGACTTACCTGCATGCACCAAAACAAATCCACCTTTTGCCCTTTGAGTCCTGCTAGGTTCCTGTTTATTGGACCATAGGTTGGTCATGGAGGAGGGTTGCTGCTCTTCAGCACAATTCATGACACTCTCCATAACCCCTGCATCACTTGACCACCCTACCACTGCCAATCAGACAGCAGTAAGAAACAGTAGAAATACTGTTGTCATGCTACACCTGCGATAGGGGAAAAAGGCTTAGAGAACAATAAGATATTGCAGACAAAAACGCTGAATCCGACAGTGTTAAGGCCACAGTTTTAAGAGTGTTTACACATTTAGTTAAAAATTAATCACTCCTAAGTTTTTTTATTTAGTTTTAGCATTTTCAGAGGTAAATTAAAAACTTTTTCTCTTTTCTTTTTCGTGTGTGTGGTGTGCCAGTGCATTTTCACATTAACTGTTGAAAAGCTTATACATGTCCCCTTTAAATATCAATAGCAGAATAAAAAATTTTAGAGCAGTTCTACCAAACATCTTAGTTTTCATATCTGGATTGACGTTAGCTGTAACTTTTTTTTGCAGATAGTTGTTCATGTGACGGGATGTTTGCACCTAATTTTAAGTTTGTGCAAAGAAGACATTTCACAAATGGTATATTTTATACTATGCGTCTTTCGGAATATTTAATGAACAAATATTGACAACTTTTTGCTTTATTTGCATCAAGTTAGTGGTTGTTGTGTTTACGTTAGCCAGTTAGCGAAAAATGTACTAACACACACACAACGAAAAGAATCTCTTCACTTACAGTTCTCCTGTTCCTCCCGTCAGCAAACAAACTGCCAGATAAACATTAAAATAAATTACATATAACTTATAGACTCAAATTACTAGCAAATTTTTATATTTTGAGCAAAAAAATAAACTTTATTGCTAGACACTTAGTGCTCTGTGCTATTTGAAGCTAGCTAGCTAAGCGGCGCATAAACACTTCCCGGTTCACATACACGTTGCCAAGGAAGTGTGTCTACGTAACATCCGGGTTAAATGACAGACTACGTAAAAATATAAAAAAATAAATCTTATCAAAGACAGATCTAAAAAATAATAAAAAATATTATTATTATTATTATTATTATTATTATTATTATATTATTATTATTATTATTATTATTATTATTATTATTATTATTATTATTGTTGTTGTTGTTGTTGTTGTTGCTGTTGTTGTTAAGTAGTGGTAGTAGTAGTAGTAGTAGTAGTAGTAGTAGTAGTAGTAGTAGTATTTAGAATTTAAGGTTTTTAACACTTTCGGTTTTACTTTTAAAATGTGTGACATTTGGCTTGAAAATAAACAAAAAAATTCGAGAGGTGGGGAGGTGGGTACTCTTGAAAATTTCAGCAAAATTTGCGTTTTGTTTAATTTATGAACAATGGCTTTATAAATTGTATTATTTTCTACACAAGAACCAAAATGCATGTCAATATCATTTTTGTTATTATTTTATTTTATTTTATTTTATTTTTTAAGGGGAGGTTAACAATTACTTTTTAGCTGTTGTTTGTAGTTTAAATATTCTTGAGGCTTTAACGGTTTTATTTATTTATTTTTTTTTAATCTATTTTGACTTCGTTGCCGTATTTAAAAAAAGGTACGAGGAACTGTGACACATTGAAGAACAATGAAAAAAAATGTACCACACTTTCTTACACTGAATAATACCATGCAAAACATTTAAGATATGCATAAAGTAAATTTAAGATGAATGCAAAAAAAAGTGTGTTCGAAAAACAAAACAATTCAGTTTTTATATACATTTGAAAGACATACCTTCTAATAATTATTACTCATAGACTCCCATAAATTAACTGTTTACACCTGAATAGATCACATAATAAATAAACTATGGCTTGCCTGCCATTATTTTATGTATTTATTTATTTATTAATAATACATTTTAGAATAATTCCCTGTTTTAAGAGGAACTTTTATTTTTTTACAGAATGGAAATCTTCTCATAGGTTTCATTTGGATGTGGAACTAGAAAAAATACAAGTAACTTACTAAAGCACATAAAATTTTTCTCAAATATGAGTAGAAAATTAACAGAAGTTTGTGTTTCTGTATACTGGTCTAATCCTTCATTGTGTAAGGGGATGTATATCCAGGAGCCCATCACAGAAAGTTGAATTTCTTGAAAACAGGAAGTCATCAACAAATAAGACAAAATTAACAAAAAAAAAAATAACCATAACCATAACCTTTAAATAAGAATTTGTTTAAAATTTGCTTGTTGCTGCACAAGTATAACTAAAGAATCATATTTTTTTTCCACAAAAGAAGAAGAGGGAGGATGGGGGGGGGTGTAAAAGAGGAGGGTTTAGAGAAAAAAGAAGATGGTAACAGAGGGAAGCAACATCCTAAAACAACCAGGTCTAAATAGCAAACTGGAATGGGCGGGGCCTCTCTACACACACGCTCTGTAGTTACACACATACCTGTTGGCCGAAATAGTCTCCACATTTAATCTAGTCAAAATGCACAGAATACAACTTCAACAGCTCACACACTTAATCATACAAACTGATACAAATAAAGCCTTTCATTCTGTCACACATACTATTAGTGGTGAGCCGACACCTGTGGTCAGGTGAGTGTTTATGATGTCCAAATATGGATGATGATGGAATGTACACAGAGGGAGAGCACCTGGTCATCGCAATGCCCTGACCCCCCACTGTGGCAGCAGCAGCAGCAGCAGCAGCAGCAGCAGCAGCAGCAGCAGCAGCAGCAGCAGCAGCAGCAGCAGCAGCAGCAGCAGCCCAGACCCCCCAACCGCAGGCAATCCCGATAAACACCCAGACCAGGGCAGAGGACCCCCACACCCGAGAGCGGGAAGGCACAGGAACACAGAGAGTGCAGGCCCCAGCCCAGCCAGAAGAGCAACCCCCTCACCATGCCAGAGGGGCCAACATGAGGCCCCGCCCCCGGAGAGCCCCCCCAACCTCAGAAGAGCAGCCCACCACCATCCAGCAGCGCAGAGCACCCCCCCGCCCCACCCCAGGTACGAGCCAGGGCCCCCAAGGGAGTCCCACTCTCATGCTCCAGACAACCGCCCACCCCTGCCGCGGGAGGTCCAGCGGGGAGCAGGGGAGGGGCAGCCCACCCCCGCCCAGGAGAGGGGCACCCAAGAGAAACGGGGTCCCTGGAGGAGAGATGTAAACAAGGCCTGACCAGGTTCACCCACCGGTGATGTTTTTGGAGAGGCCCATTCTCAAGAGCAAGGACCGGAACCCGCTTCTCTCTTACCATTCTTGGGATGGCACATTCCAACTTGAAACAAAATATATAATACCTCAGTCCTGAAAAGTATTTTTGTGAAGAAATAACTGCCATTTCTTGCAACCAGAGTGAAAAATATATGTGGAAACTGTCATTTGTGGCTCAAAATAGCATGGTGACATTGGACTGTGAGAAAGGTTTAAAGATTAACTTTGAAGTGGTTTGGAGACTCAGAACTTTCAGATAAAAACACATGTTTTCTCAAGAAAAGTGGGGAGAATGCAGAACATAGCAGTCAACCAGAACAGTTCAGAATGATCCAGGACCATGAGAAGTTCTCATCCACTTGTGCACCAGTTCATTGGTCTCATGATGACCATTAATTTTAAATTCTATGCATACAGATCTCCTATTAGTCCCCTGAGATCATCCAAAAATGTAGAGTGGATTCATTTTCCTGACAAGCTGTTTGTCCTTCAGCTGGAACTTTTTTTTTTTTTGCAGCTTTAAAGGGGCCAGTCTGAAGAGGTTTGCCCCCCTGCTTCAGTCACAATACGCCGTGTTTGCTTTGGCTCAAGTCAGTCAACAGAGATGAAAGAGGGCTATTGACCAATTAATGTAAAGATGGCTGGGGCCAGGGTGCAAAGAAGCAAAGAGGGGCCAACCAGCCTTTAGGGGGTAGGCTTTAATATTGCATACCATCAAAGCTCTGTGGAAACTTCTTCAAGCTGTTAACAGTGTGCCGAGGGAGAGGCTGCTGCATCCAGTATTGAACAAATGTACTCATGACCACACAGACTGCAGGCATGGTTCAAACATCGGATTAGACCACTTGCACAAATGTGTGAATGAAGCTCAACAAAAACTTTCTTTTTTCTTTGCTTGGATTTGGTTTATTTCAAGCAAATAATTACTATAGGAAGGAACAATATATGTACATAGGTATATCAAATTTAAGATGATTAATTATGACTTTGTTGAAAACATTAAAAGGTAAAAGAAGAAAAACTTCCACACAAATGCATTTACAGAGACGTGTAAATTATGCCATTATAATGATAATAATAAATAGACATATTTGTAATCATACATACAATACATGAATCCAATGAATGTTAGGTTTTCCAGAAATAGTATTTGCTTTGAAATGACTGGGTGGAAGCAATCTTATATAATCCCGTCCCTATCTTTTTTTATCTTTCTTGTAACATAGTTTTCATAGCACATTTCCTAAATTCTAATTAGAGTTATATATATTTTACCAATCCATGTGGAGATTTTTTTTTGAACTCCATAAGTATTTATATCATCAAATAACAAAAGGTGAAGTGTTTATTGATTACAAAAAGACAATGCATGTTTCTAGAAAGGTTTTAGATTTACTAAAAAAATACCCCCATTTTTTTTTTGTTCTCTAGTTGTCACTGTATTGTTAAACTTGGTCACAATCTGAAAAATATTCAACACATAAATTTAATACGTGAAAATTATAAAATATATACATTTTATCCAAGACTCAAGACAATTGTGAATATGTTCACAAGTTTGTTAAAGGGCAAAAGGACATGAACAGAGCATTATAAAAATATATTTCTTCACCTGGATTAATTTTTCAGCAAATGAAAAATAAAAAAAAACAGAATAAAAGTTGCTGCAAGAGGTGACAGGATGAGTATTACTCTCTCACATGCAGAAACTGGATTACGGTTTGTTGCTAATGACTTCATTTGGGTCTCATTAAATAAAAAGAGCATAGAAGTAATACGAGTTGTGCAAAGAAAACCTAATTCAAATAGTGACATCGATATTGTGACAGTTGAAGTGATAGTGGGTTGCATTAAAGATGTTTATATTATTTCTCTTGGATTGAGGGTTTGGATTGAGAGATAGAACTTAACTGATCTTAACCCACATCAGGGAAATTGATTAAACATTTCAGACAGCCTCTCTGACTCCTCGGTAGTTTTGTATAAAGGTCTGTGTATTTTATTAATTTAAATCGCTTAGTGCTTCTTTTTTATGAGTCATGTCTTCTAAATAAAGTTAGGTTGAATTCAAAATAAAATGATGTCCACACCATTGACTGAATATAAGAACTGGATCAAGCGAGTGTGATGTCACCCAAAAAAATGGCTTTCTTCTGGCTCCAACCAAATTAAGTCAATTCAGCCGCCAATTTTTTCATGATACAAACACCGCTATGTTTGATTACTTCTTATGCAGTGATTGGCATAAATTGATCTGAGTTGACATTTCTAGCAACCACTCCCACCAATCAGGAGTGAGCATGTTGGAGGTATCAGAGCAAGAATGGTTATTCTGACAAAAAGAATAACTGAGTAATTACTGTTTGTTTCTCAACAGAAGTCTATGAGATTTGGGGATTTTACTTCCTGTTTGGAAAGCCTGGGGGCGGAGTCACCCAGTTTAGTTCTCAAATGCAGTGAATGGTGCAGACTTACAAAATACATGACAGATGAGCATGACATCACTTGTAAAGCTGAATTTTATTTTTTTTATTTTAAAGATTGTGATTAGCCAATCAAGTAGGCAAGCTGAAATCAAAGATTTCAACACAATAGAGTTAATGTACTATAGGAAAAACAACATTGATGGAGCAATGACTCTCCATCAATCTGCAACAATTTTACAGCATGTATGCTTTAAAATTCCAGCTGGGTTCAGCCAGCGATCAAGGAGGAATTCCTGCTGCTCGGAGCCGGCAGAGAGCATGCACATTTTGCTGTCAGGCGACATGCTGGACGGGGGTTTTATTAAATAAAGTAAAATAAACAGGGGAAGTATTTGTGAGTGATTTTTTGCCAAAGCTGGAACCCGCAAGTATTCTGAAAGAAAGAAGAATCCCTTCAGTGTGATACTTTTCTAATCCAGCCTCAACCTCATTCTGAGGATGCAGACTAAACACAGCACCGCTCAGCAAACCGCCGTATTTACCTTTCTTCATTATAGTGCAGTCCCTTGACACACAGCATCCACAGTTCTATAGTTCTCCACAAATAAAACGGGTCCTTCTTAAATGCAGACATTAGGAAACCTTTGACAGGATCATAATAAAACATTTTAGGGGAAAAAAAAAAAGATACACCTGCAAATTACTGTCAAAAAAGTTTTAGTAGTATTTTTACAGTAATATTTCTAAGGATGAGGAAATTGAACATTTATAAACAAAAAACCAACAATGAAAATGTCATAACTGACTAAGACCAATTTCCATATGTCGCCCCCTGACCGGTTTATGTTAATAAATAACATAAAACAGGAAAACAAAATACAATACATTTTTCCAATTAATAGTATAAGACATCCACAAGTCCGGGAAATGTAATCTCTTAAAAAAATAAAATACATCTAATGTTGCAAAATTTCCAGAAAAAAAAGAAACACAGAACAGAAGGAGGCAGAAGCTCAACTTGACATGAAACAATGCACAGACGAAAAAGGGCAACAAGGTCCTTCAAGAATGTGGAGGAAAGAGAAAAGGCTTCATGCTGCTGGAATAATGATGAGGTGAGTGGAAGCAGGTGAGCTTCATAAAAAAGAACCACAGGTCTAAAGGAGCTGAAGAAATAAACAGGAAGCAACAAGCAGCAGAGTTTTAGGTTAGAAGATGAACCCAAACAGGTTCATCTTGCATCTTTGCACTGGAATAGTTCAAGAGACGGAGTAATAATGAACAACACTGAATGTACACACAATGAACAGATCATAAAATCAAAGCTGTGGAAACCAAAAATGAAGACACCCAAGCTTATGAGATTGCATAAATACAAAGTAAAAAACATTTTTATTTATTTGCCTATTGGAAAAATTAAATCAAGGGGAAAGCTATTTATAAGTTAAATTTGCATTTTGATGTTGTTGACGTAACTCGAAGATTGAGCAAACAATAGTTCAGACGAGATGAAGTTCTTGTCAGTGACTTCTGTATGTGCAGCCGCAGGCTAAATCCACTTGTAACCATGACAATAACAACAACCTACACAAACTCACACAAATAGATATTCCTCTGTTTAAAGTTTGCTGAATTGTCCCAGAGATTTATGTATTTAATGCTTGTGATAATATGTCAAAAACACATTGGATGAATAAATAAACATTTTGTTTTCATTATCATTTTTTTCTGATAAATTGCAATAAAAAAGGAAAAGAATACATTTAGTGATAAATTATAGTTGGATTAGTGATTGAAAACCACAGTTACAATGGTGGCATTAAACTCTTTTATTTGTTCACAGAGGCCGTACTTAAATGAACAGAAAACTGTAAATCAACGTAATATTTTAATAAAAGGTGTCCAAAATGAGCGAAAATATAAAAGAAGGATTCAAAGAATGCTAGGTTTTTTTTTTTTTTTTTAGTATTTGCATTGGCCAACTGAAAAAGTAAATATTATTGGGTTTTAAATGCAGTTTTATTTTTGCTGACTTCCTGTTGCAGTGTTGTATGTGTGTCATAACCTGTTTGTTTATTGCTTTGGTTAACATTTTTATTTTAGTATCTTTTTTTTTAATTAGTTAATGCCTGCATCATTTTAATTTACATTTCTAATGTAAATTTCTTTGCCCACAGCGCTCTTTATATGTTCCTTTTTTTCTTCTTCTTTTACAAATGCTCATACATAATCTTTAATATTTTTGAAAGTATTTCATTTGCACCTTTTTAAGTTTTGCATCGAATCATTTCTTTATTTACTAAAGTTTGTGAGTGTTTGTTGCAATGCCCACCTGCCTGCCTGTCTTGTATTTGAGGGTGTTTATTTGAGCTCAACATGAATGCAGAGCCTGCTTGTGCAAATCAAAACCTTAAATTATTTGGTAAAGCTGTGAGGTATTCTCTTTCAGCATTTAATGCATTTCTTCTCAACTGTGTGTTGTCGCTCACAAGAAAAATTCAAATTTTTAATGTTTTTTTTAATTTTTTGTGAGTACTCTGTTTTTTGTTTTGTTTTTTTAATCTGAATTGGATTTAAAACCCAATGCAAAAGAAAAAAGACTAGATTTATGATTTAAGCTGAGCCTTACTGTCCAGCAAAAGGGGGTGTGTAAAATGATCCAAGGTGGACATCTAGTGGTAAAAATATACAGTACACTAAGATTTACAGTTCTTTTCTGTGTTCAATTTGCTCTAAAAGGTTCAGCTTTACTTTTATTTTGACTTTTACTTTTCTGATGGAGAAAAATGATACAGTTCTATATAGAGTTTTTCAAACTGTGAAAACAAACAAATCAGTTATCAAGTGATCAAACTTTTTGATAAAATAATTGTTCATGCTGCCCAATGGACTCCTGTTCAGGGTGTATCTTGCCTTTACCCAACAGTGACTGGGTTAGGTTCCAGCAACCCAATGAAATTGATTCACTTTGGTTTGAAAAATGGATTGATGATCATATATACTGTAATTGCATGTTGATGCAATAATTTAAATACTTCCTCTCCCCTGAGCAACACATTATGTGCACACCGTTGGAATCACAAAAGGGTGTGACTGCAGATTAGAGCGGCTACGGCTTGGATGAAAGAAAATTTACACTGTTAGAAATTGTCCTCTATTTCAGCAGCAGATGGGTTTGCACCAGAGCAGTGCTAGCACAACAGATGACAGACGGTGGTCTCTGGAACCAGAACCAGATGACAGCCTGACTTGCTTGTCTGACTTGGTTTGTCCTGCGTGAAACTGTCCTGTACCAAGTCAAACATTAGGAAGCTGTTCATCTATTCAAATGTAACACTGTAAACATGCATTGAAAAAAAATATGTCCTCAACGAAACTACTCAAGTGCTTATTTTCAGAAAATGGTTGCATCAAAAAATCCTCTAAAGGGCTGTTGTTTATAAAAAAGAGGGCGTTTTGCACCATTAAGTCTGTGTACATGCACAGAAAATAATTCAATTGTTTTCTGGTTTTCCTGTCATCAGATAGTGTGGTATAAACAGTTTAACCTTTTATTAGTTATCTGATTATGTAAAAAAGAGAGTGGACAGCAGACAAACAAGGGGTTTGAACAAGAGACTGTTTGCTGTCAGTTTGCCTTTTTTCTACCTATACTAGGGATCTGAAACTTTCCCTTTTTCTGGGCTCCATAATGGTTGGGTTGTTTTGTGGTAGTTAAATAAGTACTGTCCTTCATTACATATAGCTGAGCAAAATGATGGTGAAAGCCTCAATTTGAGCTTAAAGCTCATATTCTTATCTTCTGCCGCACATTGGCGTGTATAGGTGCTGTTCAGAGAGAAAATTCTTAGAGTATATAATTACATTTACATGCATGAATAAAAATAAATAAAAAACTGATTATTCACCAACGCTGTCATGTTTATATTCAATAATAAAGAAGAGGAAAAAAGGATGACGTGTATGACAAAATCATAGCTATAGAAAATGTCTTGTTAATACAAGTGAATATGCTGCAGGAGGATCCAATTGTACATGGGGTGCATTTTATTTGAAATGATTTTGCATTGTTGTCAAATTCAAATAAATTAGAATTGTTATAAATAGAAATTATTGTTTTCAAAATCAACATATAACAAATCAACGGCTTAAAGGCCACAAAAACATATATGGAGAGCATTTTTCTAAAATGTGAAGTGGGACTTTGCAGCTTTATAGTGTACAAGACCCTCTGGGAAGAAAATTGTGTTTTGGGTGTTTTTATCATGATCTTTTGGCATTTTTCTCATGATGGAGAACCTATACAAAGAAAAATAAACTCATAATTGCATTTCTGAGTGTTTCTTTATTCAAATCATTTTGACTGTGACTATAAAATCTGTTAGTTAAAGATTTAAATTTGTAGCATAGAAAATCTGCATCATTTTGATGCATTCTGTTGTGGACAAATAGACACATTTGATTGGAGTGAGGGGCTGTAAGCTAGTGGGAGAGAGTGCTCAGCAATGCCCGCCAATGCTCTCAACCACAACCTGAGAGGTAAGGATTTAACCAGTAAGTGTGGAAAAAACTTTGCTTAAATATATAAATTGACTGAATAATTAAAAAAATATTAAATTTATGAAGTTTGTGTAAATTGTTCATATATGTGATTACCCATTTCAGATGTTGTGGTCATGTAAACAGGCCCCTTAAGTATATGACTGTGATTGCCCTCTTTGCAACACTATAAGTAAATAAAGAAACAATAAAATCAAATAACTTGTGAATGATTTTAAAATATTCAACGTAACAACTGCAGAACTGTAAACTCGTGTCTAAACTTCCCAGCTTCATCCACTACATCACCCGGAAGGGGGATTGACCGCCTTCAACAGCGCACTTGATTGACGCACAATTCTGACCAATCGTCAAATTGCTTCCTTATCCGCGGCAGCCAATCATCTGGCCGAGATCCGTACACATTATTTACTCTGCTAGCAGGTTAGGCTGCGTGAGACTGAGATCCATAGCAATTTGACAGCTTCACAGAAGAAGGCAGCCGTTCAGAGTCTCTTTCACTTTTATTTCTCCTCGTTTTTTCTCCGCTGGACTCTATTGACTGTGAGCCTGGGGTTGTCACATTCAAAAAACATCCATTTAAAGTCTTTACACTCCGGCAGCATGAGCAAGAAGAAAAAGGACTGGAAGACTGAGAGAGGTAAGGGGTTATTTTGGGGGGAGTTAGGCTATCATATCCATAGCAGACAGAACAAATCTCGTTGTGTTGGATGATTGGCAGACACCCCATTTGCTGCAGATTTTTCTCAGATTTTTTGTTTTTTAAATACGATTGTGATTTCTCTTTCAAAACCAGCACCAACTCCCGGTAATGATCGTTACAAGCGTGCTTACTTAATGGTACCTGCCCATTTATTAGCTTTCGTTTTAGGTGCTCACCGGCTAGAAATGAACACTAGAACTTCTGGGATTCTGACCTGTAACTTGCAGAGCTTTTCTATCTGTAGAAAGCCCCCAAAGCCACGTAGAGATGTGGAAAACACCTTAGTGCGACTGAATGCTCGGGTTTAGTTGCACAAAGGACCCTAAACGTGCTGCAACTTTTCCCAGGTCTGACATGTTTCCCTTGTGTGGAACAGCACAGGTGGAAGCTTTTGGCTTCAGTAAATCTCCCTCAAGCTCTTCATTTATGTCAACATTTTAATGCAACATTTAGAAGAAACAAAAGGCTCCATTCAATCAAACTTGTACATTTTCTGTCCAAATCTTACATTTATTTAGAGAAGAAGAAGGAAACATCACAGTGAATATGATTTAATCTCCCTATCTATCCATATAGATCAAATTCTGCACATTATGACAGAAAGTCTGTAAAACATAATCTGAAACATTAAATAATTTTTTTGTGTTTGTTTATCTAAATTAAAAGCAGAATGTTATCAAGGGGATTCAGGGTAAAAAGCTAATGCAACACCATTTTTATCCTCAAACGAATTCCAACCATCAACATATAAATCATTCTTATTTTTCCCCTACTTTTTCTTTATTACACCTTTTCAAAAAGGAAAATGAGAATTATTTTTCACATGGACCTCCAGCTGAAACATCCTCAACAAATTAAAGAATTTTTCAAAATAAATTAGAAATATCGATGATCACTTATTTCTTTTCTTTAATATCATTTTTTGGTAAAGTGATGTATATATCATCACAGTGACTGACCTTTTGATTCAGTTCATCTCTGGAAGCAGCACGCCACCTATTGGTTTAACCCAGAAATGTCACTTTAGTCTTTTATTTTCATGTGGTTTATATTATTTCATAAGTGTCGTAATTTTGCCTAAACATGAGAAATTTAAAGCTGTTATATTTTTCACTGTGTTTACTTCTGTAGGCTTTATTGATGCATTTTCTACCACAGTAAGCAAAAACATGATATTTTAGATAAAAATGGATAATTTTTAGCTAAGTTCTTCAGTTAGCATCTTTAATTTAGCAATAAATACATAAACGTATGTAATCATTGTTTTTAGGACTTGGGCGTAAATATTTTAATTTAATATAACCTTTTAAATATTAGCGAAACCAAATTAATATTTATTTCTTTGTGCGTCATCTAACAAAAAAGTATTTCATTCTTTAATTTTTAGGCATCAGCAGAGTTTTTTTTACTAGGAAACATTCATTTTCTTTACTAAAAGGGAACTAGAATTACTCAACTAGAGATTATGCTTTTATGTGAATTAGGTAATTTCCATTTTGTGGGATGAGCCATATTCTATTCTATTCTATTCTATTCTATTCTATTCTATTCTATTCTATTCTATTCTATTCTATTCTATTCTATTCTATTCTATTCTAAATAATAATTCAAAATGTATAAAAAAAAACTTAATATTAAAATTATTTCTGTGTAGAGGAAATTATAATTTGTTTATGTTTAAATGTAGCACATCTGTCTTACTGTTGTTCCTCTGATTTGAGTTCTAACCTTTTTTCGCTTTCTTTTTTTGTAAAAGTTGGAATAAACTTTTGCTGCCAAATATATTAATATGATCCCCATGCTGTGAATTTCACATGAATCATTATGAACATACCATTAGTTTGGCTACAATTATCCCGACCTCTTTGTCGATCTAAGTAGAGTGTCTTTCTCTTTTGTACTTCATTGTAACAGGACATTGTTTAAACTTAAATTGAAAAAAAATATTGATATCCAAAGGGAATACAAACACTGTAATAACCCGTAATTTTTTTCGTTTAACAGAAAGACTGCTCCGGCTAGACCGGGAAGTACGACGCAAGGAATATCGTCGTCAAGATTTTATACCTTTGGAGAAGATTCCAACCTGGAGAGAAGAAAATATCTGTAAGACGGATGGCTTTATGCCTGATTATTCTGAAGGTCCTTTACACTTTGCAAGGATGATGAACTAAAGCAACAGTTGAGCCTTTAATCTACTTTCAAACAATTTAAGTCCTTTCTCTTTCTCTGTGGTTGATTTTCATCTCATGTTTAAATTGTTTCTACAACCCCCTGCTTCTGTTTATACCACATTTAACCTAACAGATTTCTTTTTTAAAATAATTGGTGCTGAAAATGGTTTTACAAAGCTGTCTCTGAAAATCTGATGAGAGCCTGAAGGATTTTATTTCCAGTTTTTGTGGTTGACCTTTCCAATACTGATTCTTATTCATTCTCTCTGACATCAACTTTCTCCAGAAATGACCCACTTTTAACCCAGACTAGCTGATGACAGTTGGCCTTACATATAGCTCTTTAAAAGATTTTATACACAGACAAAGGTTTTTTTTTCATTTAAATTTCAAATGATCACCCTGTTTGAACCAAGTATTTGTATTTCCATTGAGCATTGCATCAGCTGACATTTGGAGAACTTACCAATGTTTACTCCTGCACAGAATTGCTAGTTTCCGGATTATTTTTGCTGTCATTGATGATTAACTTCATGATTGGAATTTGCCCTTTCACTCTGAAGTATTTAGGGTAAAACAGGTTTCTTTGAAGTCAGTGCGGTTCTCTTTCACCTGTTAACATTCACTTAGTTACCAAACTAATCAACTGTCAATGTCAACTTTTACTGCAGTGGCTACTGATATTAAAGCAAAGGGGTATAATGTACTTTTTTCTCTCTTATTTTTTATAAAATAAAAACATAAATTTGCAATTACCAAATTAGTCAATGACCACTGTAACATAATCTTGGAATTCGTCAGTTTGATGCTTAGATTTTTGAAAACCTCAGTCATCCGCTCCTGAACCCAACTAACATTTGAACTCAATGCTATAAACAAACAAAATAGCAGAAGTTATTTTAGCAGCCTCGTACATGCACAGAAATTCTAGGAAGAGGAAAAAATACTTGAAGCTGGTCAAATGTTTGAGTCAGCCCTGACCTAATGCAGTACATGCCGTAAAAAGGCATGTCCTGTAAAAATATGTAAATTACCTAATTTTATTAAACTGGTCTAAAGCCTAAGTTGTGCTGGATAATAATCGATGGTAATCGATGATATTTGTTTTAATGCTTATGAGAAACCCTCCAACCCACATGAAGAGGGGAAAATGGGTAATGTAAATGAAATGCATTTTAGGTTTGAATAAGCAATAACATGAAAAAAGAGGGGATAATCTAATAAGAAGAAGAATAGCAAAAGAATAAAGTGAAGTCAAGATGAAAGAAATATTATCAGCTTCAGGTCAAAAGCTGTCTTTATAAGATCATTTAAAATATAAAAAATAAAAAGCTTAGCACATCATTACGTTATAACTAAAAGTACACAATATGAACAATCCTAAATTTTAGATACTGAACCTAAATAGTTATTTTCAGATTTGTTATTTTGCAGAGCCAAAAGAGTGAAACATTGACTGAATTAATTTTTTTCCCCAATGAGAAATTGTCAGTTTTCATATTTGAAATTTAACCTAAAAATACAAAACAGGCTTTAAAAAAATATCAATCTTATCTAAAAACTTTTAAACATTTTTCTTAATTGGTGTTTCTAGACCATCTCATTTGCTTCTCATCAAGCTGTGGATTCACAGTTCTGATGGTTTTAGCTTAACCCTCGTGCTCTCTTATGGGGTCCAGATGACCCCACCCTTACATTGAGGTGTTAGCCCTTCCATGACAAAGGTGAAGAAGGTGGACAAGACTTCATGTCTGTCATCATCACTCAGTCATTGGAAAAAAAGTTCAGAGCACTGTCTTGTGGGGTCCAGGTGACCCCACTTTTAATGTAAACACACCTAGGAAAGCAGAAGGGTTAAACAAAAACAGTCACACTGCTCCAACATACCCTCAGAAGTTTGATTTTTTTTTTTTTTTTTAAATTCATTTCCAACATTTTAAACCTTTATTTGTCTGACAACTCTGAAAAAAGAAAAACGTTAAGTATCTTTAAATTTACACTCAACAGTTAAACAAACTAAAACATTTTTTCTTTAACACCTTAATAATTACATTTTCTTCAGTGATTTTCTTCAATGACAGCAAATTAGTGACATATGACATGAATGGGTTAAACTGTGTAAAACAGTTTTTTATAAACAATACTGATGAAAATTTCTTTATTTTGACATCAGTAGCATCTTTTAAAGTAAAGATTTTTTTTATTATTGAATATATTAGAAATTCTTTTGTTGAGCTAATTGAATATTTTTTCTTCTGTTGCTTTAGCAAGTGACAAAGAGGATGTGGAGCTGACTGGAGGAGGAGGAGGAGGAGGACTGAGTGATAAAGTATCTCTGTATAAGGGGGACATCACCATCTTAGAAGTGGATGCCATAGTCAATGCTGGTAGGTCTTCCATGAACTGTCTGCTTGTTGATCAGCTGCAACCGTGTGGGTTGTTGCCCTCTGCTGTCCACATTCAGTAATGCCATCATCCTGTTGCACCAGGCTTTTTGAAGCACGACTGCCATGCAGTTGAATTTGTATAGATTTATGTTGAGTAAGCCGCTTTGTGCTTTTTGATGATCTGGTTTGTTTGGACTTTTGAGTAATACAGTTTTAACAGATGCTTTTCTCAAGACTGAAGGAGGAGGTGAAGGAATTTATCTTTAAAAGAAGTTTGAATTATTCTAGTATATAAATTGTATATTCTTGTATATAGTAAATAGCTTTCAGAAAAGTGGTTTAGTGAAAAAGACAAAAATGCTGCAGCTTCTTTTGCATTTAAAAGTAAAAATATGTAGATATTACTTTTAAATGTAATACATTACATTTTTGTTTGAATGCATTTTAGTACTTTATGAACTTTTATTGACTGAATATAAGAAATAGACCAAGTCGGTCGCTTTTTTTTTTTAAATATGGACATTGCCATATTGGAGCCAGATGCTGTCAGTAAGCAGTGGTTGGTCAGAGGTGGTCTGAGTCAACATTTCTATGGTAACCACTATTTAGGAATGAGCTTGTTGCAAGTCCACATCCCTACTACTTGAAAATGGGCTAGATGAAATCTGAGTAATAGCTGTTTATTTCTCTAAAGAAGTCTATGGGATTTTGGTTTCTTAAAACCATCAAGTACTTCTTGTTTGGAACACCACTCACTCCAGTTCTCATATACTGTCAATGTGAACATCCTTATTTTGGGTTGTTTTTGTTTTAGAATAAATGAGAGTGGATACTAGTTTGATGAAATATAGTTTAAATACCCAAAGGTAAAGGAATTACCCCTTTTGTCTAAAAATAACCCCTCATGTACATCTTTCTTTAAGTGATTAGGATTTGTTACTAAAAAAATCTTGAAAGTTCAACTGAGAAGAAAAGTTGAGACAAAACATTGTTTTTGTTTCTTTTAGACAGTTAAGTAATATTGTTGCTTGCCTGTTGCTTTATCCGTTAAGCTGTCAGATGTTCCTGCTGTGATTGAGTTACACTGTGGTCATGCAATCCATTCTGTTCAGCAGACCATCACAAGCTCTGGAAGGTTCAAGAAATGCTTTTGTGACTGGGGGTCAAAGCAGTGCGTTTTCTGTTCGTCTCTCATAGGTCCCGGCCAGTTGCTTTTTTTTCTACAGGTGGTGAAACAGAAAACAGCTGATAGGGTCGTAGTCTGTTGACTGAGAGACTGGCTGGAACATTGTTTCAAGTGATTTTTCTTTGTTGCTGGGAAGAAAAAATAAAAATAAATCTAGACACTTGATGACATTATGCTCAGAAATGTTATAGTATGGTGAGAGTTGTTGAATTTAAAGAGAAACGGCTCAGAGCTAACACTGTTGACGTTGAGGATGACACATTGAGAAATTCTTTGGACGTCTTAAAGAAGTTTCTTTACATTCATTTCCTCAAATTTTCCATATTCCAGTTTTCCTTTCCACTAACCACATGTGTACTGAATTATAGTACTTATTAATTAGTGTTGGAGCACTAATTTAGGCTTAATAACAGTAGACTGTAGGTAATTGTAAATTAAATGTTATGTTCCACAGATTACTATGGAAGTAACAAAAAACTAAAAAATGAAAGCAGAAAGGTTCCCAAACACTTTTCTTATTATTATTTGTCAGAATAATCATTCTTGCTCTGCTACCTTTTTTAACATGTTCTTGATCATCCTCATAGTTTTACATTTTCTCTGTAGTTCAAGTTATTCAAATTGTAAACTTACCAATCAGATGCCTCAATAAAAGTTGGTGGAGTCTGCTGACAGATTTTTGTGTAACCCGCTTTCAAGTGTGGCCTCCTATCAAACTCATACTTGCTAAAGTGGTTGCCATAGCAACGTGACTTACTGATTCAGAACAATCCCTACATACTAGTGATTTCTGGTTCCAACATGACGGCATCCGTATCGCTAAAAGCGGCGACTGAATTAACTTAATTTTTAATGGAGCTGGAAGTAAAATGTTTTCAATACGTGACGTTGCGCTCACTTGATCCAGTTCTTAGATGTAGCCGATGGTTGTGCGCAGAACCTCGTTCAATCAGGTGCTCCGGATAACTAAGAAAAATCTGCAAACTAAAATGGCTGAAGAAAGAAAGAGAAAATCATTTAAAAAACAGAGACAGAAAACACAAACCAAAAGTTAAAATAAACAAAATTCCTGCCTTAATGACAATTGTCTCACCCGCTCTGACACTGTTTATGGTGGGATCAAACTAATGTTTTGACTATTGCAATGTAAGTAATGGGTTGTTATTATCTTGTTGTCACATTGCTTTGAAAATAAAACAGTATTTTATGCTCTTAAACATTTTCCAGGTTTTCTCTGAATGCCTCAGTAAACAGAATCTGGGGACCATTCATTCTCTGATTGCACATTTGAAAAACTATATTTGAATTGCATTTTATGTGCTAAAGAAGCCGGAACTATTTCTGAAATTATATATCTTTTATGACACCAGTTTTATGTGGATTACAAAGAAATAAAATCCAAAGCTCTACGTTGAAGTTATGGCCTCCCTCTATAGCTTTAGGTGGTGTCAGCCTGCTTTATGCCCTCCTTTAAAGTTTAATTACTGGGCTCATTGAGTTTTTAATTCTTTCTTAATTTTGGTTGCACAGAAGGTACTTAAACTGTCACCTGGGAAGAGCTGGAGAGAGCAGAACATCTGTAAAGTGCAGTGTGAGGATGAGGGTGTGATGACCCCATAGTGATAAGGAGACTACTGCAGCATTTGTTCTCTTACAGGACAGCAGAGTCTTTGTGATGATTCGTGATGATGATTGGTGAATCGGTCCTGAATTTTTCTAGTCATAGTGATGTGATTTCCTATCACTAAAGAATATTTTTAAGAGCATTGAGTCAATAGGTTGTGAACTGGCTGTAAATTGTTTAACCTTACTTCACTAGCTAATGCCCGTCTGTGTGGAAAAATGTGAAAGTGCGATGGCTGGAAAATAAAGATTAGGTTGGTTAAAACTGGTTTGGGGAAACCTTTATTGAACAGGGGCTTGTTAGGACATCTGTTGTTGCTGCTTCTTTGCTTTCACTTTTGATTTGTGAAAAATGCTACAAAATTACACTTATGTTACATAGGAATTTTTAAAGAGAATTTGACTCGTGTTTTAAAATATATTTCTTCTGGTGTAGTTTGCTGACACAAAACCGTCTGATTATACTTTTAGAAGTAATTACTCAAAAAAAAAGAGATAGTGTTTTTTATTTTTATTTGAGAAGTTCTACACTCTAATTTGGCACTTTGGCGTGTTTTTATTTAGTGTTTGAATGCATGTTAACTAAACTAGAAATGTCTTTGTAATTACAGCCTTAGATTACATTTTAAGTGGGCTTAAAAAGTATTAAATAAAAGTTATGTAAATCTGTATATACCCTACATTAGAGCTGCACGATATGAGCGGAAACTTGCGATTTGTGACATTAGTGATCAATATTTCTATCACAGTATGACTTGCGATACAGAGACAAAGGGCAGAAGGGGCTGAAGATGGGTTTTTGAACATGCGATTGGCATACAATGTTCACAATGAACTGTCACAACTCAATTCTAGTGCATGTATTTACAGCTTGAAGAGGCTTGATTGGAAATGTCAATGCGGTAAAAATCTGGTGAATCTTGCTCTAGGCTTCTTCTTTTACAGCTTTATTACGATATAGCCGCAGTTATTAATTTCTCTTTCATGAACACTTTTGGTTTACAGTTGATACTTCCATAATTTGGAAAGAATGTTATCCATATGTCATTACAGAATCTTAGTCCCTGATTGGTCAAAGTTCAACGGGTTTAACATTTGACACCTTTGACGCCTAATCGTGGCGTATTTTGCATGTAGAGCCTGCATTGTGACACATAAACTTTATGTGCGTTTACATAAACTTTTCATTGGAAGTGGTCTCAAAAACATGCGTTTTGGAACCAGGTGGGAATGTAGCATTAAGGGCCTAAGTCAATTTGTTGAATACTGAAAGCCGCCATGAGATTGTTTAGCATGTGAGTAAACACTTTAACAATTTATTGCAGTTTGTGGTGCCTTTTGCGATATGTGTATTGTACAAGCTGATATCCAGACAACAATAAATTTGCGATTCATTGTACCCTGCGTTATGTTTGGGTGTTGAAGGGAAGTTTTGGTGTTATGATGAACTGAAATAGCAAGCTAAAATGAACAGCAGAATATCACTTTAAGCAAGAGAAGCAGCTGCTTCAAGGCTCTGAACATAAGGAGTAGTACTGCAAGTATTTCCTGCCTGACAATATGTTCCAGCCTGTTTGCAACTAGTTTCACAATCACAGTTTTATTATTTTGTTCTGCAACACTTACCTTGTCCTTTAGGGAGCAATAAAGTATATTTAAGTTTATTTTTTGTAATAATAAAGGATTATGTGCTATGCTGTGTCCTTGGGGGCTTATAATAAATAGGACAATTAAAAATGAAGACAATTCATGTTTGTGGCATTATACATTTGAAAATAAACCAGCAGTAACTCCTGATTTGCTGTAGTCTCCCTCAAATTAGTCCTCGAGACGTGGCTGCAAAGGCGCGGATATGACTCGTTTTTGCAGAGGTATTCTGGAGAAATAATGAGAGTGTCGTCTCCTGATGTTCTCCAACACTGTTAAGCCATAACTTTGCAGGTGGCAGCAAAAAGGTGGAGATAATAATCTGTTTAGCCTGGTGGAGAATGAGAAATGACCGGTATGCGTCAAACATTTGTCCGACAATATTGCAATGTGCCAATTTATTTGCTGAAGAGATTTTCATATGCAAGGGAAATAAAATATTATCGATGCGTTTTAATTCTTAGAGAAGCCATGAGGACAAGTCTGTGTTTCGTATCCTGGCAACAACTAAAATAAGATACACACTCTCACCAAAATGATGCATATAAAATGTATCTGTAAAGTACGGTGGCCGAGACGGCTCACATGATTGCAAAAGCCACAACACAACGGCAAAAGCCACAACACAACGGCAAAAGCCAAAACACAACGACAAAAGCCGAAACACGAAGACAAACGCCGAAACACGACGGCAAAAGCCGAAGCACGACGGCAAAAGCCGAAGCACGATGGCAAAAGCCGAGGCTTGCGGGAGGCATTTAGTATTATATGTTTTTTTTTTTCTGTAAAAAAAAAAAAAAAAAGTATCATACTGGTTCTTACGTAGCCTCGAACCCCTACCCTTTGGGACTATAACCAAGTGTGCTACCCATTAGGCCACCACACAGCTTGCGTATCCAAGCGTTTAAACTCAATATATAGATTCCCAGTATTAGGGTTTACACTGACGATAACGTGGAAGGTATTTAAAAGTAATAAAAAATAGGTAAAAAAGAAAGAATGGCAGACAAAAAACCAGATCCCGTTTTCCCTCCTCCGCCCTCCTTTTTTTTCTCCCCCGAAAGCTCTCCGTGAAGGCTTTGAAAGAAGAAATAAAAGCGGCAACACCGAACGTCCACCCTCATCTATCCCTTACCAAAATCACGTATCTCTCAAGAATCACCAATAGCTTGAAACTGAATGAAAGGTTAAGAAAAAAAGTCCATTATTCACTTCCGTTCTGATTCGTTTCCGTTCTGTGTTGGCTTTTGCTGGAGTGCTTTGGCTTTTGCCGTTGTGTTTTGGCTTTCGTCGGTGTGCTTCGGCTTTTGCCGTCGTGCTTCGGCTTTTGCCGTCGTGCTTCGGCTTTTGCCGTCGTGTTTCGGCTTTTGCCGTCGTGCTTCGGCTTTTGCCGTCGTGCTTCGGCTTTTGCCGTCGTGCTTCGGCTTTTGCCGTCGTGTTTCGGCTTTCGCCGTTGTGCTTCGGCTTTTGCCGTCGTGTTTCGGCTTTTGTCTTCGTGTTTCGGCTTTTGCCGTTGTGTTGTGGCTTTTGCAATCATGTGAGCCGTCTCGGCCACCGTAGTAAAGGAACAATAGAAACTTTCATCTAATAGCTCACAATCTGAATCTTTTTATTTTTTATTTTTTTATCTGGAGTTAAAAACTTTGGTCCGTCTGTCTCTAAAGCTGGATACAGAATCAATGAAAAAACTGAAATTATAAATGTGCTTCTGAATGATGTGCTTCATATTTTATTGCTAATATTCCTGCTGTGCTGACTCCAGGGCTGCTGCTCAGCCATGTCGTTTTTTTATGTTACTTCCCATGAGGATTGAAGAAAAACAATCATTTCAAACATCCTCCTTTTTCCTTTGCTTTTGTTTCTCTGCATCCTCCCCGTCCATCTACATGCCATCCTTTCAGCCCTTATTTTAGGCAGCCTCTCATGTAGTTCCTGCTGCTGCATGTCAAAATGATTACTCATCGAATAAATGTTTAAAAATGTATAAGAAGATCAAGAAAAAGCAGCAGAAAATTGTAGGTACAGGATAAAAATCCCTATCAACTACAGCTTCATTCTGCTTATTGCTTTTGCATCTCAGCAGTCTTTAAGAGAAAATATTCAACTTAATATATAACTTGTATTCAACTTTTAGTAATCAGCCTGAGATTATAACAGAAAAAACATCACTTTAAAACTTAAACAGTTTGTCCCTAACTGATATAACTCAGAAAAATAATTTATAAAACACCTAAATGCATTAGTTTTTTCACTTTATAATATCACTTTGTGAATTTTATGAATAGTCTGTGGTGTTTTGTTATATGAAATGCTTTTTTGTGGTTTGTGCTCTCATTCAGATGTCTTTTTAAGTATCAGGTACAAAGTAGCACTATTAATTTGGCTTATGTAGATTATTTCATGTCATCGCAATAGTGAATATTTATTTAAGCTTTTAATAAATGCCTAAAGCAGCAAACGAGTGTATAAAAACTCCTGGAAAACAAACAAAGAAATAAGCAAAGTCTAAGCAAAATGTGGTTTGAATCAAACCTCGGCTATATTTACTTTCATCACTGCTTTAAATTAGCCAATTTTGTGACCAGTTTCTTTAGTGTGGAAACATTTTCTCTTGTTTAGAATTGTATTATTTAAAGGTGCATCAATATGAAACAACCAAGCATAAATATCAATGAAACTACCATTTTATCAGATCAGAAAAACATTTTTAGTTAGTATTTTTCTTTGAATCTAATTAAAATAATAGAATAATTTAGGATTTTACTAAACAAATTATTTCCAGATGTGTTTGTTAATACTAATTCCCTATTACATTTTATTTAAAATAGATAAAATAAAAATAAACTTCCTGTCTTTCTATGTAGTCTGCTTTAATATTTGCATCATACATATGCAGAAAAGATCATTGTGTCATAGAATCTCTTACAGAAGTTAAATGTCCATTGGATTTTATGGGTACTAAAATGTGTTTGAAATAAAGAGTTCAGTTTGTTGTGACTCTCACACATGGAAATCTCTGGCTCGTCTTTTCCTACTGCTGTCTTTGCTCTGGCTTCATTTGAATGTCACCCTCTCCGTCTCAGATAAGGAGGTGGGTGAAGATATTAGCTCGATATGGTAAGGCCTCCTCTTATCATGACAAATGTGGTAATTACACACAGAGGTTGACTTCTGATCTATTGCCTGATGTAAGCCGGTTCCATCTTCTGGGATTGAATTGTCTTAAAAGTAAATCTTGTTTGGATTCAGATGAGAAACAGCTTTGAGCTGAGATCATTTCAACAACTTCAGTTAGTGTTTGGTCAACCAGAGACACTTTGAGTCTTAAATAACCCCTTGAAGGGTAGAACTTATATTAGTTTTTTATTCTAAAAGAAAAAAAAAATACTTTATTTACCTGAAATTGCTTATGAAAACTTAGATACACATATAAATACTGGTCAAGTTTAGACCTTTCCTGCATGCTGGATGTTATTTGGTTGGAACACAACAGGCATTTAAAATAACGGTCCACAACATCCAGAGAACATTATGTGCTTTACTGCAAACTTCAACAGATAGCGTTTGCTCTTTTTTTTATTAGTAAAAGACTGAGTGCTTTCTAAATATATTTGTCATAAGTGGAAAGTTTCCTAGACTTCAAATGTATAATTTCTTTTCTCTTGTTGAGATTAATTCCTGAAAATGTCACGATGACACACTTTTCATTGATTCTATTCTAAAATCTAATGCTTTTTAAAAAGACAGTTAGATTTAAATGCACATTTATCTCTGTTTCTTTGATTTTTTTTTTTTTAATTTAGCATCTGATGGGCCAATCTGTTAGTTTTTCCAAACTGAGTAGTTAAAGATGCCTTCAGTCTATGCCAAACTGGATTTTAAACCTTCCCTCAGTCTCAGCTATTAAACCCTAAACTCCTGATTTACTTCCTATCTTTAAAGCATCTTTCCTGTGATTAGATTTCCTGTCAGACCACAAACATGCTGGCCCACACACCTGTCCCAGGAGAGTCCGTCTTGATGGGTCTTTCTGTCTTGAGATTCTCTCTGTGCCCTAACCTCCTTAAATAATGCAGCCAAGCTTCCATAGTGTCTTTCCTCCTCTTTGTTTCCTTCCAGTCTGCTGCTTGCGTTGTGAGAAGTCCGTGGAATCAACTTATGTTTTTTTTAATTATTTATACCCAAAACTACCGTGAGGTATGGCTTAAGGTAGCTATGCTTTTAGTATAGAAGACAATCAATATCTGATTTATCAATATTATGATTAAAATGTATTTATATGTCTTGGAAACACACTTTTTCTTCTGAACAGTAATAAAACTCGTTAGTTTTGGTCCTGAACTTCTAGACCTCAAAGTTAATGAGTCTGATGACCTTAAAGGAATTTTTTGTCGGCATGGCTCTAATTTATTTATTTATTTACTTACTTATACACTTAACTACACATATTTTATTGATGTTTTAAGACTATCAGTATGTGCTGAAATGTTTTCCTACTGAATTTATCAGTTACTTTGGGGAAACGCTCCAGTCCAGATAACATGTCTTTAATCCTACTTTCCTTCAACACACATCCACCTCAAACAAAAGGACTGAAACTGAATCTGTGTCTTCGGAGACAGTTGCCAGTCTTGATGATGGTATCCATCATTCAGGACGCGTCCTCACTTATCTACTCACTGTGGACAGAGAACCACTGTTGTGAAGGTCAGAACGTCTCACTGTTTGCACCCTTGTTTCTCTTCAACTCCTCACCTTTTATTCTGGCAGTCTTTCCCTCTCGTAAAACATTTTTTTGAAACATTGGATCTTGTGCTTTCCATGTTGATTACCATCAGTTAGTGAGAGAAGTTGTTTAGTGGAGAATATTGTGAGTTTGTAGTCGTCTAATCTGTCACCCACAAACAAACGGAGCACTTTTACAAATAGAAATGTGTTTTGATTTTGTTATATCAGTTTAAAGACTAAAAAAAATCAAATATAGACAGGGTTCTAGTGCGATTTGGTACCTGGAGAGGATTGTTACAGAATAGGAAGCATCTTTAATTCATGCACATTTCAGCTTAACTTGACTGATAAATTTAAATGTCTTATTTCAATTAAAAAAAAAACTCTCACAGGTAAGAAGATCAAGGCAATGAACTTATGTTTAGAAAACTAAAGTACATTTATATATATAATATTTATTTATTGATATTTACCTCTAGGGGGCACTGTGTCTCTTTTGTAAATAGTATCTTTTCTGTTAAGTTTGAGGTGTGATGACTTCTAGTTCTACATTTCAGGTGGATAAATCCTGATCTTTTCTTTTAACCAGCTGTTTCTTTTGAATTTTTTTAAACTAGTATAAATACCCAAAAATCCTCCTTGTTTGCCCGCACAGCCTGTAAAAGCAACCTAATATTGTGTTGTGTTTGTACACATTTTAACTGACAAAGATGAGATTTTCACTTTTCTCTTGTCTTTTTTTTTTTTTCATGTTTGTAGTTCTGTTCACCGGGGATGGAGTAGCTTGTTTTATCTGCTTAAAACATGCAGGCATTCTGTATGAAACTGGCACAATGCTGCACAAGAGGAAAGCGAGGGGGAAGTAGAGGGCTTGTGAAAAATCAACCCCACACTGCTCAGTGTTTTTATACTGTCCTCAGGCAGTGGGCTTTGCATCGACATCAGCAAGTGATTCAGTAGTTTCACAATGCCTCCTTTTTTCACTTTTTGTTATTCACTCCGCTATTGTTTTGTTTTGTTTTTTTTCTTTTTTTTTTTCTACCTCGGTTTCTTTATTTCAATCCGAGTTTGGCCTCAAATTCTTTATACATTTGCAGTCACAGATGCAAACCGTGTAGACTCTGAAAGTGTGCACCTAGCAAAAATACTGATGAGCTGCCAAGTCGCAGACCTGCAGTGGTGAGGTTTTCAGTCATGGTAATGGTCCAGGTAATGAGTAACCTCATGTTTCAAGTAAGTAAAGAAATTCAAAGCACATTCTGTTTGGGTTTACATTTTTCTATAACAAGACACCCTATATGTGATAGTCTTGGGATCCATCCTTGGAGTTGTATTGAGGACACGATTGTTTATATTCATTCTGACATGCATTATGTGGTCGTGTTAAGAACTTAATCATTAAAAGGTGCTTTTCTGTCACTAAGTATCTGTCAAGATTGTACAGAAACCCCCTCCAGCCTGTAGAGTAATGGACTGTCCTCCCGTTTTCTGTTTGTGCAAAGCAAACAAAAAAGGCTTCATTGACAGGACCTGAAAGCATCTGAAATGAAGGTCTGTGATGTTTTATAGGTTTCAATAACAACACTCTCGTTTTTAACCCCAGGCGGTTCATTCAGTATTTGTGAGCATGCACATTTTCCTGAGAGGAACCAAAGACTCATGAAGTGAGGCTTCAGTCAGCCTTTTTTTAAAAAGGTTTTTCAGAGGTTCTGACCAATGCTCAACAGGAGACTATGTAAAAGGCAGTTTTGTAAGGCCAGCATTAACGATAGTTTGAATAAGTGACACTTGAGTGAAATACTTTTAGATTTTTACCGTCTATGACCATTAGATTAAAAATGTTAAAAAAGTGGAAATATATTTTTGCATAAAATGAGGATTTTATGGAGCTATTCTGATCTTTTCTACTCTCCTTAATCTGATGTTACTAGATTTATCATCAATATATCACACATTGTTATTTATTTTTTTTCTGTTGTTTCTCCTAAATGAGTCTCAAATGTGCATTTACTCATAAATGTAGTTTGTGAGGGTTTAATTTGATCTTTTTTTAATTTTACAAACTCATTAGGAAAAAATGATCTGCCAAAAAACATAAATTAGCACATGAGCCGTCTTCTCGAAAACCTTTTTTTTTTTTTTTTTTTTGGAGCTTCAAATTACTGGTGAAAAATTAAATAAAACATCAAAATGTGATTATCTTTGATTTAGTTTTCTTTTATTGAAAATTATTCATGTTTGCCAAAACTTCTACATGTTTTACCATCACAGGTGCACACGGGGGTTAAATCTCTGCGTGGGGTTTTGCTCCTTTCGTATGGTAATGAAGGTAACTGCATATCCTGATGAAATAGATTTCCCTTGAGTTGACGCAAATGACCGTGTGGTTACTACAGGCCATTCGGAGAGTGGAATGGTTACATAAAAAAGTCATTTTTTTGATGGGATATTAATGGAACTAACTTCAGATTCTATTATTAAACGGTGGGCTTTATTTTGAGTGTCAGGGAAATTGGATTTTTATTTGATGTTACTGAGTTAGTGCTTTAAGCAAACTCTTACAAATCAGTGTTTTTTATTTTAATGTAAACGCTGCTCGTGTTTTCTTTTTTTTACTTTGTCCAAAAATAGCTGCAAATATTTAGCTTTAGCTGTCAACCACATTAAATGGAAGTGTTGCAAACCAAAGTGCTGCGTAAAAAAAAAAAAAATAACGTAATGCATACAAAATGTGACTGAAGAGACACTAGCAAACAAGTGCCAGTGATGCAGCAGTTTTTGATAAAATGTGGTTCAAAGGGTTGCATCTGTAGAGCAGTTATAGACAAGGTGATTATATGCTGTGATGTTCTGAGGACGGCGTGAAGACTGACTTTGAAGCAGTGCAACCTCCAACAAACTGCATTTGTTTAACCTTGTTTAGCAGTTAGGCTATAATTGGATGATGGCTTCTGCCATTAGCATGATGAAATGGACAAATAAGTGACTTTAGTGAAACCCACTTTCATAGGAACAACAATTTGGCTGGCCTTTGATTTATCAGTTGTCTATGGCAACAGTTTTATCTCCTTAATAGATTTTTACTTTCCATTCAAACAAACAAAGCAGATTAGGGTTTCCATTAAGCCAAAGACAGTTCTAAGATGCAGTTCAATTTCCTGTACTACAGGTGTCCTGTTGTAGCGTGGCATCTGTACAAACTGAAAATAAAGATACATTTATTAGTTCTGGTTCATTTTACAAATGCAACACAAACATGCATAATATATATATTTATACATTAACATGCAGATTTATATGCTACTATTATATTTATTCTTAATTATAAATAGATATTATGCACTTTTATATGCAATACACATGCAACACAATGAATCCATTAAATATTAAGTTTGTCAAATAGAATTTGATTGCTTGAAGGGGAATGTTAGAAATGGGACATCACAGATTAGCTTTTTTTGTAATTAAGATAGTCACTATCCATATAGCTCACAATTAGCATGATTGTTTTTAAATTGTATTGTCTTCATTTACATTTATTAGAATAAAAACTTCAATGGTATCTCAGATTAATAGGTTCTCTGTATTCTCTGTGTTTGTGGTTTTACTGATAAGTTTTTTTTTAAGTCATTGTTGAAAGGACCAATATATGGTCTCATGCTGAAATATTAAATACTTATACAGTTTGCATGCATTCATTTAACACAATTGTGTTTCAAAGTTTCTATATTATTATCTAATTATGAAAATGCAGAATCGTACTAGATTTCTTTAATTTCACAAAAGGCTCTGATTCAGAACAGCTGGATAAAAAAACTAAATGAAACAAAAGAAACAAGGAAACTTCCACACATAACATAAGCTAGTAAACAAGCAGTTGAAAAGCACAGAGCTCACACGTAAGCTTTTTTTTTACCACTTTTTCAACATGCTACACAAATAATAATATGCATTTTTTTAAACTCTTTTGTTATTTAGCAGCGGCTGTAAGAAAGGTGTGTAATTAAGCAAATCAACTGTCACTGTGATTCTCAATAAAAATTATGAGTCCTTTTTACCCTATAAAGCAACAGACTTTATTTTTTCTTCTACTTAATGATGGAAAGCTTCAAGTGCACAGCACATTATCTTGGTATAGAGCAAGTATTATTACAACCTTCTATAGAAATTCAAAATGGCCCTTCTGTCCTTAGTTTGGTCTCTTCTAATTCAAAATTAAATAGTTTTGTTCACACAAAAGCTAGAGAAACCTAGTGTCATGAACCAGATAGACTGGCACAGGAGCTGTTCTAATGTGCCATTATTTGATCAAATTAAATGTATAAGATTATATCCACTAATGCATGTAAGTAGCTTTGAGCACTTCCCTAGTTTCTGTACTCTCCCTGTTTTTTTTTTCTCAAAAGCTTTATTCTATGGTACATGTAATGTGTTAACAAGAATTGCACACCAGTAAAGGGAAATCTCATAGAAATTTGATTTCATTTATGCTCGGAAATAATTTTTGCTTTACTTTAAAACATTGCATAAGAAGGAGGTTGGGTGCTGTTTTATTAACTATTTAGTAACTATTGAACACAACCTTTAGCACCTCAAAATTGCAAAAGAATAGGGAATGATAGAAAAAACAGGTGCAAGGTGGTGAATACTCCTTTTGAATCCAGTTTTCAAACTGGAATGGGTACATTTTTAACAAAGTTTCTCAGACTTCTTAGTTTCTTTCACCCATGGAGTTAATGAAACCATTCAGAAAACTTTAGTGTTTGTAGATTAATCTTCATAAAGGAAAATGGTGCTGTGCTTTTACACTGCCAAATGGTGCATGAGGGAACACGCCGTCCTGCTTTTTTTTGACTGCATGTTTCATTCGGTTCCACTGCAGCTTTTTGTTAAAGCATTTCCATCTTGAGTTAAAATATGTGGAAGTAATGATGTCAAAAGATTAAATTGGAATCGTTCAATATCAGTCGGGGTGTGTAAGAAGCATACGTTCACACTCCTCCACACAATGTACAAACAAACATTGGGGTCAAGTGCAACACTTAATGTAGGTTGAGGTATTCTTCTCTTCAGGTTTGCTTTTGTACTTTACACATGCAGGCAAAGCTATGACTTATTGCTCATTTTCAGTAATGAGTAGTTTTGAATGTATGGCTTTTGGTTCTACAGACAGTACAAAACACAGACTGTTTAAAAATGGTTAAGTTCAACTTAGTTAAAGTGATTATGCTGAAGTGCAATTGAAAACAGCATGGCACAAATAATCATCTAATGATTTTCATCATTTGTCTTTTAGTAGCAAATTTACTTGTCTGCCAACCAACCAACCTTTGGTTCCAAATAATTTTATTATGCAAGGCTGTTCTCCAGTAGATCACAAGACTGGCAGAAATAATCTAACATTTTTACAGACCATGAGGAGTGAAAGACTTTTTGTTTCTACACTAAAGCATTTTGAAGGGGTCATATCACTGAAACGCATGGTTTGACTAAAGAATTTTCACGTCTTTAGCTAATTATTGGTTCATTTATGTCAACACAGCAATGTTCTCTTAGTTAGAACTAGTATCAAGTAAGCAAAGGATGAATGCCAGATAGCTACTCTCCGCACACATTACCAAATGAGCAAACAGACAGTGTACAGATACCTCTCAATGTAACCTGCATGTTTTATGGATGAGAAGAATCTCACTGTCAGAAAATGAAAGCACTTTGCAGGATGGAAGCTTAATGGCCTCTCAGTAAAATGAGACAGGTCATCATGAGTGTTTGTCATGGAATATTTCACTAACTTTATTTTAACAGGCCAAAAGGAGGAGGAAACAAAGCTTGGGGATTAGGAAAAGCTTGAACTTCATTAGCTGTAAGGCCCTTTGATGACAGAAAATGAAAAATGCTTTTGTTTAAAATGAGCTTGAAGTGGGGGCTATAAAGTTTATTAAAAACATGATTTAAACTAGACTTTTTCTTTACCTTAAGGACTTTACGGTCTGCTATGTATATAGCACATAAAATATAAGATATTCCTTTTAGAAAACTTTAGTGAACTTGTGTTATAAACATCCTTTTATACCCTTAATTCTGACTTATGTCTACTTTGCACCTAATGAGCTACAATAATATGAAATATATTAGAAATTAGGTAAGTAACATTTGTGTTCTAGTTGTAACCTTTTTGCTTGACAGTTTAGCAAATGTTATCACTGGGCCAGTTTTGCTTGGAAAGGACTGAAAACACTTCTAACCTGACAAAAGGCCTTTCAGTCTTTTTTTTGGTGTGAGGTTCCAGTTGCTATGGTTGGGTGTTTTACAAAGAGGCAAGTGTTTCCTTTTCAGACACTACATCAAAAAACAATGAATGCATTTGTACAGTATCAATTATTTAAGCTTTCAGCGCTGTATGGAACTGCATCCGCACTGCAAATTGCTGTACTGTACCTAACTGTAAAGGCATACTAAGGTTACCTGTTTCTATGCAAATAACAAGGTTTTAGCAAAAACATGTCTTTTTGCCTCTGAGAAGTCATTGGAGTTTATATGCCTGAGTACTGCTGAATGGGCTTAAAATGAATAAAGATGGAGACTTGGGAAGAATTGGAAATCGAGTGGAACAAAAGAGCTCTCTTGGAAGTTAACAGAGCTCATCAGTTCTCAGTTGGTTCCAACTGAACCAACATTGATAAAAGAGGATTCATTACAGTACCGTGGAATGAATAGATATATCTTTAGAATTCCTTTATCATCAGATGTGCAATACAAGCACAATACATTTTTTATTTTTTACCACACTGTATTTCATCAAATTGAACCAGTTAATGGTGCAAAAAATGTGATTTTCTTTTAAAACTTTAGAGTTACTCAAATAAGTCAGTGGCTTATCTCTGCCGGTGACACAGCACTGGCTTGTTCTAAGACTAAGATTTTAACCTGCATTTGTCTTTCACTGTTGTTTTAGAGTCAGATGTGTAAGGCAGGTGTCATGTGCAACTGATAGGGTCCAGATGAGAGAAAGTTGGGATCCGCTGTCTCTATAATTGACTTATAAATGCCTCAAGCCATCAAGCAAACATGCTCCGTCAGTTTCAGCATCAAAGTAACTTTATAGCTCCTCTCCACACTACCTTTCAAGGTCTCAACACCTTCTCAAGGTTAAAAAACACCTCACACCAGTTAACTCCCCTGGATGTTGACCTGGTGGTGCAGGTCATCACTTTGAGACAAAGAGATTCTTATCAACCCAGCTGCCTTCTCCTCACCCATGTCCATCCTCTGGCCCTCTCTCCGTGAGCAATGACTTCTCTGAAACTTAATATGAGTGATATCATCAAGGTGCTTCTTGACCCCTCTCTTAGGATTCGGAGAGGTGTTGTGAAAAAATACCATCAGCCACTTGCTTGACAGAAGACCCCTCCAGGGAGCTGGATCCAGTTTGGTGCCATTAAGTGGAGTGTAATACAAGACTGAGAGACTGACAGAAAATTAGAGGGAGGGTGATGCAGAGGGACAGTCGTGAATGAAGAGGTTAATGCTCCATTACCCATTTTCCTTTTTTAGCTGCTCAGTCCATTTTTTTTCTTTGAAACGGTTTAAAAAAAATTTTTCAGAGCCACTTAATATGGATTATTATGGATTACTGATCATTTTTAGATTGTTATTTAGATGTCTCTTAAAATATACTTCAATTTGTTTTGACTCTTGAGCGGAAACAGTTTGAGTATATACATGTATTTCTAGAGATTCCAATAAGATAACATAGTCAGTCTTTAAATATGCAATGTAAATACTAGGGATGTCCCGAGTCATTTGATTTTGTGTATTTGCTGATGCCGAGTCCCGATTTGATTTTGATTGAGTCATTAACCACGTGATCGGCCCTGATTTCCGATCACGTAATCTGATCGGGACGTCCCTTGTAAATACATTTGCATTTTGTACATGTTTTTGTTTTTTTCTCTTAACTTGCCCTGTCCATATTGTACATGGCTAGGTGGAAAAAGGTCCAGCCTTATGTAAAAAGGAATATTATAGATTGTGATAAATCAATAGCATTATTTAAAGTAGGTATATTAATTAAAATGAATCACCTTTTTGGTAGTACAACAAAAAGGAATTTGTTATTAATGTTCAGATAAAATCCTAATAATTTCCTTAAAAAAATATTTTTTTCTTTCCAATGTAAAAGTTCAGACTAATGGACTCCACCCCCTCACTGACCTTTAGTAAAACTAGAAGTAAGAGTGAAATCTTCTATAACCATTCTTGTGTTCTGGTCCCTGGTAGTTTTCTGCACTTTAGCAATGCAGAGATAGTATTTATATTCAACCTTTTAATCTTTATTCATAAAGTTTTTTATGGCTTTTAAAATATTTTCCCCCTGAGTGTTTGTGCATCACAACTGCTTCTTTGCATGCCAGTTTGTAAAGTTAAGGCATATTTTAGACTCATGCATGTTTATGACTCACTTATTCATTTGTAACATAATTAGTGTATTATCATTGGAAAAGTTGTCTTTTAAAATGATAAACCAGAGTTGCATTTGGTTTGATTTAAAGTTACATCTTTGGATTCAGCCTGCTTTCTTACAAGAATGGAAAGAGTTCTTGATTGTTGCTCACAATTACTCACTTAATCAAATGAATCCTTGTTCCTCTAGTCAATCATCCAGGCTGACAGATGGTGTCCAATATCCACTCTCCTTATCAGCTAATCACAACAGAGAGTTATAATCAAATAATCAATGAGCCATTTGACCAGAGTCAATATTCTACCTTTCAAAGCTGCCAATTCTGGTTTTCATTTGTCAGCCTGATGTGATGCTTTGGTCAATTAAACATTTTCAGACTATCTAGCTTAATTGCATAATCGCTTTCCCTCACTCTATTATGTCTGCCAGAACGAGATCTGTTGTTATGACACCAATTTGTTCTCTGGAGTGCTTGGAAAATGGTTAGTGTATAAATTGAAGAAACAACAGCAAAGCTCAAATGCACTGTCAATTATCGTACAGAAAATACAGTCAGAAAGTACAAGTCCTACATTATTTTTGGATTGATAATGTTTTTAGTGTAATATGCAAGTTGTTTTGATTTTTAAGAAACATAAAAGTTCAAATGCTGTTTTAAAATAGCTGTAAAAGTCCCATAAACTGGGATGAGAGGGCGTACATGCTGACACCCATTTGGGATGCTCTTCTCTGGGGACCACAGCCAGATGGACAGGCGTGGGCGGTCAGATGGATCCAACAGGATTGTTTGACCGCGCCCACAGCATACAACTGATTGTGTCACGTCATGACAGACAGCAGTTGAAGCATGTCAAGATATAAATACCAGCTTCATCCTTTATTGCTCTGAAAAGAACGTAAAAAAATATATCCCATCAGCAGCCACACCGGTTAAATAGGAAAGACTCAAACACAATATTTTTTCTGTTATTTCTTTTATCTAAGGGGATGAAACGATAGAGGGTGTCAGGGCATGTTACATCTGACTCATATATTTCCGATGGTCTATGTTTAAATAGACAAAAATGGGGTTGAATCTGTTGTGATTAGCTGAAGTGAACAGAGAAATTTAGGTTTCACATGGATCTTACCATGAAAGAGGTCTGAATTCTGGAATAAATCACTTTCATTTAGACAGAATTGAATACCAATAATATCTGTTATTTCTGTTTTACAATAAAGTGTATTTATATTGTCTAACTGTAATGGATAATCATTTGCTGGGCACAATGTCTTTGGCAAATACTAAATCTTTTTTGAACACAACATCAAGAAATAGTCTTTTTTTTTTTTTTTTTTTTTTAAAGATGGTTTTGATAATTAAATTTTAATTTGAATAATTCTAGTAGGGATTTGAATGATTCCCCTAATTTCAGGCTAACTGGGAGTCCTCATGTTGGTTTGGCTCCTCACAGAAACTCCCATCACCACCGATAGCTTTCTTCTATCTTCGAACATGCTAGAACTGGAAGGGTTAAAACATATGCCTCCTATCTTGTAAATGCCGGAGATACAAGCGCGAGAACGAGACATCATTGTTCCCTGTGTGAGCACACGTCTTTGCCTTTCTCTTTGTCCTCAAACACATCCACACAGAGGACTGTCTAAGGTTAAGCTCCTTCAAACAGATGGTAAAGTCTGATCAACTGTCTGGGTTCGTATCCTCTTTATTTTTACAGGTATCCAGGGTCTTATTGTATTTTACAGAGAGTCGGTGACACTATCGCCAATTTCTCTCTCTATATATACTAAATATTTTTTATGCTGATCATCATATAGACCATATGGTCAGAAAACAGCATTTACGTTTACAAAAAGCCTTTGTGAATGCCTATTAGCCTTCATCATATACCACCTGTAGACTCATGGAATTAAAAAGCACTGACCACAGGGAGTTGTGGGAAGGCATCCTTTCTTTACAGAGGAGAAGGGCACGGAAGAGTGAACATTTCACTGAGCAAGAATTGGAACTAGCTAATGGCGTTAATGCATGGGGGTGGAGGGGAATCATGGAAGGCTTGGACAGACTTTAAACACACCCCACTTCAATAAAAGAGCCGGTGTTTTTTTTAAGGGACCCCCTTCCACATTCAGTGCTCCAGTGCCTCCCACTGCAAATCCTTGTCATTCACATAGTCAAAGAAGTCACCAGGCAGCTGTGCTTAGGCTCAGGCAGTTCCTGGGAAGGAGATAGGCTGAGTCATGCTACAGGGGGAACTCTGAAGAGGAGCTTTAGCCTTTGCTTTGGGACCACTGCATCGTTGTAGCAAGAAATTAATTATGCAAATTCAAAAAAATAAGGACCATTGGGCTGCTGTGCTTATTACTAGTGAGTCTTTATTTCTCTGTCATCTTGTAATTAAGAAAATATAACTAATCTGTTAGGACTCAGGATGGTTCCATAGCAGAAAAAGTTTTAAAAAGGGTCATCTAGACTTAGTTTGTTAAAAAGTTTAAAGACATTTCACTTCATATCCAATTAACACAGAGTTGAGAAAGTCCAGATGACCCATAACCTTTTAAAGAACACTTTTTAGGATGACAAACAGTAATCACAACATTGTTGCCAGTATGTTAATTATAAGACACCTTCAAAGAAATGAAACATTGAATTTCATGTTTTCATACATATTCTTCAGGATAAAAAATATTCTTCTATTTATATTGTTTCAGATTAGAAACTACATATGTTAGAGCTTCAACAAAAAAACATGCAAAGGTTTAGCATTTATGACGTTTTTTTTTTTTTTTTTTTTTTTTTTTTTTTAGACAAAGTCCACTTTTTCTTTGATAAAATTCCCAATGCACAACACCAACAGAAAATGTACACAATAAACAGCCATAGTTATCAAAGTGTCTTAAATAAGAATCAGATAAACACGATGGAAAAGTAAAACCTGGGCCTGTTTTGGTGAACACGGGATTGACCAATTCAGGATGGCCATACTTCAGAGGTAGAGCTGTCAACCTCTGATCGGAAGATCTCAAGTTAGGTTCCCAGCTTGCCTACCCATATGTAGCATTCGCATGGGGTCAGAACGGAGCCAGAACTCGCAACTTACTAGGGACTAGAATGTGGCATAAGGACACCGTATGACAGCCTCACACATATGTCATAAGTGCATCCAACTTCCATTATTATCCTTGCAAATACTTCACAATACACTTACCACACACACAACAATGGTACATTCCATCTTCATGACATCCCTTGAGGTGGCCGTACAAACCTCATGGGAACTGTAAGACACGCATGTGATCTTTTAAGATGGAGCCACTCCTCTACGACCCTCCATGGGCCTGGAGAACCCAAAAACCCACAGCACTCGTTCCGGTCAACCACCCAGGGTGGATGTGACTAAAGCTTTAGCTAATATTTAATAAGAAGTCAAAAATGTGAACAAAGCATAGTGAGGCATGATTCGGCACATCAGGCCTGCAGAGATTTGATAATGTGTCACAGTTATTTGAATCAGGTGTGTTTCATGAAAAGAAAAAGGTCAAACTTGCCCAGGCGGGGTACTTGAGTACTACTGAGGTTTGAAAACACTCCTCTAAGACATACCTTTCACTTTTATAAATCCCAAACATGATAAAAAATGACATTTTACTGCTCCTTTGGGACTCTTCAGACTCCAAAGTGTGCCAGCAGCTCTGTAGAAAATCCTGTCCTATTTTATGGTGAAGTTTTGTGCCATGTTTCAATAGCTGCTTTTTAAATCAAACTCATTTTAACACAGACTAAAAAAAAAAACCCCAGCAATTTCTAAACAGCTTTTGTTTTATAGTCATTTAAAGAAATGAGCCTCCAGCCTGAAGAGCAAATATCACCTGAATGACAACCAAGCACAGAAACAAAGCTTAGCAAAAATAGCAAATATGGTGGGTTTTCTGGGGGGATTGTGAAATGTTCTTTTTTAACCTCTTCAGATTTAGTTTTTAATTGGCAAAGTGATAGGAATTTTATTTTCACTCTGTGTCCGTATCACCGCCGAATAATGATTTGTCCAGCACACGTCAGAAAGACTCGGCGGGAAGAGTGCGTGTCAGTGATGCTGATGTTTATCGCCCGATTAACACAGACCCAATCGACTGATCTGAATAATGCCAGAAAGCAGCTTGTCATAGAACATACATCATTGTCTGGAGTACCCTTGACAAATGTCAGATTGGCAGAGTGGGAGCGGAAGAACAAAAAGTTGTTTGGAAAGGTCTGTGCCTGATGAGTAAAAAAAAAAAAAAAAAAAGGCGAAAGCTTCATGAATTTTAAACAGCTTTCTGTTTGTCTGCCTGTAGATTTGAAAGACCAAAGTTTTTTCTTTTTTTTATCAAACAGACTACAGGCTGATAGAAGAAATCTGCATGCATTTGCATTTATTTTACTGCACGTTAATTTTGCCTCTCTTAGAGGTGCATTTGCAGTGTATCTGCATTTTGTATTATTTTCTATTCTGACTTTATGCCGGAACTAAATGATCCTTTCTTGTTATGTCCTTCTTTTATTTCTTTTTTATGTGTTAAAAGCATGAAATCTCTTTGCTGTGATTTTTCTTTTTTTAGACTCAGCTGATGTATTGCCTTCTCATCCGGGCAACATATAAATTTGGTTTGGTCATGGAATATTTGTATTGTTCCACAACCAATTCATTTCTTTTGTTACAGTTGTGCATTTTTTCCTTTTTCATTTTATTTCCTGGCTTTGTAATCTATAGTTCACTTCCTAAGAGAAAAAGGTTGAATTTGATTGCAGTTCCTCACCTCCAGCGTCATCATAGTGTGCTACTCTGCACTTTAGCCTCACAGCTAGAAGGTTGTCACTTGGATTGCTGACTTGGTGTTTCAGGGTGGCTCTATGATGGACTGCCAGTCTGCCCCAGGCTCACCCTGCCAGTCATCAAAGCCTTCTCAACAAATAACTGCTTGAAAAGTTGGTTCACTGAAAATAAGATGAAAAGCCACAAAAAAGTCAAATCTCCCGTTTAAGAACCTCACTGTTATTTCTACTTAGAAGAATCATGGATAGTTGCTGAATATCAATGTAATTCCAGGACATATAAAAGTTTTAGTAAGGTCAACAAACTGCTTAGATAAATAGAAACTATTTTTAAAAACAAGTTTTTTTTCTCTTGCTGTTGATCCACAAGACTTTTATGTATTTGCAGGAACTGGTCCGAGTTACTTTACTGTAAAACTGCATTAGACAGAGAGGAGAACATTCATTTTCTGCTTACTTGATTTTCCTCATAAACTGCTTTGTTCTTTAATAGCCATGATTTTTTTATGCACTGAGCCCTGATCTTTTAGCATTTTCTCAGCCTACCTTCCTTTATGTAAATCTATGTAAATTCTGTGACTTGATTTTAAATGGAAGGAAGATTGTTTTTTTGTTTGCTACAAATTTGAGCGTTTGAACTTTTCTAAATCACATTACAAAGGTATGAGCATTAATAATCCTTTCATGAGGGAGAAGCTGAAAGTGAGACAATGTTTATTTCACATTTACAAAAAGAAAACTCACTGACTGCATCACTATTTGATTTATAAAAGGTTATTTTCTTTTCTAATCTTTGAATTATAGCCTCTATACAGGGCATTAGAGCCATTCAACATAGTTGGACATTGTTCCTAACCCTACTTCCATTGGTTTATTTGTACTTATTTTGTTTATCTCGAGCTTTTAAATTAATACTAATTTGAACTAAAATTAACATTTGGATGGAGGAACCAAAAATGGAATTGAATTTTTTTTTCTTTTTTGTTTTATTCAGGTAATAAAAATTTAAATTACTAAACGCAAGATTTATGGAAACTGCTGATTCTGATCTGCAGATGTATTTACTTGAACCTCTTGCATGGCAGCTTTTTAACTTACTATTGAAAACCCTGCAGAAGTCGCTAGTCAACAGTCGCTAGTCAACAGTCTTTTGCTTATGTTTCCAGTCCAAAATATCGTTGTCATAATGTCATCGTCACTTATGACTTTTATCCCAATTAGAATGAAACCTTCAAAATAAGGGCACTGCCCTTAGCACGCACAGATCAAAATTTCATTTTTTAAAACTGAGAAAAGCTTTTTTAGTATTGGTGTTCAGTTTTTATTTATGTGTGGACTCGAAAAGGATGTTTTTTACCTTAACAAATGGCCAAGTAATATAATCCTTTTTCTAAAACAATTATGGATTCCCTTTTAACAGTCATATTCTTTTTTTAATCATTTTGTGTGCATGTGTTATCCTTGCTAAAATAAAAAAGCTGTTTATTTAATTTCTTTCTTAAACAGCCTTTTCTTTGTCTACTCCTAACCTTCATGGGATATTAAAAAACATAACCATGGCACTCAAGAAAAGAAAAGCTTTCATGTCTCTCCAATGTCTCTGAGAGGAACGGAAACACTATTTTTAGCTTTTCAAGGGAAGAGAGTGTCCTGTAAGATATTTAGTCAGATATTTTTAGTCGATATGCGCTTTAATCACACCAATACGTTTAAAGTTAGCATTATTATTCTTGTTTTATTTCACATTACAGAATGGACTATGGATAAGTCAGTCACTCTGAACCCCGTCTTATTGGGAAATGCAGTAAAACAGTTCTTATTGACCTGTGACTGATGCAGCCTCACAGCATTTTCATTACAACCCATTAACTTAAAGGTCTTTCATTTTAACCTGGACACAGAAAATGACTTTATTGAATAACCGCTTCATTTTGTTGTTAAATGTTGACTGAGTATAATGTCCTTTAAACATGATTAGTCTGCAGGCATTATTAAATACACATTAAATAGTGGATCTTTGAGATGTTTTGACCACATACGTTCTTCTGCATCTGAGTTTCCAATAAAGTGTAGTTATCAGTTAGTATCTGTAGTTTCTTTACAAGAATGGACCATCCAGTAGCTGTCATGGGGATTATGGGATGTTGGGGCCCGGGATGTTTTGTAAAGAACAAAATATATGTTTAAACCAAAAAAAAAAACATTAAGCTAAGTTAAATTTAATTTAATGCAGCTTTAAGTGGATAAAAACATTATTTGTCGACTTCACATCCATGAGGCCAATCTCCCATTCTACCGCATCCTAAAGGTGCTCCGTTGTTTGACTGTGGAGGCCATTTGAGTCCAGTGAACTAATTGTCATGTTCAAGAAACTTTCATCCATCAAAAGTTAAACAATAAATCAAGGAGTCTGAGACCTCATTTTACAATTAGAAAATGTGCTGATTCTTTACCACACTTTACCAACTTGTATCTAACTGAAGAACTGAGATGGGATGAGGGCAAAGACTCAGAAAACTGAGCTACTTTCTGGAGGAAAAACAGTAAAACTCTTCCACTTAACATGAGAGGCTGAGACATTACTAACATAATGATTACTTCAATCTAGTGCTGCTGAAGGTGTTTCCGTAAGCTATTGAATCTCAATTCATTCATAATCAGGAAGGAGGAAGTCCAAGATACCACTGAGGAGTATTGTTTAGGCTGATCTTTTTTTTTTTTGCTCTTTGAGATCTTTGAATGAAGCATGAATGAAGCTCTTAAACATTTCATTTGAATGTGGTTCTTCGTCTCGCGGCGAAGCTGCACTTCGGTCTGTCTTCTTTACACTATGCTGATTGAGAGCAGACATATGATTCAGAACAAATGGACCAAGTGTAAAAAATAACACAAACCATCTCATAACTTTGGAGCTTAAAATTTCAGTACAAAATAAATGTAGAGTGTCAGAAGTAAGGATTGCATAGAGAACCCAAGAATGATCATAAAGCTTCTTTCAAAGCTCCAGTTTGTAATTACATTGAAAGAGTGTACCCACAATGCTACTTTTTGTTGACATAATGTGCACGTGGAGACCTCGCCAGCCTCAAAACAAATGGCTTTTTTCACTTATTAGACAGACAATGCGCTGCATGACATGAGAAAATGCATTTCTCAGATGGGTTGTCTTGAAAATATATTGCTTCTTTCTCTCTGAGCAGCGATGAGTCAGTTAGAACAGTAATGAAGTTATTTTTCCTTCTAGTGAGAAATGAGAGAAAGAAAGGGAAATCAATAGCGATATCTTGAAGCTAGAGTCTGCCATCTAATCTCTCAGTGGTACTGGAAGTGCTTCATTTGGCCTTTTTGATGCTTCCACTCCCACACTCTGCTCACAAAAACACAAACTCCCCTGTGTTCTTTATAAGTAAACATGCATAAATGGACCTCATACAAGCTTGATATATCAGCTTACCCATGCGGTAGAGTTTTAAGAGAGTGCAGACAAATGGAAGTCCTGTAAGACTTCCGCCCAGGCGAGGCGCTGAAACATTCAGTTGTTAATCATATTTTATTTAGTTGCTACTGTATGTTTCATTTAATCTATTTTTGGTGCTAAACTGCAAAATTACGTGTTTTGCACTTAAAAAAGTGGGATGTTATGAATCACTTGACACCAACATCTATGTCCTGTATGCTTCATGTCCATTAACCTCCTTGTACTTGTTGAAAAATGATTTCAAACTGTTTAGCCTCAGCAACATGTCTACCAAGAGATTGAATCTGTTCATTATGTATTGAGGCTCCTACATACTTAACATTTATATTGGGATCCCAATTGAAAATTGTCTCGTAATCTTTTTTTTTTTTTCTTTTTACAGAGACCATGATGTCTTGCCTGCTTGTGTGTTGAAAATATGATGATGTCAGCACTAATGGTGCCTTTAAATAACGCAAGCAGATTCCCATTTATCGTGGCAGCTGAAGCTATAGTTTTAGAAGTAATCAACCACACTATTGAAAGATGTAATACAAGTGGAGGATAACATTGGCCAAACATTTGAGAAACATCTGAGTCTGATTCTGGGATTCTGGATAAAAAGACACTATCTCAGTACCGGAGTCCAAATGCCTGTTCTTGAAGATCTCATGTCTCTGTCTAAAGATCATACGGTCATGTCTGTTTATATTTGCACTGCTGTGAATCTGACCTGTAGAAATCTTCGTTTACGTTAAAGGTTTTGACTTCTTCAAGACAATAGAACAAAGACTGATTGTAATTAGAGACTTTATTCATGTTTGGGTGCTCCAGTGGACTTGACAATTATGTTACCTGATATTTGAGCTTTACTGGTTTGTCATCATTGATCAACATGTTTTCCTTTTCATCAGTCAATATCACAAACTGTTTTTTTTAATTTCATGCTGCTTTATAAAAATTCACCATCAAACATGTCATCTGATAACAATTTGCATTTTTTTCTGTTTAAAGGTTTTCATTTTGTTCTTCCATTGTGTTCTTTTATAATCAAGACACTCGAAAACTAGCAAGAACATGCCAGAAGGGTAGGAGGACTTTATCTAATACAGTGTACAGAACTGAGCAACGACTGTGACTAATTTCACTGCAAATAATTTACATACAGACAGTGGCATTTGGTATCGTCTTACTCATCAAAGAATGAAGGGCACAATTGAATAAAATCAAGCGAAATGAACTAACTAAGCTCTGTAGGAGAAGGACAGGCTTTTGTATTACTGATGAAGAATGTGGGCTGTCATCTAAATGCAGACCAAGTTCATAAAAACAAAATTACAAAAAATAAAAACACAATGCATTTATTTGATTCTGGTCACTTTGTTAAGCATTAACTTAACTGAAGTCTGTTGCAGTTAGTTTGATAAAAACCTAAAGGCCAAAATATTTGTCCAGTTTTTTCATGTTTTGTTTACTGCAAAGATTGGTTGGTTTATATCAAAAAATGATTTTATTAAGAAATCTGTCAATATTTAGAGTGATTTTTGTTTTAGAACTCGATGGCTTGTAGATTAAGTCGATTTCCCAGTGAATTTTTTTGAACTTTAGTTACTAGTTTATGTATCTAGGCTCAAACTAAGTTTAACGTTATCTGTAAAATGAAAATCTTAGCTTTCTTTCTTTTTTTTGCTTTGTTTAAGTCTACATTTATCAAATCAAAAACACACCTTAGGCCGCGGACCGAACAGTATAAACATTTATTGAAAAAACTAAAACCACATTTTTAAAACTTTAAAAATGTAATTTTTATCATCAATGTAAATAAAAAAGGCAGGAAAATTACTCCAGCATCACTTTAAATCAATTTAGATTAGTAAAATGTTGCATATCAACACAAAGCTGCATATCTCTGCATAAGAATTCAATAAAATGATGTTAATTGTGGAAGCAGCCACAGACTTATGGCAGTTTGTAAAACGTTTTATTTTCTGACTGCCTGTGACAGCTTTAGTACTAAAGGGTTAAGTGAATAGATTTTCACATTTTGACCACAGTTGGACTGTCAACATTATCCACTTTAAATTGGGTCATAGTAAATAAATGTTTAATCAAAGAATTTAAAAAAATAAAAAAAGCAAGGAAATGTAAAAGCCAAGAATGTAGGTGTCAATTTCCAATATTTCAAGAGCACATTTCAAACTGGATACATTTTCTTGCTAAAGGTGTGCAGTCCATATTTCTTTTTTCCAATGTACGCCGAGAGGATTGGATATATTTACGTTGGTAATGTCCAATCTGCCCAGTTCCACATCTTTGTTTTGATATTTCTGCAGCCTCTCTTTAAGTGTGTTTCTTGAATTTTCCTCTACGTTTAGGGGACCATGGTAACTTTTACTCCTTCATTCCACATGCTAACTCAGATTCTCTATCTGACTAAACTCAATTTCTTCCTCCGCTGCTTCAAACTGCATCATCCGAGTAGGGCACGATACAAGCCAGAAAGTATTCCCAGTGGCCAGATTTGCATAAGCATCCATCATATGGAAGAGTTGTTTTTTTTTTTTTAAAGAGGTTTTCATCAATGTTTTCTTTTTTATTTAACATGTTCCATTCCTTATAAATCAGTACATTTTGATCTATTTTTAGTTGAAAATTGCATTTGAACTTGAGTGTCTCACTTCTGTTGTCCAAATTGTGTTGCGTTCAGAGTACTGTAACAGGATGGAGACTACGACGCAAACAGGATATGAGCTATTTAATGTTGCGTGTTTTGCAGGTGCCGCATTAGGCGGAGAACTCTTGACTGTCGTTTGCCGGAAAAGCCCCCATTTAGTCAACGTTAGCAGACCTTTTATAGAAAAAGTGGATGGCCGATTATCAGCCAAAAACAGAGCCTGAGTCACACTGAAGATGACCTAAAATGAGTCCAATCTGCTGAAGCGTTTACCCTGATGGAAAACCCAATGCAACTTAAAATGCATTTTGATTTAATTGGTTAAGTAAACACTGTTTTTGATAACCAAAAATTGACTTTGGAATGGACGTTTATCCAATCAAACTATGAAAAATAATCTGTTACACTCTAAATTTATTAATTTAAATGCGACTAATTTAGTAATTTTGGTATAACACCCCACCTTAAAAAAAATGATAAAAAATGTGGAGTACTCTAGATGTAAGAAAGGATGCCTTTTAAAGTTTGTTGCTAAAAAGGAAGCAATATAAAAACTGAGTTGATATAAAATACAGATTTTTTTTTTAATATGTTTACATTTGTTGAAAGAATGTTTTAGCCCAAGTAACTTTTAAACTGCTTTTTTATTTTAGATGACTTTGACTAGTAGGAAGGAAAGTGCATCCATTGTTTTTTGCTTTTGGTTATGTATCACACTGTATTTTCCTAGTAATGAAAGTTTTTTCACTTTATTTAAGACTGTATTTGTGCCCTCTTAAAATGTGTGACCACAATTTTCTATTAAAAAACTGTTATTTATGCACGCAATAATGTGATGGAATCTTAAATGTTTTCATTTCCCATTTTCACAAAAAAAAATGGCTAATACATTCTCTAGTTATTTTTAAAAAAATTTATACTGATAGTCCAGAATGTAAAGTCATTCTTTTATTTTTTTTCATTTTAACTGGAGATCAGAATCTTAACTTAATACAATGTGGGAAAATCAGAAAACTGTGTGTTTTGAAATGTATGGTGCACTTTGTAATGACATAATACGATATTAGATTTCAGAAAAGGAATAATTAATATGAAAACATTTTTTACAAAGCAAATGGTCAGTAAAAGACCTGGTCTTTGCTGAAGTTCTCAGCAAGTGTGTTCATGATGCCAGACTTTCTCAGTTTTTGTAACAAGCAGTTTTCACTTTGAGACAAAATGGTTTCATGAGAAGTCTTGGAGAAAAAAAATCAATTAAAATCTGCAACAAATATTTACAGTTTAAAGTCATTGAGACTTCTCCCATTTACAAGTTTTGTTGTTCATATTTTGACTCACTTGATTCAACAAGTTTTTCATTTTCTTTTTAAACAAATGCTAAAATTGCATTGAATAGAAAAATCGTTGTCATTGCAAATCATGGACTTTTTAAAGCGGATAGTTTTTCAAAAAGTTCAAATTGTTCATTCTTGTCCTGGGATGTTTTTGTTTCTTCCTATTAACCCAGTAACGATATTAAAAAGTCAACTTGTAGGGAAAACAATTTTGCTGTCTATTAGAATTTCTTCTGCAACAGAACAATAATGGACTGTTTAAATTGCAGTATGGTATGGCCATGATTGGCTTTTAAGCAACTGCTACATATGCATTATAGCAGTAACATTTTGTTTTTTCAAAAAATAACAATTGCAGCCCATCTTCAGATCTTACCTTCGTAATAACATATTGAAATGTGTAAGTTGTGTCAGTTACCACCTCTGAATTTTCCAATGAGTGTGAGAGTCGTCTATAGTGTTGTAAGGTTTCACCTACAGAGTGTGTTTATCCCTTTTCCATTTGTAAGTACAGAGATGTGATGAGAATTGAAGCTCCAGGAGTCTTTCAGACATGGAAACACTCCACTGCCCTGCAGGCTCTCTCATATTTTTACAGCTGGGTCCACATATCAAGGCTTTCACAGATGTTCAGCTCCTTATTACATGTTTTCTTCAATGAATTCTTTTGGTCAATCTATTCTACACTCTATTTTTGATTCTGGATCATTTTCTCTGTTAGTTCCTGAGGATTATAGCAAAAACGAACAAAAAAGAACCCTAAAAAAGGTGATGAGTCATATTAACACAATTGATTGAAAATATATATATATATTTTCATTTATTTCTCCTGTAAACTAAAACTACACCAGACATGGTGTTTCCTGAAAATCTGGTTGCTTTGGTTGTTGAAGTAAAATGATTTCCAAGCCTATTTTTCCTAACCAGATATAAGCAGAGGCCGGAAAGATCCAGATATGAATCCATAAGAGATTACCGTTGACTATATTTGACTGTTTTCTCATCTTAGTGGGACTTCTACAATGGCTCTGGATAGAGGAGTTCAGTCTGAATTAGCCTTGTTGGAGGGAGAGAAGAGGCACTGAGAGGGTCTGCAGCTAATCCCAGGATATTGAACAGGATTCCTAGGATGAGGCTTTGCTCCTTTGCTTTCCCAAGTGTGACGATGGGGAGTGTTGGGGGGGATGAGGGACCAGGGTGGATTTGTGGTCTTTTTCTTTTCTCGGTCCCCATTGTGGGAAGAGTTTTCACAGTTTAGGGGCACAGTGTCTGGGATTCTCTGTCCACTGAAGTGAGTCTTTTTTGGGGGAGGACAGCCAGGCGGTGTTGGCCCCTGAGGATTAGACCAACTGGGATAATCGGGATCACTTCACAGTGTCCTAGGAGGGGGTCTTAGACTATGTCCAACGGAGTAGCTGTGGTGACGCCACTCTCCTATGTAGCTAGAGGTCCCCACCAATATACTAATGATATTAGCCTCTCTGCTTCGCTGTGTTTAACTCCCCATTCAGATTATGCATTCAGTCATATATAGGGGCTTAGCTTTGGTGTTTATATCACTGGAAGTTAAGGGACCAAATGAGCCAGACGCTTCAATGATTTTGTTGGTAATTTTATATTTTATTATTAATTCCCTCCTCATCTGCTCATCAGATCTATCTCAAAAACCTAACCCTGCAATGATTGCATGTCGGACAGTTGCACGCCACTTTTCACTGCATTTTTTTCTTGTCTATGACGATTTAAATTTGAATTTTAAAGCAAGAAAAAAAATTGTCTTTGAATTTTGTTTGTATTAACAAAATCTATTATTGAATCCAAACATGGACATCCTGATTTTACCACCGATCATTGTGTTGTTGCAGAAGGAGGCCTTTTGTTCACACCCACATCTGCTTTTTGTATTTATCCTGAACTTTTTATATCTATGGTGGCAAACTCGACTTAATCAGTTCCGCTCATTTCCTGACTTTTTGTTTAAGACAGTGGCTGAAGCGCCACAATGAAGGGTGGTGCAGAGCCATACCCAGGTGGTGCTACCGTTGTGCATGTACCCAGAAAGAAACAGGAAGCTAATCTATTTTTTATTTAGAACAATTGTTTCTTTTCTAGAAACAGATCATTAAAAACATCATGCTTACAATTTTATCAAAAATCTGTGTGTATCTTAAGTGGATTTTTTAAAATTTGTGTGTTTCTGACAATAAATACAGTAAGAACTTCTTTTAGTTAGTGTTTTTCTTCTTCTGTTACTAAGATACAAGCGTTGACAACGGCAAGAATTTGGGTGAGCTGGTGGAAAGCTCCAGAATGCCCACAAATGGCTCAATCTGCAGCATTAAACCAAACAAATAAGCGCTTTCATATCTGTCCTCCCTTTCTCTTTTGGACAGTTGTGTGCTTGTATGGAAAGCAGGACAGGGGCATGAGGGGGGTCACAGTGATATAGGGAATCCATTGTTGAGACTTTTGGTTGTTGAGTCTTGCTGCTTTTGGATCATGTTCTTTTTTTATGGTACCAAAAATAAGTGAAGTGGGCTCTTAGGCTATTCTTTTTTTTAAATTATATTTTACATCTCAGTTTTTGATCAATTTTCCATTTCTTTAAGACAGTGGAAGCATTACACAATAAACAGATGGAGAGGATTTTTAGGAGTTGTCTTTTATAATTACAGTTTGATGAATATTGACAATACATTTGGTTTATTAATACAAATTTACATGTCTTTTTTATTTTATTTAATATATATTTATTTATTTTAATATAGTCTTTTACTCATTTTATTCAATTCTTATCCATATTTTGTGTTTTTATTATCTGTCACAATTTTTTCTGTTTTTCATTCTTAATCTGCTCCATTTCAAATTTAGCTTTTCTCTCTATTTATTGTAAAGCACTTAGGCACCCTGATGGCATTATAAAGTGTTATAGAAATGAAGTTTCATTCATTTATTAAATAATTATCCTTTAGAACCACCTGCAGTCAGACTTAATACTTTTACTAAATCAAGACGAAGAAAATGTGCTTCTCTTTAATTGCTGATGTGACGTAATTTATAAAATTACATCACTTTTACAATTTTCTCTCTATGTTCAGTTGGGATTCATGGAAGTTTTTTTCGAGTTCCTTTTTCGTTAACTGTTTTGTCAAAATCAGTAACGTTATACACTACTATTTTAACATTTAATACATTTAATTGCATCATTGATTACACCACAGTAAATTTTACTTTTCAATTTTAGTTAAGAGAACCGAGCTGTGGTTCCTGTTTTAAAAGTCAGGAGAAAAGCCAACTGCACAAGTCCCTAGTTGTTGTGGCTGCAGTATCTGCCATTTCTTCTCCTTTCATCTCTTTTTTTTCTTCCATGTCTCATATGCATTCTTTGTTCTCTCTTTTGTTCTTTGTGCATGTGTAAACAAGAAAAGGATCAAATGTGACTGCTTTTTTTTCAGTTAAAAGAGAGAGCACAAATGTGCAGTAAAATGCTGATTTCTTGAAAGAGTAATTTGGCTTTAACTTTGGTGGTTTTCAGCTTAAATGTTGACCAGCTTTTTCATTATCTTTAGATTCTATGTTCTGTTTGTGATGTACATGATTTCCTCAACCCCCTGCATGTTTTTCTCATCTTGCTATTCTGGTTAAAACTCACAAAAGACATATTAGTTTCATTGGTGATGGTGAGTTTGAACTTGACACACTGGTGTTTGTTTCTGTGCAAAATGAATGGGAAAACTTTATAGCTAACAATTAGGTTCCGTTTGTAAATGTGCTGTACAGTTGGGTGAATATTTACGTGACTTTTTGTCTCGTTACATTGATGTCTTCTATTAAAAAAAGGAAATTTTCTTTCTCCTTAAGTCCAACAAAATTAGATTTCATATATCTTCTTATTATGAGTGTGTTCTACAGGCAGCTGAAAATGTTGTTTCGTTTAACACAGTTTTTTTTTTTTTAAATTCTGTCCTTTTTTTCCTTAGCGGAAAAAAAAACCAGGTGACCCGCCTTGGTGTGCTGATGGGCTCATGCTAACCCAGCGCTTTATTAATGGGATTCAGGAGCTCATATGGGCATACCAATAACAGAACAATGCAGAGGCTTTCTTTGACAATCTTTCATCTCTGAGATGCTGCAATTGATCACCAATTCAGTTGCTAACTGCAGAAAATTGAATTTCTAGTCCTAACCTCGTTCACTAACCATGGTGCCAATGAGATGGCCAGCCAGATTAATGATAATGGGTGGCTGAGATGGCTTCTGAGACGACTTGTGAATTTGATTAGCTCTGGACGGCTTTGGAGACAAAGAACAGCTAATCACAGCCTTATGTGGGAGTACTTAATAAAAACCTTGTAAGTAAGGTAATTGGGGAATGCTTTTTCCAGCTGCTGCCACATCTCGCTTTACAATGTAGTCTTTATATCTGCCTTAGTTGCTTTTAAACGGAAGCATAAACAAAGTCATCCCCGTCTTCTTTAATTACATTACCCAGTTTACGGAAAGTAAATGTGCACAGAAATGTTGTACATCTGTGTGTCATGTGATTGTGCGCATGTTTATATTCTCCTTCTTTGTCCTGTCAGCGTTGTAAGGCTCACTGCTCTTCCTTGACAGTGCTAGTCAACCATTGCCAATTAAAAATAACAAAAGCACACATTCCTTTCCCCTCTCCCTCAGAAGATTGACTAATGCTGCTGAATAGATGGAACTTTTGGAAGCCACTACTTAGAATGGTGTAACAAGATAACACATTTAGTCATGTGTGAGGCTTTACCCGCTGATTTATATCAGAGTTTATGGCTAAACGTAGATATTTATTTGACTCTTGGGAACAAAATTAAGATAAAAGGCTGGACGAAGCAAAATCCTTATTAAAAAATTCTTATGACTTTTTTCATAAAGGTCATTGTATTCCCCTTAGACTACTATCTATGCGGTTTTGCATGATTGTGTGTGAATTTTGTTGTTTTGATGAAGCTAAATGTGCGATGGCTGGCAGACATGAAGCTGTGAACAAGAAGTGCAGCTCCTGGAGATAGTTATACATCTAGAAATTGTTAATAAACTTTGACGCAACAAAGGATCAAAATGAATAGTACTCATTTCGTTACAGCATCACTCTTCTCTCCGTGGTTCATTTTTTATAACCTTGCTGATTTTACAGTGCTTTTTTTATTCATTCTGATTGGTTGTCTATCAACCTTGATGCTGTGTCTACTTTACAAAATGCTTCAGGTTAGTTAAATGTACATACTGTAAATCTTCTATTTTTAGCACAACTTTATTCTATAATATTTGACTTGTTTTTCTGCAAAGGTTTGATTTAAGAGTTTCAAATAAGTGAAAAACATGAATATTTTAATGTCCATTTGAGAAAAACGAGTAGTGAGGGGTTTTACAGCCTTAAATTTTGTATACTAATAGAAAAGAAAAAAAAAAAGATGACATCTTTGCTGAATTCACCTATCACGCGTTATTTTTAGAACTCCCACAAAAAACAAAGAACTACTACAGGGGATTTGTCATTTAACTGCTTAAAATTGCATGGCATAGTTTGGTTAAAAGTACCATTCAATGTTATATTTACAAGATGAGGAGTCTGCTATAACCCTCTTTTTAGTAATTCTCTTCTTAGAAAGAAATTTAAATCCTGTCCTGAAAACATGAGTAAATTAGGAGCTCTGAGAGAAGTAAAATCCAAGGCAAGACTCCAGGTTTTTGACTGAAAAAGGCACAACTGTGTTTTGGACTAAACTCAATTACTCTACATTTGCATGGGGCGGTATTAAAAAGTAAACACAATAGAAGTTCATAGCGAGGATAGACCTACTTCTAATTAACAAATATTAAATACAAATTGAGAAATAGTCTGTGAAAGGAGCTTGTTAATGAAGTTTGTATCTAAAATGAAAGGTAGGAAAACACATGGTGTTCTTAGTGAAAAAAGGTTAATGACTTTGTGGAGCCGACCAGGAGTTTCTTTGTTTTGAATCCTGATCCTCGGGGCTCGACTTGTTTCTGATCCTCTTCATTTGAAGCCCAATGTTTTTAGCTCTTATCTGCATTTCAATTGCTGAAGTCAAACTGAAAGGTATCTTCTCTGAAGCTTTCATCACTAGTCCAAAGGTGGCAATCCAACAAATAATATTTGCTGTCCTAACATTTAGGCAGTGTAGACTGAATATAGAACCCTTTATTCTTTATTAGATAGAGCTTTATAAATGAAAAAAGGTTATAGAACTTGCCTGCTCAAAGCAAGGTTCTTGTGGTAGTTCTTGTGGTAATGTACATTTTCCAACTATTTCCCAGTTAAAGAGCTGAAAATGTTTCACTTGTTTTTCTCGCTGACTCGTTTTTTTTTTTTCTTCTTTATGTTCTTTTTTTTGTTGCTAAAGTCTCTCTTGGATTTGTACTATCACAACAACTTTCAAAACTGTCATTTTGGCAGCTTGGAATCTCGAGTGAAATGTATTCTTTGTATACATTTATTTTGCACCAAAGGTGAATTTAAACTTTGGATGTGGCTCTACTGCATTGACTGCAGCATTAAAGCAAAAGTAGCAGAGTTTTTAGCTGAAGGACATTTTGAGGTGTTTTTGAGTAGGTCCTCTAAAGACGCGAGATTTAGGATGTTTCAGCCCCTACTTTACTGGATCAACTTTGTTTTGAAGAGAAAAAAGAATTCCATGCCAGTCCTATGCTCCTAAATGCTAGGCTTGTATGAAACCCCAATGACAGAACAATATATTTACTGTCATCCTTCGTTCCTGCTGTCTCCTCAGCTGGCTCTGAATCACACTTCTTTAGACTTTTGGCTGGAACTTACTGCTTCTTGCACAAAAACACTAAAAAAAATACAGTGCCGTGTCTGGGGTTCAGGCTTCTGGGGTTTCACTTACATCTTGGCCTACCTCCACATCAGTCCTTTTGCAAACCAAAACTGACTGGATAATTCATCCCAGCCAAGCCAACAAAAACGTAAATAAAGAACAAACGTTTTCTGTTCTACCCATATCATAGGGCCTCTTTGGGAATAGAGCTCTCTTAAAACTGATCCTGCTGCAGGCTGACCCAGACCATTCCTCTCCATTCCTTTCTCTGAAGCAATAGTACAAGGCAGTGTGCCACAGTCTGTTCGCTCTCCTTATCTCACATTGACAGACTTCGGGTCTCCCTGCAGTCTGGACTTGTGTCGGAGCTCCAGCAGCCTATAGGCTGACACTCTCATCTGCCCGGCCATCTCCTATCAGCTTGCCTCAAACTAATTGACTTTAATTTGTCTTTTGCGTCCTCCAATATAAAAGTATGCATTTTGTGTTAGCGGTCATAGCAGGTGTCAATTAAAAAGGCATTGCTCTATTAAATCTGTGAGCGAGTGATGTAATTAAATCAGAATTTTAATGAGTGTGGTACAGGTCCCTGCATGACTCTTATGACTAGATACCCATTTGGCCATGCAGTTTAAGTGCCAGTTTCAGTTCAGATTCTAATGAAGCTTGTCGGTTTATATAAGCCACTCTGTGAAATGGCCTCATAAGGTATATTATTAAAAAAAAAAAAAAAAAAGAAAGGTGTCTTCACTCTGACACAATCTTATTTGAATTCCTTTTCCCCTCCACACCAGTAAAACAACAGGTTTCAAAGCTCATTATGGGATTTTACTGAAAGTCTAATAAAATCTACCAGAAACATCACAACAAAAGCAAATGAAAACATTTTTATAGTCTTAGGATAAACTGTCACCTAATCACTGGTCACTGATGTATTTTTTTTTCCATTAAATGTCCCATCTGTTCTCAAAGTCAACTGATCTGCGGAACATTTGCACATCCCGCCAATTACTTTTACTAATGCATCAAATTTTACAGACCGTCATTGAAACTGATTTGAAATTAGGTGATAATAAATTTTATGACAAATTCAATCAACAAATTTTTATTTCAAATATATTTTTAAAAGGAGAGTCAACTCTTTTAGTTTATCTGACTTATTGAGAAAAGTTTTTTTTGCTTCATTTGAAAGTTTTTTTCTCAGATCTTGACTTTCTTTGCTTTAATGAAATATAAAAAAGCTTATTATGACAGGTATGTGGAGTGCTTGGAAAATACAAATTCACATAACCCTCCCTAAACATGTTTTATTGGCCTTGAAATAGCTTTTTATTGTGGACAATATTTTGTCTGTTTAAAAACAGAAAAATTTAAAGGCCATCATTTGCTTGTTACAGGCCAGATATTTACACAATTTTCCTTCTTTTACATTGCATATAAATTACAATAATATATATTGCGCTCACTCAAGTGTTTGTGAAAATATAGTTTTTAACACTTCTATTTATTGCTTTAAAAAAACACAGTAAGAGATTCACATATATTGGAAACAACAAACTGAAGGAGGACAATAAAATAAATCTACTGAATCAAACGGATCAAGAGAAAAAAGAAACACTTTAGAACATATTGCAATGCCTTTGTTCTACAGATATTTGTAACATTCTTCATAAAAAAGTTTTTATTATGTTGTCGTTGTGTAAATAGTAAATTTCTTCTGCATTTTTTGACAAAGTTCTTCCTGAGTTCTTATTCTATTAGTCAGCAGTTTCATCACATGTATCTCCTTAATAATTTTGGTGGGTAGGTTCACCTTTTACTACATACACATCAGGCATGTGATGCTCGCTGAACGCAAGTACTTGAATAGCATTTGATGTTCACACTTGACTGTCGCTACCTTGTCGCTACGAGCGCATGTACCTATAGTTGGAAGAGGCTTGTTGTGAATTGTAGAAGTGGTGCAAATCTGGTGACTCTTGCTCAAGGCTTTTTCTTTCAATATATGAAAGACTTGGTGCCACATAATTTCAGACGGGCACAAACACCAATTATTAATTTCTATTTTATGATTTGCTTATAATGGTTGGTGCATCCATGAGTTAAAGGATGCTACCCATAAGTCACTACCAAATCTTAGTGCCGGTAATGTGCATTTACAAAGACTTTTCATTGGAAATGTTGCTTAAACGGTTTTGACGAGGCTGGTCTAAACATAGCATTATTACCGTGTTATAATTTTCCAGAAAGTGACGAGGAAAATATTGACTAAATATCTGTCATTTTAAAATATGGTATTTTTTGACATATTACCCAAATACAAAAAAATATGTTTGTCTTTCGTATATTATAGCCCAGGATCCTGGTTATATCTGATCAATGTCCTTCCTAAAAGGACTAACTTTGAAACAAAACCAAGAAAAATTGGAGTGATCTACATTTATATCTTCAGATTTTCTCTAACATGGCTCAGGAACTGAAGTTTTCTGTTTGTTGTTTTAGGAGTTATGGAATCATATTTTTCTAACAATGCAGTTTCTCTGTGATGAAGTTGTCTACTGTGTTTGCAAAATTTGAAGCCAATGATCTTGTGATATGTTTATACCTAGTTCCCATTCCCATTTCTTTTTGACCTAAAAGGTGTATTTTCCTTTTTTTCTCATGAGGTTTTTTGAAGAGTGATTAAGGAAAGCACAAATACCCAGTATGTTTAATTAAAAGCGGGATTGTTCATTGGGACATAATATTACTGAAATTAATCATTGCCCAACTTTCAGCTGATTATATAATAAGACTCAAGTGTTTGTTTATAATGTAAAATGGGTAATACCGCATTAAATTGATCAATTTAGAGATAATTCATCTTTTTAAAAAATCTGGTTTTCTTTTGGTGTTAAAATTTGCGCTCCAACTATATTTTCATCTATTGTAAAATTGTTCCCAGCGGTCTTTTAATTTTGATAAGGCAGTTTTTAAACAACATCAAAAAGCCTGTTGTTGTTTTTTGAAGACATTTTTTCTAGTTCTTTAGAGCTCTTTAGAAATTCACCTCTGAGTTGTGAATGGATGTTGGTACGAAGCAACCCCGCCCCCTTTCCCTTTCCATCGCTGAGAACTCATGTCAAGAACATGTAATAACACTTAAAAACTCAAATTTCTTTGGAATGAGTCTTTAAAGAACAGACTTATTTTTTTAAAGAATCCATGGGTGTCTTGTAAAATACAGTACGTTCTCTTTTTATAGGTTGCCTTGGTGAGGCGAATTCTAACTTCCTTAAAAATACTCTTATGCTCAGGTGGTTCCTGCTCTGTGTTAGGTTTTATTAGACTCTTCGTATGTGGTTAAAGATCATCAGTTTTGTTTTTCTGATTACGTTTGTAGTTACTCATTTTATCTTTTGCTCTCACAGAGGAGATACAGCTCTTTCCACAGCATGCCTTCTAACTCTGTGTGGAGTGGTTTGCTACTGAGTGTGTAGCTGCAGGGATGAGAATCAGCACCTCCAGGCCTGAGGCCACATTTCTCTGCTGAAGAAAGTGGAATGGCTCTTCTGGGTTAAGAATGAGTCACTTCCTCAGGTTGAAGAGTTTGTGCATCAGAGTGTTGTTTACAGGGAAGGATGTAGTGTGTTATTGAAGCACAGTCACAGATGGATGGAAGGATGTTCCATCTTTTGTTTGGCTTCTCTTCTTTCTTTAGTGGATTGTCATATCATGATTGTTTCAACCATTAACTTCAGATGAGAACTTGACAGAGTGTGACGTCACCTATAAAAAATAGCTTCCTTCTGGTTCCAACAAAATGAAGTTAATTAAGTTGTACTTTTTTTCTTTTTGCAATATGGACACCACCATGTTGGAATTTGACGCCATCAGTAAGCAGTGATTGGTCTGAGTCAGTGTTTTGATGGCAGCCACTCTCACCAATCAGGAGTGAGCTTGTTGGAATGCCACACCCCTACTACTCAAAAGCAGGCTATATGTATTTTTGACTACTTTTAGTACCCTGGTCAGTTCACCAGCCTGTCGCAGGGCAGAAAAAATATTAAAAAAAACTCAAAAACATTTGTATTTGCAAGAACAATGTAAAAAAAAAAAAAGTTGCAGATACAGAATTTTGACAATTAAAATGACTCAGTTATAGCTGTTAATTTCTTATCAGAGGCCTATGGGACTTCAGGTTGTTGGGGACCGTTGGCACGTCCTGTTTAAAACACGAGGGGGGGTAAACAATTTGATTTTATTGTAGTTAATAACATGAGCTTCTCATGAAGAGATGCTACGTCTCCAACCATCCCTCTGTGTCTCATTTCATAATTGCTCTGATTGTTATTTTTGTCAGCCTTGGTGATTGGTAGTTAGACCTAATTGCGGCTTTCCCAAGTGACAATCGACCAATCAGGTTCTTTGTCATGGTTTAGAATCCAGTCAATATTTCCTCTATTTGCGTCTTTGATTGGCATACTGTAGCATTGTTGAAATGAGCCGTCTAACAATGATGAATCTTTCTAATGCATGAAGCACACGCCCTTAACACAGACTACAGTCATATGAGCTGGCACTGTATATATGATAAGCAGCTAGAAAAACATGTTTCAGTTTGACTCTTTAGCAAGACTTACTTTTAAAGGAAGGAACTTCATCCTTTTTTCAGTTCCTTAACTGAATTTTCAGACACACCGGTCTCCTTGAAGGTAGAAAAGATTTGTGGTTGCATTAAACATTTAAATTGCCCATCCTTGACAATTTCTCTCAAGGATTGTTTGTGCTTAATGCATTGTATCAACTTTGTATCCAAGTAGAATTCAGTGGTAAATGTAAATTTCAGTGGTCATTGAAATGACAAATTCTACCAAGAGAAGAAACAGATTAAGGTAATACATTTCCTTTGTCAAATTCACCTTACAAATGCTCACACAGGCCTCTGCTTGTGACCTCCAATAAGGTAAATGAGGTCGGAATTTTAGCAAATGGTTCCATTTCACAAGTTCTAAAAACCTCCTCACATAAGCAAAGGACTCCTGCAGTCTTTAAAAAATTACAAGCCTCGGATTCACAAATCTTTGTAAGATATTTGATGATAAGGCTCTTAAATTTGGTCGCTATTAACCTATTGGCTGTAGTGTGTTTGTTATTGTGTTTGACAAGCTTCCAAGATGCAGACAGTGATGCCAGCCTCATCAGTTTCACCCGATCCACCCACAACATTTACGATGAAAGCCATTAAAAGTAGGAAACATTTATAAGGAAATGAAGATTTGATCACTGAAGACTGATGGTGGATCACAAGCATCATGGGAAGTAAACATTTCTTACGGCCTGTCTGGAGAAAAGTTTAGTCTGTACTTTTACTAACTGGGAAGGTCTTCTATATTATATTAAAATGAGCTTTGTTTGCAGAGGTTTGACTTTTAGTTTTCAGAATTTACAACATCAAAGCTATTCACTAAACAAAGATTGTATCTAAATAAAGATGCTCCACACACTGTTGTGTTTGGAAGGCTGTGATGCTGGTTTTGTTTATCGTGGAGGAGTGAACACTTTTCTTACTAACAAACCATCATTGTTTGTAGACCTTGTAGTCTTTTAGTTCAGTTCAACAGCATTGGAAACATGGCTGAATGTTGTTTATTACAGTTAAAGTATTAAACATTAATTAAGAACTGTGCATTTCCACTGTTTATTTATAGGGAACATTTGGTAGACATCAACTATTGGGGCTTTTTCCCCACATTAGGTGTGCAGAGAGAGTTATAAATCACACATAAACATACTAACCCAATCAATTTCATTACCACTTCTTTTGTACCATGAGGTGCAACAAAATTATAAACCCCAATGTCAGTAAGTGACTAAGGATTGGATTAAAGCTTTATCCACCATAACTTTTAACATTGTTCAGTTGTAACATATAAAATACAAAAAAAATACTCTCACCTTTTCCGTTCATTATGTTGAACACAGTATGTATCAATAGACAAGGCTTCTGTTCTGACTATGGTACCCATAATGCCCCATTGTTACATCAAGCTATGGGCTGTTGTAGTTTGCCAAAGTCGTACTAAAACATTTTGACAGATTTTTTAGCCCTGTTTACCACGGAAAATCTGTCAAAGATCAGTAAACACAACCATTATCATTTTTATTAGATTATAAGGTGCACTGGTGGAAAAAATTGAAAAGAAATTATTGGAAATTGAGTGTTTCTCATGATCCAAAAAGATGAATTACCATTGCTGTCCTAATGTTTTTCCTAAGTTTGATTTTTTAATGCTATAATTTTGACATCTTTAGGTTGGTATTGAAAGTGTTAAAGAAGACCAAACATTGGTGGGGAAAAGTGTTTTGAAATATATTCTAAAGATTCTTATGTTTTGCTTGTAGAAACCTGTAGGAATTTTGTTAAAATTATATGTCAGTGAAGCTCTCAAAGTTTACATTTATCTCAGTCTATAAAAGCTATGCATTTCTTTTTTTTTCCTGGCCACGAGGTCAAACTTATGTTGCCAGACGGTCATGTTAAGTGATTAAGTAATGGATGAGTCACCCCAGAGGAGCCACCTGTCCAGCAGCAAACCTCCTGTCAGCTTTCTGAAGACTTTCCTTGAAACTGGCTTGAACCCTGCTGCCCTATTCCTCTTCTTTAATTAACACTATAACCCATCACCAGAAGAGATCAAGCCAAAATGATTTGTCATGCATCAAAATGCATGAGTGATGTATGTATGCGAGTGATCTAACATGGACTTCATCCTGTGAAACGCAGTGCCATGTTGCTGTTTAAGTCACTTCAGGGGACAAACAAAAGTGACAGATGGACAGATGTCTCCCCACATCCCTTTGTAGATGACTTTTCCTATGGTGCTTTGCTATATTTATAATGTCAGACATTATTTATGCCCATCAAACTGAATTTCCCTGAAACTCTGGCCATCTGGCTCCTGCTGATTGTTTGCATTTGCATGTTTTTTCTTGCAGTGACAACTGTGTTGTCAGAAGTTCCAAATTATCTTCTGTTGTTGCAATTCATTCCTCTCATAGGGAGCGCCATTCATTAAAATAGTCCAAATGTATTGAGTAAAAAAAAGTCTGTTGCTTAGTCTTTTGATGCGTTGGCAGATAGATAATAGGGTGAGAGATACTAAATGAATTCTGTTGTCCTGCGTGCTTTTGCAGGCCATCACCATAATTTGATTAGTGACCTAATTACCATGAATGTATGGGTCCTCTTCATTTAAGTCAATTGGGACTCCTGGGGCAAAAGTCCAAGCTACGGGGCTTGACCCCCTTCCAAAGGGGGCCTCCCCTCGTGTCATGTATGAACACAACCGGGTGACTCTGTGATTAATGACCAAGCTCATTTTGGTATTGAATAATTCTGGTGACTACACAAAAGCCAGCGCCCTCGTCACGGTAGCACCAGGCTGAGAACATTCAGATGAATGCTGTCACAGGAGGACACAGGAAGTACGGAGCAAACGAAGAGAAAGTGTGCCACAAAATAAATATAACCAAAGAAAAAACCCTGCATTTGCAAAATACAACATAAGTTGCCGTCACATACTGTAGAATCTCTGCACAACAACCTAATTTTCTCAGTGTGCACTTCCTGGCATCCTCTGATTTCATTAGCGTAGTGTTCCCATCATTGTATGTCTTCCCTGTCAGTTGCGTCTCTAGCTAATAATAATCCAGCATAATTATAAAATGAAGAATGGCCCTGTCAACACTCCCAGCAGTCTTTTCTGACAGTGAAAACTTCTTCTTTTAAGTTTTGTCTTAAATGAAATCTCTCCAAATTATAGAGGTATGTCATTAGTTGCCAGAAAGCCTCTGGTTGTACAAAAAATTCAAGTGCATTAATTAGTGAGAATCTCAAAAATGTTTAACATTCGAAGGAGAACATGTAAGGAAGATATTGTAATTTTTGAAATTCTTTGACATTTCCAGACGTAAAATTCTACATATGTTCCTTTCTATTTCACTGTTTCTGTTCTGTTTTGAGATTTTTCTTTTCCTCGACAGGTACAGTAAGGCGTGAATTAATTAGCCCCAGTGCTACATTCTATCTTGCAAACACATTGCAATTTGAAAGTTTTCTTTTAAAGACGTGTCTCAGATTTGATCAGGATGGGCTGTGCTTCTCATCTTAATATTTGTGTGTTTAACAAAAACAACAACAAAATCACAAAATAGGGTTAAGAATGTCTTTGAACCTTTATGTTTTTCCCCTGGTTCATATTTTTTTCGACTGGATTGCTCTTTACTTTTTTCTAGGTTTCTGTATGAATTTAACAAAAAGAAGTGATCTTAAAGATTCAAAACGGCTTAATTCTGATTCTTCACATCTGCCACCCTGTTTGTTCATCAGCTTTCTGTGTCCTACTTGCTGCTTTTATCTTGGATTTGGTGTGTTCAGTCACAACCTGGAATCATCTGATTCACTTAATCAGCACTGAGTGAAAGGCAAGGACATCTGGAAACCCAGCCGGGCGATAGATCTTTGAGACTACGGTTGGGCAATTCTGGTGTAAGGACAGGTTTATGTTTGGAATACGGAAGACTGTTTCTCATGTGCAGCAGTAAAGCCTTAGTCACACGCACCTGTATGGAGGTCGATACATATGGGTACTGTGAGTTTTTGGGATGTCCAGACCTGTGGAGGGTCATAGAACAGCAGCTTAACCTTATGCTATCTTAGCTATGTTGACATTGGGAGTTGGGTCATCTGGACCCCACAAGACAGAGCGCTGAACTTGTTTTTCCAATGATTTTTGATTTTCACTGGTGTCCGTGGCAGACATGAAATCCTCTCCACCTTCTTCCACATTTGGATAACACATCATTGTAAGGCAGGGCTGTCCAAAGTCAGTCCTTGAGGGTCAGTGTCCTGCATGTTTTCCAACCAACCTGCCATTGAAGCTCCTTATTGGTCAAACACACCTGATCCAGGTAATCAGCAGCAGATAAGGCAGGGTTTCCGGAAAACCAGCAGAGGCCGGGCCTCGAGGACTGACTTTGGACACCCCTGGTGTAAGAGATCATCTGGACCCCATAAAATAGCACAAGGGTTAAGGGGAACACAGGTGTGTGGAAATGTAACTCACCGTTGTTGTTTGTGTGGTAAGTGTATCGCAAACTATTTCTAACTTACATTAGTAAGTTACTCGCACTTATGACTTACAGGTGAAGCTGTTGTATGTTGTCCTTGCGGCACACTCTAGCCATTAATAAGTTGTGAATACTATCCTCTTACTGACTATACGTGATACAGAAGTGCCTGTAGGATGCCCTTTGGCTACCCATGTGAACTGCACACTAATAATCTAATATGGAGTGCTGCAATAACATTTTGGGTCTACGGACTTACCAAGTGGTCTACGACCTAATATTTTGTGCGGGCCATCTCAGTGGCGAATACAGGTTTGCCCATTTTTCACCCACCGACAGCCCGCATCTACCCATGAGGGCAGTTGTGACAAGGTTTAAGACACAGTGAACATCAAGTTTGTCTCAAGCCTCCAAATACGGATATTTCTCAGCTTGTTCACCAACACAAACCATTTGAGGTGTGTTTTGCAGTGGAACGCTGTGAGGACGTGTATGTTGAGCACGCAAAAATGTGCTGAACGATGTGTTTCTGCCTGAATCTGACAGACATCTGCGTTCACACTCTTTCTTCATTTCCTCGGAAATCGCTCGTAGTAACAACACATCCTTTTTCTCTGCTTCAGCCATGTGCTTCTGTTCCTCTCAAATCAACTGAAAAGCAGCAACTGTTGCCGCTGAAGGCTTTTGTAGTTACAATTCTCAGCTGTAGTGATGTACGCTGCAGTGGGAGCAGAAGAATTCACAGGCGCTCTGTGCTTTAGCCTCTTGTAGAGCATGAAATGTCCTGGCCAGAAAGACTGCTCTTCTTGCAGGCTTGAGTGCGAGACAAGTGTCTTGCTTTTTGTGGAGCATGAATCAGCCTTATCCCTCCAGAGACAAGAGTCTTCATTCAGGCCGGTTGTTGGGACAAACTAAATTTATAATGGCAGCCAGACCTGAAAGTATTCCATACATTTTTAATGGAGACATACTTGGTTTGTAGGGGTTTTAAGGAAATGTTACCTCAGCAGATGGTATCTTGTTTCCACAGTGACAAAAGTTAACAGAAAAATGTCATATTTTTCATTGTGGAGAATCACTTACTGCACATTATTTATGGTGTATTAAATATACTTACCTGGAAATGAAACAAAAAGGCATTTAGAGATTCTCAGACAGAATTGCAGATGTGTGATGGGAAAAGCAGGCAGGCTGTGCAGACTTAAAACGTTTGATTCTTGTCTGCATTTAGTGTTTCAGCTTTCTCAGTCCACAAAGAAGAGCAACACATCAGTTCAGCTTCGAAGTATTACTTGGGCGAAATGTACCCCCAAAGCTTATACTCAAAAACTGGACAAAATTTACAAGCAGCAAGTAGCCAGTTACATGGAATTTTGCGCATATTGAACTGTAAAAACTGCAAAAAATAATAAAAAACAAATGAAAAAAATAAAAGGGGTCAAATCAATTAGGAGGCTAAAAAAAATTTCAAAATCCACTAAAACAACCAAAACACATGTCAGGATATACAAAGGAAGTTTCAAAATTTAAATGGGATGGTCGCAGGACGTATGGCTTAGCGGATTTTTTTTTGTGAAGTATGATATTTTGTATTTTTCCTGTTTTCACATGAGAAAAAAAAAACTGTTGAAATGATCTTCACAAAACTTCACACAGGCTGCCATGTTGAATAAACAAAATCTCTTTTAGTACTAGCTACAAATTTAAAGGGTAACCAAACCCTAAATCAACTTTTTTTGGCTATTGACGTCTATAAATGAAGCTTTAAACTACTGTATGTTGGTTATTGCCAAATTTTTGACAAATTAAAATAAACTTGTTTAATTCTTGAAAATATAGTCAAAAACCGTCTGTGTGCTGCCCCCTACAGGTAGTATTGAAGTGATTGGTCAAACCATTTAAGTTCCATGTCATTTTAGAGGTTTCACATCATTTGCAAATTTCCAACTTCTCTGTTTGGTTACCCTTTAAACTCATCCTAGAGATTTTTATGTTTCTCCTAAATACACCTCGAGTATCATCGGGACGCTACTTGGGAAAAAATGTTCTAATATAGTTAGAAGTTGTAGATTTTGAAGAACATTAGCTTGGTGACTGCGAGATCTCAAAAATGGCATCTCTCTGGTGCTTGCACAGTTTTTGCTAAAATATTGTAAAAAATTAACACTTGAACCATTTAAGAAGTGGAAAAGTGGGCTTAGTTAACCAAAAAAAAAAAAAAAAACTTTGTTGCCAAGAAATTTAAAAAATGTACTTTTGCCAATTCTTTTATATTTGACGTAGAACTGCTCAACACCTCCACGTGACCAAAAATAAAATGGTTGCTGTGGAGATTTAACAAACAGAGAAACCGCCATTTTGAAAACGTTTTTTTAATGAATTTTTCACATGCAGCTCTGACCAGGATGTTTAGCAGGTACTCAAGCCAGTGCGGGCAAGTAGAAAGGGGGTGAAGGAGGTGGGTAGCGTCTGCGGGTCATATAGCAACACTTGGGCCTTTATTTTTATTCAATCTGTTCTTCTCAAACAGTGACTATTATCAGCGCTGTTTCTGCTGTCCTCTGATAGAAAAACAAACATTTGTTGGTTCTTATTAGCGAATAAACAAAATTGATTATTCAATCTTAACATCTTGTTGTACGGACAATAATAGTGAAGTTCTGATTGCTGTTCGGATACTGAAACAATTTATAGTATTCTATTTTGTTCTGAGAAAAGTGTTGCAATCAAATACATTTGAATAGTTTATTAAATTCTGAAGTAAGCAATGGGATCAATCATGATTAATCACTGAAAATTGTGTGAGCTAACTGATCCTGTAAGAGATCGAGTTTGAAAATATATTTAGAGTGTCTGCAGATGCAGCTAAGAATGTCATCTGTTATCTAGTGGCTTGTGTCAACGTATTGGTTAATACGAAGGGATTTGTAATCAGCTAAAAAATAAGGGAATATGGGTCTGTTGCCAGATGTTAGTTTAAGCTGCATCAAAGCGTTCCTGGTCACACATATCGCCCTGCTAACTTGAACAGATTTTAAGCGGGGGCGATCTTAAGATTACAGTGGCTTACATCCTTTGACCTTTCCCCTCCCACAATCACAGTGTTGCTCTGTGTAATAGATTCCTCCGGCCTATTCAGATGCTAAAGAACTTCACTTCATTCTTCTGTCTTCTGCCCCCTTTTCTATTTGTATTTTTAAATTCCTCTAAATGAAAAATGATTCCTTGGTATTTTGAGCAACAGACGGCCCTGTTTTGCCCCCACCCCCCTACCCCTCAGTGGGGAGGAAATGAGTTGTGGGAGCAGATTCTTCTCACACAGAGATCTCAGTAATCGTGTGACTGTGTCATCAGTGCTCCACAGTGACAGCAGCCTTTAATTAATCCCACATCTCCCACCACACCCCCATCCCTGTGTCCTGACCACTGGTGGCTTCTCCCTATAACTTTTTCTTCTTAAGTTTGTTTAGTTGCAGACTTTTCTGGTTTTCTCGGTCTTTCAGGAGTCCTGTGTAAAAACTTTAAGTTTTACTTGGACACTGCTGTCATTTCACTGCAACTTTAGGTTTTCTCTAAAAACTTAGACGCTGCAATAAAAACTGTTCAGAGAAGAGTCCATGTAAAATTTTAATAATGTTACTGGTTGGTGACTCAGTCTGGATCCAAAATATATCCAGTGTGCTGCAAAGCAAAATCCTGATGCCACATTCACACAGAAGCCAGTTTTTTTATTGGAAATTTCCATCTGCTGTCTCTGTTTTAACACACATTAAATTCGCTGCTGGACGCCTGTCCAAAAGTTGGTTCATAAACCTGCTGCTCCCGCCGCGTGTGGGAGATACTACCATCAAACATTTTTAGCCTCATTGCTTCATGGAAGACAAAGATATGATGGTGAGTGATCAGGTTTATTTATTTCAAGGAAAGGTATCAGTAATCACGTCTCTTTATGTCTGGGTTCATGAGATCATTCAGAGACTCTCCCGGTATGGTGAGGTTCACCACCTACTGCAGGAGCTGTGTCTGGATAACGGATGCTTTTAGCGTTACTTCAGTCTCCTGTTACCCAGTTCTAAGACTTACATTAGTCAGAAAAATTAAAATAAAATCATAGGACTTTTGAATAGGGAAATTGTATTCATCATCCGTGTTAGTTTTGGATCCCAAGACCAAAGTTGAGTTCCTGAATGGACTAAATGCTTCACCTAAGTTCAAATATTTAACATTGCATCAGAATTTCTACCAGACCACATTGCCATGCCACCTAAAATGCGCTGCCACTAGTAAATTGTGGTCAAAATGCACTGCTGGACTTAGCCACGTGTCCGTACTTTAACTTAACATTGAAATTGGATGCCCCTACTTTGTAAAGTGAGTTCAATGTAAATGTAGCTTAAGAAAGTTAAAAAAAACCTTCAGTGATTGCATTATACGTCTGGCACTTTGTCTGCCTTGGCAAAATTTTAGATCAAATTCTGTTGTATTTCACATAACTATGTAAACAGCCTCATGTTTAATCAAATGTATGCGTTAATTATGAAATGTTAGTTACTGAAGAGCTTAATAAGCTTCCCTGGTGAGTTACTGAATTGTTGCTGAAAGGTCAGACTGTCAACAGTATAAAATCAAATCTTCAGAGGTTAACTTTTCAACTCAGACATCACAAGAGAACACAATCGTTCCTCTGAGCGCAAAAACCAAAGCTTTATCAAGTCATTTGTGCGCTTTCAAATGGGTGTGGTTAACAAGGTTCTGTCTGTCGGAACATTTTCACTTCTTGTCAGTGAGCTAGACGTGTTTGCAGCATTTTCTGCATTTAAGTTCAAATAACAAAGATCCAGACGTGAACATCACCCAAACCTGGGTTCTCCTTTAGTATTACTGTGCAGTCCCAGGTATTAGGTTCACAAAGTGAGCTAAGCTTGCATGTGATTAGGCTGTCAACGTCGGAAAATAATGTGCTGCAGACAGAGCCAAATTGGCATGCAAATGCTGCACTGACATTCAAAGCTGGCTTAGCATAAATGAGAAAGAGAACGGATCGAAGTGAAGCTTTGCTTCCCGCTGCAGAGCTGCAAACCTGCTCGGGGTAATGGACAAGTTGGACCCCTCAGAACCTTTACAAATGAAATGATTATTCCCTTGCATCAGACTTTATAGACAAATGAGACCCAGGGTCGATTAAGTTCTAAGGGGGACATGGTGTTGATCTCATAAAGGGCATCAGGAGATGTATGGTCTCTTACAGGATCATTTAAACCACTTAATGGAAGACAGGAATTAATGACTGCCACAGAGCAGAGTCAATTATATGGATATTTTTATAACATATTGTGTATAATTCACAGTGTAATGTCATCAACACTAATCAGCCTCTCTGCTTTTGTTTTGCTTATTGCCTGTTTTAAATGAGATTATTGACTCTGGATTTTTTGGGTGCTCATTGAGCTTCCGTCTTTATCAAGTAAAACAGAAGTTTTTTTTTCATTATATGGTATTTAGGGTGGCACAGCTTTCATTGGGGTGCCTCTTTTTAATTTATATTAATGTCAGCCAATTTCAAGTTGCAATGGATATATGTGCATGCCTTGTTCTCTCAGGCAAAGAATTGGATTCATTAGGAAGACAGAGGAGCTGGTTAAGTTTTTTGGCCTTGTGGTTTCAGGTCACTGAGTAATGTGAAGAGATAGAGAGGGTCTTGGCCCGCAGGCTTTGGGGAGCCAGTCAGAGATGGAAGAGAGGGGACAACACCCCCACATCGGGCCACATCACTCACACTGACACATCTCACACCGTACACAACGTTTTCACCCCGGCGCTCTTTTACTGCCAGAACAGATTGTGCTTGTGACCGAGAAAAACAATGTCACATATGACAGTCGAGGGACAACTGGGAGGAAGGGAGGTGTTGACTTTGGCTTATTTTGCTTCTGTGAATATTAATCTGTATGTTTGACTTTGTATGCTAATTAGATGTGGTGCAAATGTGCAATGGTCCACATGAAAGAACAAAATAAGAACAACTGTCACATTTATAATTATACATGTAAACAAAGCACAGTCACAGATGCTGGCGCTCACATGGGCTGGGATGAACTTTTTACTGTCCAATGCAATCACAAATAAGTCCTGATGTTTTACAGTAGAATGATAAATGTAAAAAAAACCCAAATAAATAATATTCGCTTGACGATGCAGCCCAAAGGAAATCTCATTGCAGTTGTTTTTCATAACCATGAAACTGTGTTCTGCTTTGAGTTAAACTCTTTCACATTAGATGGTTCAAGGTTCAATGGGTCATTCTCTATGACTGTAAAGTAACACGATTGACATTCAGTAAAAGCAACCATATTTTTTTCATTGCATCATGAATTATTTTCTTTCTAGTCTATAATGAATGTCCAGCACTCGCTATTGAACCTCAGTCCCATTCAATTCACTTGGTGGACCTTACATTTATTGAATTCTGTTTTGAAGCTGCCAGTTTGAAATCAGGAAGGATGTACACTTGGTTATCTGCAACTCACAGCATTTCTGTTTGCAAAAATTGATAGATTAGCGTTTACTTTTTTACGTACTACCTGTAGGCAGCAAAACTGGGGTTCACTGCATCTGTTGTTCAATAATCTATTTTACAATGATTTAAACAAAAGCTGCCAGATTTAAAAAAAAAAAAAAAAATCAAGATGTTTACAATGTTGCTATAGCTCTTAATTTCTTGTATAGGATAGCAATATTAAAAAGTCCTTCATCTATCAAATTAAGCTAGAAAACATTTTTATTTTATGCACTTTTTCTTAAGTTTGAAATGACTTGAATTGTTTTAATAAAAGCAGCTTTTAAAGGAAATCATCCTCCAAATGGACAGATTCATTATTGGATGCTTTTATGAAGGATTCTGTTTTGGGGGTAGTCTTTTATAGTAATTTTTCATCCCCTAAGATCTTTGAACTGATCCTGACCTGACCTTACTGACCTTTGCAAAAGCGTGGGGTCACATAGCCTGTTCTTTTGGATCCTCCTAATAGTGCTAATGGAGAAAAACCATGCATGGCTTCTGGCGATGAGGCAGCGCAGGGGTGCTTTGATGCTAACATCTATAGGAATGCAAATGTGACCGATTGCCTGACTAGTGCATTAGAATAGCAATAACAAGAGCTTGGGGCAGACAGTGCACCTGCCCCTCCATTAACTTTAGTCACAGGGTTAGATAAAGGAAAAACATCATTAAGCTCTGCATGTGTCACTTAAGACAAATGCACGGGCGGCCTGTGTTGTTCAGACGGTCGTCTGACCCCAGCGAGAACTTGAAGGTGATTAATAAATAGTTTGAAGGACAGATTGCCTAAAGGTTGTTGTTTTAGGTCTGTTTCATTCATTTTTATCTTATTCTTCAGTCTCTCAAGAGGCACAAAGCCCTTTTGCTTGATGTATTATTTTTCAGTGAAAGTCTAAACAACAGAATGAGCTATTCATTGTATTGTGAGCCAGCAATTTATTACACAGGTGACTGGATATGTTTCAGAGCTTTAAAGTGGTCTTCAGATCTAATGACATACCTTTTTATTTATTCCAAAAGCGCAAATGATTGCTGTGCAGAAGGAATTTTAGATATTTCAGTTCTTTTTTAGAACGCTTGCTCAAAAACATTCATTTAAATGATTTTGCATTTTTCTTTTCTAAAAGGAAACTGATTAGTTTCACTCCCATAAAATCTTTTATAATTGTGTATTTGTTTGAATGACTGTATACTTGAGGATTGGAATGCATTCCCTATTTTTCCTCACTGAAATGAGGACTTTCAGATTCAAAATCTGCCACGTAAAATGAGATGCTTCTTATAAATTATTAACAGAATATTTTGCTTAGGTAAATTGTTGGAAAAGTACAGTATGATCGGAAATGCATACGTTTTCCCTCAGCTTGGACATAATGTTGTGTTTTACTGTCAAATATAAAATTGTTGCATATGCTGCTCTATTGCAAGCAAATGTTTTCCCCTGCCAGAGAAATCTGCAACCATGTCATTAAGTATGCTGCCTGGAGCAATATATGTATCCTCCATCCCCTGCAGACATGGCCATCCCTGCAGGATCTGCCCATCCACCCAACAAGCCTCATACATGGTGCTGTCCGGGTGGCTGTGAGGTTCATCATCCCAAGAGTTTCCACAGCCCACTTTTTACTCCACCGTGATTTTTTTTCCCCCTCTCTAACCAATCGGATAAGTTACACATGACTTCACAGCACAAAAGAACAAAAGCAGCCTCAAGCAGATGTTGCTCTGTGCACTGCCCATCGAGTGGAAAACTGGGTCTCAAGCAATTTTTGAGCAGTTTTAAGGAAATCTCTGTTGTAGAAAGGGAGTCTGTTTATGATGCATGATAATTCACATCTTTATGAAGGATGAAAATAGAGCAGGCTGCGTGATTTATTTCCAGATATCCATAAGCACATTTAACACTGTGTGCATAGTAGTGGGTTCGATATATCAATGTAGGAGTAGCCCCCTTTGGCACTTTAGAGGAGTTTGTCAATACAATAAAAAAGTTACTAAACACTTCAATAACAGTTAAGCGCAAATAAGAATTTGAGGAATCCTTTTAAAAATGGAATACATGCACTTTTTAAGATAAGACAGAGCAAATTTATATTTTTTATCCACTTTTATTCTGTAATATGACCAATATTTTTCATATTCAAGTGTGTATGAAAAAAAGTCACTGCTTTCTTAAAAAGCTAAATACAATAAGCATTAGATCAAGGCACGTACAAGACTGGCCAAAGGGCATACAATGCACTTTGGTTTTTTTAATTGTAAAGAAATTTTACTTTAAACAGTGGCAACATAAAACTGTGTTCATTTGGAAAATGGTACAAAATAATACAAGAGGGTGTTACTGACACTGTCTTCTTTTTAATGAACATGTTTCATCTGTTTTATCTTGGTGGGAGGCTATAAAATAAACGGTACATTGTATGGTACATCCTACTAAAGAATGCCGTCATTGTCATTTGGCCATTGTTGGGTTGTACAAACAAAGTTGGTCAGGGGGGTCTTCTGTGTCAGCATGACCTGCCTATGTGTTTGCAGGAGCAGAAAGCCCCTCAAGATTGGTGTGCTTTATCTGCCCCATGCTGTGGCCTACAATCTTTTCAGGAACATCAGAACCCTGCTTCGCTGTGATCTGCCTTTTTGCAAGTAGAACTAACACATTAAACAAAGCAGAAATTTAAAAAAGAAAAAGAAAAATCATGGCACCTCATCTTTAGTTTCTCAAAAGCCCACATTAGGGTAACACTACCGTAAACTTCTTGGTCCATAGTATTTGGAGTTTGCTACTGACTGCTCAATCTTTAATGAGGCAACATGCCTGCTTAGTGAACTATTTGATCATCTGTGCCTTTTGTTTTAGTGTCTTGTAATTTTTTTGCCTTTTGTTTTTCTAACAGCCACAAAGTAAAAAGAATGACCTTTGCTTATACTACAAGGTTTTCTAAAGTCTGATTGTTCAACACAGCAATGAAAACCCACTTTCACAGTTGACAAGTCATTATATCTTAATAGAACACAGAGTTTTCTTTGTTGGTCAATAACCTTAAGCAAAGGAAGTACAGTACAAATACTACAAAACCCTAAAATATAGAATTGCAGTTAGTAACTCACTGATGGTTCAGTGATGGACTGCAGCTGGAACGTTCTCCATCTTCATAAAACGTCCTTAAATATAAATTATATGGCAAATGAACAGAACATTACTTCCTCAGTCCTATAGATCCAGTGTTTTGTAAAAGTCTTGCCACTCCGTTTTTCAGTCACGCACTTGTCACAAATGTCCATGTGCAATATCATGAATGGGAATGGTCTGAATCTGGTATTCCACTGTCTCTGTAGCTCCTGTTGTTAATGCTGTTCTCATTGTGAGGACTTTTGTATAAACTCAATCCATTTGGTGGGAAAATTGTGTGTATCACAAACTCCTCCTTGGATACTGGTAGGTGATTTATAGGAATCATTTGAAAAGTAGTTTCTCTTATTTCAAGGATGGAATTGTCCTTTTTAGTGCCAGCCTCAGCATAGTCGTCCTTTCTCCGACGGCCCTTATTGTAGGTGCAGTTTCTGGAAAAAAGCGAACCATTTCTGTGGATGTACCAGCACACTAGGGCCAACATGATTATTGCCAGAAGAGCTACAGCCCCTCCAATGATAGCAGCCAAAGGCAGACTGGAATTTTTGTAAGGCTCTTTCTCCTGTTCTCTGTTTAAAATTGTTGTTGGGTTGTATGATCTGTGAGGACCAGTCTGTGTCTCGATGCAAACAGGAGTTTCATCTGACAGGTAAATGTTGCTGGTCTCCATGGGAACCATGCATATTCTGTAGGAAGAATCAGGCTCCAGCGCAGTGAGCAGATACTCGGTCCGTTCTCCTTGCACTATGGTCTCAGTGATGGATCCAAAGGCAGGGCTGTGCCCTTGCTTTAGCCAGCTAAGCCGCAGGGCAGTCATTGGTTGTGACACCCTCCATGATATATGTATTGCATCTTCACTACTTGACATTACACTGATGGTGATGATCTTTTTGCCTGAAGATGTGGTGGTGCTGCGGTAATTCTTACTGATGTCAGGCCCTTTAACTCCAGGCCTTCGGGTGACAAATGAGGGCCTCTGGGGCTTGGATGTGCTGAAAATGTTGGAGACTGTGCTTGTCTCGTATATGGAAAAGAGTTCCGAGTCTGTGCAGTTAAACATATCTGTAGTTAAATCTTTAATTGCCATGCCTTTGACCTTATCAGGACCTTGGCACATCAAGCCACGTACATTCACTTTTGATGGTAATGACCTCAACCAGTCACGCACCCATTTCATCCTGCAAGTGCATTGCCATGGGTTATTACGGAGCAGGAGCTGGGTGAGGTTGTCCAGATCTTCAAACACACCTTGTGGGAGGCTGGTGAGCTTGTTACCCGACAAGTCCAGGCGATACAGCTGTCTAAGAAAGGCAAAAGCCCCAGGTGGGATCCTGCTAATGTGATTATCTTGTAGCTGTAGCTTCTCCAAACTGGTGCCAGGTAAGTTGGCTGGTGGCGATGTCAAGGAATTTCTCACTATTGAGAGCTCAGTCAGGTTTATAAGGTTGATTAAAGCCATCTCCCCAATTCCACGGTTGTTGAGCAGGTTACCATCAAGTATAAGTCGTTTCAGATTGATGAGATCTTGCAGCGATTGCTCTGAGATGGAGGAGATGCGGTTGTCTTCAAAGCGCAACTCCTCAATGCTCATGGGCAGGCCTGATGGAATGGTGCTCAGGTGGTTCCTGGAGAGGAAAAGCAATCTGAGGTGATTACTGTCCCTAAAGGCCCCATCTTCTATGCTGACTGCTGATACAGAATTATCATCCAGGTGGAGTTCCTCAATGTAGGGAATTTGGGCTAAAGATGAGTGGGTAATCATCCTGATGTTGTTCTCCTGAAGATGAAGCTCTTTTAGTCCAAGAGGAAGATTGGTGGGAAACTCATCTAAATTGTTGCAGTAAAGGTAGATCTTCTCCACTTTAGAAAGTCTGCGCAGCTCAGTTGGAATGCCTGAACTCTTAATGCGGTTGTTTTGCAGAAATAGCACTGTAGCATCCCGGGGTATACCGAGAGGGATGGAAGTCAGGCCTCTGTCATTACAGTATATGAAAGTCCCATCACACCGACAGACAGAGGGACATGACGCTGACGTGACCAAGGGGTTGGCAAGACCCAGCAACAACCCGATCCTGATGAGGAAGAGGAGGAAGGACTTGCATTGATATACCATCTTGAAGCTGTGGTGTCTGGCAGTCTAGTCACACAAGAGGCCCTAAAAAAGGAAAAATTTATATTAATGCAAAGGGTTTTTAAGAAATGGGGAAAAAAAAATCTATTTCTAAGGTTGCTGACTGAAACATTCTGTCATCACTTTCTGAAATAACATCTTAAAGCACCAGATTTATCTATCATTAAAAGAAATACCACAAATTAAAACCAATTTAGAGGCTTCCATAAAATAACAATTGTAAGAAAAATGATTTTGCCTAAAAAATTTTAAACCGCTAGGATACAATACAACATTATTTTTTCTTCCTACCCAGCATCAAGGGTGCAGTTTGTGCTTCACAAGTCTGCAAGAAAGTTACCAAAAAAATCTACATTTAAAAATAGTTTTCCAATCAGGATGGACTTGTAAACTTATGCACTTATTATGTCTTTTAGATGTTTTGTGTACGCATAACAAAATTAACATTTATTTGTCCTAAAACTTAAATTAAATCTCTTTGAGAATTCCAAAAATGCCCCATGTGTCACATTTTTCTAGTTATGTAAACAATTTAATGTTGGAAAATATAAATTTGTGCTTTGACTTCTTTTTCCTAATGTAATTTGCAAAAATAATCAGCATATCGGAAAGACAGGAAAGAGTCTGCATTTATCATACCTGATTCAAATGAGGCAGTAAATCCTTTTCATCCAGCAAAATCCAATCAAGATTTCCTCTTGAATTTGCTTTTATCCTCTCTTGAAGGAAAAGTTTGTCCAAAGGGGGTATCTTGTGATGTCCTGACCTGGTCAGTGTTTGCAGAGCTGATCCTTGTTTGAACGACGACCTCCTCTGTGTTGTCAAAGGCTCATGCTTTTCAAAACCTTTACCGGAGCAAATAAGCCTGCACAAAAAGCATCCACACTCACGGAAAAAAGCATGCAATCTCTGGTAATATTAAAAATCCTAAAGGCTGTTGCAATTTTCAGGCTCAACAGCCATAACATCAAATTAGTTTTTCTTTCTTTTGCGCCATATATTGATCCGCACTTTAAATGGTGGAAGCTTTAGGGAAGGCTCCTTTCTGCCATCGTGCTCAGCAGGGATGATGCGTTGACACAAAGCTGGCCTGAGCCATGTCAATCCCCTATGCCACCGGATCAATCCAGGCCTATTCACTTGTGTCGACTGCGTCTTCAGGTAACCCAGAATCCACTGCTCCCTTGTTGAGCCAGAATGCACATTAATCCTTAGATCTGGTCCTTTTCCTGAAGAAGATAACAACTGTTCTCCTCTGCTCCGGGGAGCAAAACGGGGCAAGTTGCTTATCCTTTAGGGCCCAGTTTTTCCCATACATCAGCAGGCTGAGTCTCACTGTAGCCTCCGTACATCCGGAATGGCGTTCTGAAAAGTAATCACATAAATACATATTTAAAATGAATCCTTTTTATATTCACATTACTCTGAACTCTGAATATTTTTTTACACAAAATCTTATAAGTCTTGTATTTATATAAAGCATACTTGAGTATAAATACAAGTCTAGCAAGTATAATATAGACCATGTAGTGTAAAAAGTATACCAACTGAGTACTTCTTCAGACTAAATTGGAACATTTTTGGTCCACAAGAAATAGATAAAATAAAAAGTATACAGCCTCAATTTTAGTATAAACCAAGTATACTTATAGTACACTGAAATAAACTACAATTTGTTAAGGGATGACTTAAATCATTTAAAAAAAAAACAGTCTATTGCATGAATGGAAGAAGGGCTAGTGCATCCTCTCATCTGTATGACCCATACCTCTGAGCCATTCTCTGTATAAACGCTGTTTCTGTAATTGCAAACAGAATGTCCTTTTGACAAAGAAAATGTTTCACTTAACAACACAATGCTTGCTGTCCTTTCTGTTCATGTGACGTACTGGCTGCTGCTGTGCATTGTAAAACAGTCAAAGGTAAATTAGGAACAAAAGGCGTCGCCGTTTAACAGTTGTAACCCATGACAAGGGGAAGATTAGGGAATTGAGGAGCTTGTAACTCGATTACAGCTCTTGAGATGCTGTTTCATAACCCCCCACCCCCTCCTCCTCCTTCTGTTCCATCTGAACACAGATCTTTTAGTCCAGTTTTGCCTTAGTAGTAGATTACAAAAAAAGCACCATATGCCACCTCAGTGAACTTGCTGAATAAGGTAGTTAGGCAAGGAGAGAACGATTAAACATTATAATTTAGCTTAAAAGGAAATTAGTAGGAAATATGTATCAGCTGGAGACAACTATTTATATTCATCTTTTGTCCTTGAAGGTTCTCCATATAATATTGGGAAAGTGTATAACCAGATTTTACTTAATTTTGTTATTAGACTAAAAAACAAAGTTATGCTAAAAAAAAATGTCGGTCTGCACTTGGAACAACAGTCATGATACACACAAATGAATGTAAGAGACATGGTCTCAAATATTACAATTATGTCAGCTTTAAATCTTTTTTTTCTTATATTGTGTCTGGTGTATAAATTATCTTTTTAAAAGAAGCATATGTAGGCAGAAATACCTTAAGCCCCCCCAATGCGCATCAGATTTCAAGAAAGTGCCCCTCTCCATTGTTTGCTACAAGGCAAGCGTGGACCATGGAGTTGAAGCCTCATGGAGGGGGGGGGGTTAATGCTTTAATACTGAGACAACTATAGAACTGCTTTTGTTTGCTATAGTTTTCTGCAAACCTCTTGAATTATTTCAGAAACTAATAAATTAAACTCTCATGTTGTGTACCACAAAAGCATTCATGGAGACTCAGCCCTTTTGATCCACTGATGCAGATTTTTCTGATAAACTGTTATAATCAACTCCGACTGCAGAACTGATCAAAAGCGGCTTTTGCGTCATTTAATCTAAACTAGTGAAGTTGTATTGAGCACTTTGGAGAAAAAACTGCCTGAATGTGAATACAGGTTATTTTCCGTGGAGATATGAGCCTCACAAAGTTGATCATTGAGAGCCGTAGTAAATAAAATACTTCTAAAGGGACATTAGTCTGCAAGTGCACAACCTCATTTTGTGTCAATGACACCGACAAAGGTTTGGGACAAAAACATTTCCCATTGTAATGACTTGTGAAATACAGAGTAAAATAGATGCCATTGAGGTGAAAAACGGCACTAAAAGTAGTGTTTAATTATTCATAAATGCTGAAATTAATGTTGCACCATAGTACACTCTCCATAGGGAAATCAGCTTTGTTTGTATGTGTTGTTGATATTCACTCTGTTTAGTTTTTGAACTATGATGGATTGCACACAAACGTGTTTATTGGTTAGCTCTTGTTTTTACAGATTGTGTTTATTCCGTCTCATCACTTGTTAAGTTTAGACTCTACTATCAAACAGAAAAAACATAGGTGAGAATGAAACTGTTTCTTAGTTTTAAAACAAGGTTTCATAATTTAAATGAAATTAAGACTTAAGATATTCTCTGAAATGGAAAATGTTGTGCTTGTGGTTCACACTTTCCAGTAAGTTGCATGTCAGAACACCTGACACAGGCCCACCGTGCTGCAGAGACACAATGGGACATTCATGGTCACATCTGAATTCCCAGGAGCACCGACCATGTTCCAACTGAAGGGGAAAACCTTCAAAACCACCAAGACGTGGTATGTGGCCTCCTGGCGCTGCCTTTACATGTAGTGAACAGATGATGCTTTTGCTGACCCATTAAGAGCATATAAGGCCTCGGACAGACGGGGGTCTCTCTTTTGTAGCGGCCTGAAAGGAGAGCTCTGCAGCAGCTGCAATTGTTTTTCCCCACATGGGGGTAGCAGGCACTGCAAGATAAAATGTGTGTCTGCACACAAACGCTCAGACATGAATGCTGGTGGTGAACTGCAGAAGTCTATCTGCAGGAGACAGGTTGACACACAGCCAAAATGAGGGGATTTGTTCATCTCACCATCTCTCCCATCAAAATGATGAAGCTCTGCAAACAGTATCATACTTTCAGAATGATTCTTGGGCTTTGTGGGGGCTAAATAAATTATGAAAAGAACCAAATTAGGCCCCCTTAGAGTAGAGTGTTAAATCTAAAATATGCCATGGTAGTTTTGGAAGTACTTTGTCCCCCACCCTCTGTCCGATTCATATATATTTTATGCTTAAAATTTTCTTAACTTACAAGATTCCATCTGCAGTGACCTGGTTAGCTGTTAATCTTCCATGTGAATTCCCTCAGAAAAGCACTGACTGGGGACTTTTGCCTGGGGCCGTTATTAGAGAAGAATTGGGCCTGTCTTCATGTCTGCCATGTTTAGCAGCCTTTTCTTTTTTTTCTGTGTTGAATAATAATGAGCTGCCGTTACATTTCTGACAGTTTCAGTTCGGTTTTCGTGGTGCTGAAAAACAGCCAGCAGCTTATCAATGAGACATTATTTAAAGCTTTGGTGACCTTATCTTCTAATGGAGATAAAAGGCTGAGTTAAATTTGATTAACAACTGTCCCCACTCAGGTGTTACCGAAAATATTTTATTGGTCTAAGTGGATCAGGACTTTAAACCAGTCTCTGCTATTGTTTTTTTTTTTTTTTTTTTTATCCACCAGAGTGTAATTATTTTAATCTTATTTTTCTTGCCTGCAGACACATAATGGTTATAAAACTTCAGATAAATCTCGAGTATTTGGCTGCGCGTCTTGAGTGACAATTTGGTTCATTCGGATGGTGTGAATCGCAGCAGATCTGCGGTGCAAAGAGCGGCGCTGAGCGCGCATTCAGCGGTCCCTCCAGCTGCCCCTTCATGTCTAACTCCGCGGGGTCTGCGCCTCAATTGTCGCTGCGCACCGGGGTGTCTTCTGGAGCTGCGGCAGCGAGGCTGCGCGCAGACGGCGCGCTAATCCCCTCAAGTTTGTGGATTCACCACTGATCGTTTCCCGCATGCGTAAAATGGGGAAGACGTTTCCAAACGAGGCTGTTTGTGCGCGCTCGGATGCGGAATGCGTCTGCGGCGGCGATGGAGCAGCAAGTTGCGCGCTCGGGATGACAAGTCGGTTTTGTTTTAACTCTGCAAGCGCAGGGATTGGATTTTATTGGCTTTAATCTTTGGGTCAAATGAAGAGAAAATAAAAGGGGAAACCTGCACGTGTCACGTTTGCTTCTTATTTTTAAGCAGACTCCGGAGGGTTCCGTTTTACTTTCAGGGTCTTCTCGCTGGGAGATAAATCCAAAAGACTAAAAGGAAGCACTCCCAACTGGACTGGACCGGCACAAACGCACTTACCTTTCCAATTAACCCCAAAATGGAAAGTAACAGGTATCCTCTCAATAGAAAAACAGTAATCCAATCCAGGCTTTGACGAAATCAATTCAAATCCAAGAAAGTTCTAATAAAATAAAACGAAAAGAAAAAAAAAAGAAAAAATCAAGCTCCTCTCAGTCACAAGGATGGAGCTTTTTGGAGTTGACGTGCAGCAGGACTGCTGTGCTGACTGGTATCCCCCTCACACGCACACACACAATCAGCAGGCTGTGTGAAGACATGGGTGCATGGGTGGATCACAGTACAAATGTGGAGTTGTGTGTGTCTCTAGCTTTGCTTCAATAGAGCACTGATGTCATCTGGAGGAGGGGTCTCTCTATCTCCCACCTCTCTCCTCCTATGTGTGTTTTGGAAAGGATGGATGCAGTACTGGCAGAGGTCGCTAGGGGGAGTGAAGGAAAGAGAAAAGGCACATCCATGTCTATGTATCAAAAAAGGATGAGGGAGGAAGTAGTAAAAACAGTCAGTTTTTCTGTATTTTAGTAAAAGTGAGACCATTATTGTAATTTTTTTTAATGGATCACATTTCTGTTTTATCTTTTCTTCTTTGCAATAAGATTGACCGATTTAAATCATTTTTTTAGTATTTCTTTGGAGTTCTTTTATATTTGTTTGTATTGTATTTTTGGTGCAGAAAACATCTAAAATACAAATAAAACACTTTTTTGTGAAAACAAAAACAGTTAATAAATGCTTTATGATTGTGTTACACCAAAATAAATGCGATTTCTATTTTTTGACATCTGGATTTGACTTGCTTTAAAATGACAAATGTTTGATTTGTTTATTTCAAGCAATTTCAGCAATAAAAGCAAATAAAACTGACAACAATAGATGTATTACATTTTGTAAGCTATTAATTCATAAATTGAATGAAAATAAAAAAAATAAGATCTTATTGAAATAATTAAAATCTAGAAATATTTGCACTTATACATATGGCATGTATCAATGAAATATAATGATTGTCAAGCTTAAAATATGATGCCAAAATGTGTTAAGGTAAAGAGAAACCTTTATGTATTTGTTGTTTTGGTTTTTAGTTTAAATAAAGCCAAACATCAGGTTATCATTGGTGCCCAAAGCGTTGGTGAATCAGCCTGTTAGTCAAGAGCTGAAAGGCAGACATGATCCAGCCAACACTCTCCTGCCCTGCTTCATCTACAGTGCTTCCCCCTCTGGCTACCTGACAAGCCAGACACCCCAGATCTGTGCGTCAAGCTGCAGTGAAGCAGCTCTGCTCATCTGTGGTTGAATATCGTGTTCTTGTTGATGCCGGTGGGGATTGAATGTGTATGACGTGCTGAGCTGCTGTTGGAATGTGGGGACTCCTTTTAGAACATATCATTCCCCGCTGCCTTTTGTTAATTGCTCGATGTGCTTCTCTCATATTATTGTCCTAAGGGTCTGTAATTAGTTTTTGTAAACAAAGTGATTGTTTTTGTGAATTTTAATTCAGTGAAATTACATATTTATGTCTAAAGCTTTTGACTTTAAAATTGTTTGTAGTTGTTAATGATCGTGGAAAAAAAACAGTTAAAAATGTAAATAAAACAGAATAACGGACTTCGTAGACCACAATGCAACGTGTTTGAACAATTTGTTATTTGAAATTATGCTTATCAAATTTTTTTGTTAACTATCCAAGTTTTCTTAATCAGAACACATAAGGGGAACGTTCATAAATAGTATACATATAATATCTGTTTTTATTAGGTTATTACTTCGGTAAATGTGGCGAATCACATTTGATGTTTGAAAAACAGTAGTTGTCTGAATCATATTACTCATTTAAGACCGGAGATGTTATCGGTGAAAACTAAATAACACGCTTTTTGACCCACCGTTACTCCTCAATCGTGACTCCGCTGATTCTGACATGGAAAAATGTAGCTTTTTACATTAGCTTTGCACCAATATGCATTACATCTGTTAGCTGTTTTGCATCCACAAAATTATACCTACTGTAAATTGTCACAAATCAATGCAAGTTGTTTTTCTTCACCTCGGAATCCACTGGAAGTACATTAATTGCGCCAACGGTTGACTAGTTTTAGTAGTTGAAAGAATGTAAACACATAAGCCCCAGTGATTACATCGTGCACTATATAGTCTCAAAGGGGTTAGGGAGATGATAACTAGTAATTTTTCAAGGAAGAAGATTTTAAGTCCAGCTGCTGTGACTCCAATACAACACAACCTTCACCAAATCGATGTTAGTAATGCTTTACTTCTATTATACTTAGCATCTGGTCTAAATATAAGCCTCTTGGTTGACTTTGTACATACTTCCAAGATAAAAGTAGTTGTCATATAAACACATTTTTTTTGTTTTTCAAACTCATAATTACTTCTTTTGCTTTTGTTTACTACAGCAGTGTCTGTCTTGAAGGTGACTGTTGATGACATCTTATTCTCATATTTAGCCGACGTCAGCATCACCTCTTAAGTACATGGTTTAAACCGTGATTGTAATCTTAACTAGAAGGCTTAATTGAGCAGACACTTAAGTCTAAAGCGTCTCCTAAAACTACTTAGACCTTTGCTGGAGGTTTTTTTTTAATTTGTTTGCTTTGCAGACTCTCACTTTGTCTGAAACACAAAGAGGTTGTTAGACAGGGATAAACTGTCCACCTGTATTACATATGTCTGCACAAATGGAAGAAAATCTATTGCTAAAGCTAACTTTAAGTCCAGGTGTTGTCTGTCAAAGATTGCGAGGAGATAAAAGCTTTAGCTGGGACATCTTGACCTGATCATTGTCTTGTCTTCCATTGGGACAGAGCAGAGATACCTTTGTCTGACCTCAACATGGCTTCCTCTCCTAAATCGACTGCAGACACATCTGTCAGCGGTTGCTGATTGACCCTCTCTTAGACGTACAAAGAGCCCCACTGGAGGACGAGGGTGTTGGGTTTCTGTTATCTCAAGACCAGGGGAAATCTCTCGCCTTGTTAGTCTTTTCTTCAAGGGGATAGGTGTTCTCCTTTCAGAATGCCACGCTCCAGTCTGTCTGGCTAGTTTCTGTGTTTAGACAACACCAGGACTGTCACTGATTTTGTTGTGCCTCTTTATTTTTACCACTTGATACCTGAAGAGTCTTTAAGGTCTGGTGGCAGTAACAGTTTGTTTCATGCAGTAGATTTGCCACCTTCATAATTGGGCTTAAGCAACATATTTGATATTTTTCTACGTTGTTTTAAACATTCATTCTACAGTTCTTCAGCATGAGCAGCTGTCTGCCAAGACACTTAACCCCACATTGCTATCAGTGGTCAGAAATATGTAGTTACTTTGGGCAAAATTGCCTTCTAAATTCACAAAAATGTAAAAAATGCTTTGTGGACTAAATTTCTATAGTGGTTTTCAGTGCAAACTAGACATGTTTCCCCTCCTGCACTCTCCTATTCAGACTTTGTTCTTTGTAGTCAGACTTGGCTCAGTTTTAACCAGTGGAAAATTAAGGGGAACATGTAAGTGGCTGCTGCCAAAACCCTGCTTTGTTTTTCATTACCTTCTGCTTTATTTGCATAGCCTCTACAGGCAATCAGCAACAATCTTCGCTTGAAGCTCTTCATCTCCGCTTTGCCTTCCTGACAAGCAGAGCTTCAGGATCACATTAGTTTGACTTTGATATGAGGATTAAATGTGCTGTTATATTTATTAAAAACACATTTGAATTTTTTATTTGGAGAAAAGCTGTGAAAACTCTTAACATGCCAAAAGGATATTGGATTTCATCGTCATGGGTTTGCGAACATTTTAACTTGGGTGTCTTGTTGCGTTTCCAAAATAGCTTGTAAGAGAAAGCTGTGACTAATGAAGCTCGGACCGTCTTTATGTATATGAACGCAGAAGTCGGTTACATAAAACAATGCCATGCCTTTAGGCGGTATTGCTGCCATGCCATGCGGGAAGGTAATGGTCTTTTCTGATGCATCTCCGGAGACTTGAATGCAGACCAGATAAAAATACAAGAAAAAAGAGGGAGGCCTTGCTGCTGCTTTGGAAAGCTCAGAAGCTTTGTTGAACTCTGTGTGCTGTGTATTTCCATAGAAGAATGACAAACCATACAAATAGCTGCATCGGCTGTTTTTTTTAAAGGTCTTTTGTGGCGTCTTGTGTTTCTGTTGTCGTTGTTGTGTTGTCCCCTGAGACAGAGGAAATCAAGGGTGAGTGGATTGCATGAAAAAGGTGAAGGGATTGTCAACCTCTGGACCTCCCAAAGGTTAATGACCCCAAACAAAATGCTTGCTAATCAGATTAGATTAACCGCCCCTCCCCCGCTGCACTAATCAGCACAATAAAGAACATTAAAGATACAATTACCATAAAGCATTTCCCCTGTGCAAAATGCCATGCCACTTTGTCTTGGACTTTAAAGCTGGTTCACTTCGTCTTTTAGCACTACGGCCTTGGTTTAGTAACTATATCATTTCCTGTCCTTTGTTAAACTGTAGATATCTTTATAACGACTGTCTTAAGTGCTGACAAACACGTACTTTTCACAATGTCTAACCTAAAGGCAGATTCCTCCTTCGTAGGTGAACTGAACCCTTGACGTTAAAGAGTTTGGTGTGTTTTATAAGGGTCAGTCAGAGTTTAGAACTTAAAGACAGGAAGCCGGCACTAATGTTATCAGTTGAAACAAACCTCCTCAAGATTAGATAAAATAGATTACAAAGTACCTCATGATCATTGGTCTTTGTATTTCGGTGGATGTACCGGTACCCTGAAGCCGCTGCAGGAACAAAGTATTTTTGTTTTGAAGGGTGGGTTATAGGTTCATTCTTTTTTCTTTCTTTGCTCTGAATTTTTAAGCTGGAAGTCTATAAACTTAAGAAAAATATAAAATATAAAAGGAGATGATGGTAACTCAAGATGCTGGAGATTAACATATTTAGGTGATATGAATCTAATAAATTATTTTACTTTTAAAAAGTTTTTTGTGGTCTTTTTATTCATTTATAGTTTCCAACAACAATGTATTTTAATTGTATGTACATTGGATGCCACTTGTAGTCTATTTATTTAAAAAAAATAATGAACAGAAAATTATGATTTATAATAGTTGAAACTGTCTCTAAGTAAATTACAGCACACAAAGTACCATCAGTATTTCCCCTCACAGAAGCAAATCACACACAACAAAAATTCTCATATTTAGCCATCTAAAGATAAAAACTGACATAAATTTAATAAATTGACAACTCCTCGTTTTCTACTTGCCTAATGACAAGAGTGCATGCGATTGTTTGCTGAATGACGACCCAGTGTCTTTTTTTATATTTAGCGAACCCACTCTAACAAGTTTATCTCTATCAATATAAATCTGTCACTTTCAGCATGGTAGAAATTTAAAGAGTTAAAAACACAACAGACAGAACCACTGAATACCAGGGGATTCATTTGGTCACTGATCGGGTCTGTAGAGAAATCCAAAACTTATTATTTAATTTTTTTTAGCTTTGATGTTGTAGATAACCACAGTTCATTTGTTTTTTCTAAATCAAGACTTTAGTGACAATTATTGATCGGAAGCCAATTCATATTATTTGAAGTAGTAGAGCCACTAAAACAGTTTAAAGCATTTGATGAGGCTTTTGCTATTTTGTCCTTTCCCCAGTACATTCAACTGTTGCTGATATGTCCTCTCGGTAATTTTAAGCAACTTTGCAGTAAATTATTTATATTTCAATTATTATGTAATGTATTTATTCAGGCAAAAATATTTAAAAATAAAAAAAGAAAAGTTAAAAGCTCTTACATTGAAATGCTCTTTTCCTGTCTTAACGTTTTCTTGGAAGGGTGGGGTTCCAAAACACAAGCACTGCCATGGTCTTGAGTGATGGTTGATGACATTAAAGGTGATACCATCTCACAGACAAAAGCAGGCTTACATGTATTATAAGTCATTTGCTTGCATGGATGCTAAATAGTAAGAAAAGGGTTCTGTGTTCACTGAAGAAAGCTTTATATTCACCATTGGGTTATTAGGCAAAACATCTGAGCGTAGCAAACTCTTCCTTTGAAGGCACCTGCAATCTTTTAACAGCTCCTATGTCTGGATAGGTGGGGGTATTTTGGCTCTAAAAGGGGCAAAAAGAGTGGGGTTGGGATCTTGACGGGTGGATTTAATGTAGTTGGTAATTTTTTTTGTTTTTGTTTTAAATGTTTAACTAACTTAGTTCCAATACATCTTATATTGTTTTTTATGTATTCTTTAAACCTTCCAGATGAAAGCCTAAAAATTGAATCTTGATAAATTTATAATTTGCTAAAAATGCAACTTCTTAGAAAAGAGTTTAATTTCCGGTTTGTGACAATTTCCTATTAAAATGGTTTGGAAAAGAAACTTACAATACAACAACCTACTTTAAATAAAAGTCTACTGATTGGTTGATTGTTTGTGCTTTGGATTTTGGGAATAGCTTTTCCTTTGAACTCTTCTACAAGTTGAGAGAGCTGGAACGTCTTTAGTGGTGTTAAACGTCACCTACAAGTGACACCACCTGCCCCCCCAATCGAGAGAGTCTAATTTATGCTGCACAGAAAAACACTGACATCTCTTGGATATGTAATGCCTTCTTCTCCAGTCATAATGTACTTTAAGAAAGGTTCACCAAAGGTTAAGTTGTGGAGAACATTTATATTTTTATGTATTCAAAGCATCAATCAACACCAGGGAGGAATGTGCTTGTGTTGGAGTTGTAAATGATGCATTTTTTGGAACAACTAGGAATATCTTAAACTAGCTCTTTTCACTCCTACATATTTTCAGGGGACCATAAAAATAATATTCAGGAATTCCAAGTTTGATGAGGCATTATTACACATTTGATGGAGTGGAACTTTGGGGGCGTTTAGATTGAGTGCTAAATTGTCCACAGTATTTAGTCATGCTTTAGTAATCAAAATGACTTCAAATGTATCGCTCTAAACTTTTTCAAACGTGTGGGTTTTGGTTAATCTTCTGTTGTGAAACCTGTAGGTTGGTTTTTCAAACATAATTTTGAGTCTATAATTTTAGACTACAAGTGGCATCCAATGTACATACATTGAGTCAATTTTGTTAATTATACGTCCTCCGTTATTAGAAAAATGCCCCAAGAACATATTAAAAACACCATATTCATCTGAATTTGTCTTTAATTTGGTAATGCATCCAAACGTAGTTCAGAAATAAGCAGTAAACACAACACTGTGACTTTTCACAAGGCCCTGAAAGCAGACAGAACCATCAAAGACGACCAATAAAAGTTACGAGTTAACCAGGTAACCATGTAAAGCTGGCTGGTTCACAGTGTCCAACATCCCCCATACATAAAATACAATTGTAACTTCATACACGTTAAATATACTCGCTCCATATACATAGAGAAACTGAAGAAAAGGAACCGGCTTTGTAATGTTTTCTTGTGAGAATATTTGTCATTTAAGATGTAAAATGAATTTATTGTAAATGGTATTTCTGTTGGTAGAAAACCTTGGTGCCATCATGAATCCTGACTAAAATTGCAATAAGCGCTTGAGTACACGTTTTTGTTGTTGTTTTTGCAAAGGTCACTGGTAATGTGATTTATTGTAGAATTCCTACAGGTCCATTTGTTACTCTAACCATATCTTTTATAAAGAACATTCATATTTATTTCTACCAGTGGTTCACGGATGGCATTTTGTGTTTCTCTATTATGGCAAACATTGCTATCTTCAATATTCTCCGTATAAATTGAATATGCATAAATACAATCCACAGTTATTTTCTTATGTTGTTCTCAGAATAATTTCTTCTACTTGGTGTTTTTGTCTAGAACTTCTTTTTAAAAATGTGCCAGTAACCCAATTTCCCCACAGTAATCAACATTTTTTATGAATTATGAAGCACAATTTTACTTATTTATGCCATCACCTGAGTGTGATTCAAAGGAACCCTAAATCTAAGATTAAAATCCCATGTGAGTTATTTTAGAATCAAATGCTGTTCAACCCAGTTCGAGCTGACGTTTTTTTTTTTTTTTTTTTTGCATATTTTGTCAAAGTGAATCCAAAATTTACCAAAATCCACTGAAATGCTGTGCAACACGACAGCAGCTGCCCTCAGCTCTCTCTGGGATAGTAAAATCCCACAGAAGGCTCCATTTAACCCCTTAGGATTAGTACTCATGCCTACTTTAGCACGTGTAAAAGGGAAAACGTCCAAGCACAGTGAGCCAACAGTGATTTGGACTTGCTCGACTGATTTTTCATGCAAACGCGGACAATGAAACAAAAATAAAAGCCAACAGTCTGTAAGACTGTGCTCCACAGCCCTAATACCACATCACTCAACTGAATATTTAAATATTTGTTGCATTGTTTTTAAATATTTTGAGAAATTCAGCTCCTACAAGTAAAATAAAAGAAATTTTGCCCCAGTTTTTGCTCGTTTCAGGTCGATTCTGCATTACACTGTGGGGCTGCTTCATTTCAGAGTTGCTCAGACACTGCTTTGCTTTTGGGGAACGGTGAAGAAGAATGGGATACTGACAGTCCAATGCCGTGTGGGGAGGAGTGGCCCCTCTCACGAGGGTCCCTGGCCAGCTCAGGCTCTGTCTATTGACTTTAGCCCTCTGCTGACATTTCCTTGTGTTTGTGTAGGCTTTCATCACAGTGCTGTTCAAGCAAACGCCAACAACTGAAAACACATTCTTTCACTAACTCACAGGAAGGCACACATGCATATGCATGCATAGAAAAACACACACACAGCTGTACTGCGATTCACTTTGGTACATTAGACTGATTTTGTATTCAAGCCCTAACAATAACCTTAAATAATTTAGTCTCCTATTTTAGCCTTTATATCTAATCGTGTCCCTAAAATCTTTTAAAAATGAAAACAATTCAAATTTCCTAACATTCTCACGTCATTATAAGGTTGCTCATTATGCCAGAAATTGTCTCTTGAACAACCAAACATAGAATTTTAACTTATTTCTTTACAAAAATAGCACTTATAACATATTTTGTTCATTTTCTTAAATCCACAGTGCAGTAAAATGTGAACAATTCCTATAAAGAATAAAACATCAGCTGCACTTTTTGCCGAACATTTCCTGGCTTGTGCTTTCGTTTTGTCAAAGTGGAAGTTAGAGGGAGCAAACGGGAGTTTATCTGGCAGTTAGGCAGGAGGAGTGTCTTCAGTCGGTGTGGATTGCTGTCTGGATGGCTTCCCAGCCTCCCAAATTTCACGCTTGCGCTGGCGCCGCAGCGGTGCTGGAGGAGGAGCACAGGAGGAGCACAGGAAGATGGGGTGTTGGTAGAGGATGACATCACAACTGTAGGAAGAAGGAGATTCAACATCCTGCCGTGGCTGCAACATGATGAAGTGAGAGATTTAGAAACCAGGTGCAAGTCACACCTGCATGTGTTCCTTCCACCTTGTTTAATTAGAGTTCACCATCCTTCTAATTAATATATTCATTCTTGTGTCGTCTCTCCGTGTGTTTGTATGTGTGGGAGCCAGTGGGCTCAATTGGGAATTATCTAACATTCCCTGGAGAAAGCTTCTCTCTCCCTCTCTCTCTCTCTCTATGTATTTATGAAAACTATTTCTGTGTTGTCTGTAAAAGCTTAACAACGCTCAGCTGATCAAGTCTATTGATTATTTTGGTTCCATAAAAGTATGACTGCGTGTTTCTGTTAACCAGAAAGTGAGTTTCACTTTCTTACTGCCTTCATGATTGCCTGGTGTGCCAGAAGGAGATAATTAAACCGTTCTCTTGTTGCTAGATCTTTGAGTGGGTTGGAGGGATCAGTCACATCATTCATCAGATCTGAAGATGAATGAGTCAGAAGTATTCATACTGTTTAATTTCTTATAGCATGTAGTTTGCTTGTGACAGTGCAGTTAGAAAGTTATTTTTGATGTGCAGTGCCCTGCTGAGTTATAATTAGTAGTAGGACTCCTCAAGCCCTGTTTGGTTCCTTTGAATACAATGAAATCTTTCTTGTCACACAGTTCTCCTTCTTTTGTATCCTCATTTTTTCTCAGATATGTAACCCTCAGTTTACTCAAGTCTAAACTCCTCTAGGTACATTTTCATTTTCTGGTTTTAGAAGGGAAATGGCGTTGGGCTTTAACGATTAAATTACTGAAGGTTATACAGTTTTAAAATCTGCAGTAAGCTAAAGTATACATCTTCTCCCTTGAGGTACGTTCACATCAAATCTAATTTGTGCGTCAAAGTTGTGTCCACTGCCTCTTTAAAATTCACTGATCGATGCTTGTCCAAAGATGTGTTCACAAACTTAACGCTTCTGATGTAAATGGGAGGAGCCACTGTTAAAAATTGAGCCTCATTGCTACATGGGACTATTTGCTGTATATCTGGATAACTCACATACAATGGATAAAAAACACAAATCATTCTAAAAGATCAGGTTCTTTTATTTCAAAGGGGATCTACAGAAGCGTCAGTAATCAAGTTACTATATCTGGGTTCATGAGATCATTCAGAGGTTCTTCCAGTACGGCGAGGTTCACAGCCTACTGAAAGAACTGCATCTGAATGACGGACACTTTTAGCGGTACTTCCATTTCTTTGACGACTTGCTGTTCCGCATTAGCCAGAAGAGAAAAAAATCATAAAAATATTAATAAATTAAAGAAACTTTACATAATTGTCTTCATTTATTTAGAAAAATATAATAAGCAACACTGATCATGTCATTATCAGTCCTTGGCTGGTTGACACAATGCGCCTTCCTCCCCAAACTATAGATATTTAAACTCTGAAAACATTGCAATGCGATGGACATAATAAGCCGCTGCTGTCTGAGGCTCAAAGCATTGACAAATATTGATTGGGTCTGAACATTAACATAACATGCCCCTGATGAGAAATTTGTGTCTAGTGTGAACACAGTTTTAGGTTCTTGAAAACGTCTAAACTGCCATGCAGCCATCTAATCAACCAAATCTGGAGTGGACAATTTCTATATAGGAACAACATTCTTTAATCATGCAAATTTCCAACATTTTTTTATTTTATTTTTGTTTTCTGTGCCTTGGAAAACAGTACAAATTAATGTGAATGAAAAAAAATTTCCCTTTGAAATAATGTTCATTTTGGTAGACACGTGTTTGAACCCATTAGCTCTATATATGCCGTATGTTTCAACAATCCAAATGGGTATTAGTCCCACCTATTTGTTGATCAAAATGGTGACACCACCCAAGAAGACAACTTCAAATGGTCCAAATACAAACTAATGACGTATTTTACCACAAGGTTTGTCCTTAAACACTGCATTTGAAAGTGATGTTGTATTCCATGTTGGTTTTACCCAAAGGGTTTTCAATCATGATGTAGCATATGATTTAACTGCAGTATACAAGTGTACAGATACCATTATCTTTGTCTTTGTCTATGCAATTCAGAGTTTAGACTTTAGGTTTTTACTCTGGGCTTTGTTGGCCATCCACTTTAATTCCACCAGGTTTCACAGAGTAATGCCAGTAGAGATGTTTTTTTTCCATCAGTTCATCAATATTTGTGGTGCTTTTGCAGGTGTGTCTCTAGTTTCATTGTGGCCTGGATGTGAGCGTAATTGCTAATTTAGCTAAAGTGTGGAGAAAACAAACAGATGAAAAAGGCAGAATCATCAGACGATAGCTCTTTCCAGCTGCCTAATCTACTCAGGTAATTCTCCTTAAACCCACTGAGTCCATACAAGCGATTGAATTTCAATGCATCTCTGATGAGACGGAGACGAGGGAAAAAAAAGCAGCCTCCCTTAGCACTCAAATGGACTGGCAAGCAGATGCTCGGTCAAAGTGACAGGTGATAAGTGCTTTGGAAAGCTGTAAGTGAAATCTTTATGCATGTATTTCTGTATGTAGTAGTGCTGTCTGTGCCCATCTTTTATATTGTCTTATTTGCAGTACCTCTCAGAGCATTTTCTTAGCTACAGAGCAAGCACCTCTCACATTCTGATGAGCACCTGTGACCTTTTGGATGAAGTGTTCTGTTTATTTAAGGGACTATTGCACTGCTTGGTTGATAAAGTGCAGTGTAAAGAAATTAAATGAGAACCCCAAATACTTCTGGCACTTCATTAATATGGAGCCTTTTAGCCTCCTATGGTAATTTCTTTTTGAAACTGATTTTAATTTATACATGCAAAGGTAATTAATTCAGGCTCAAAGCCTGTTGCGTGCAAGTATTTTCAGATTAAATGCAATAAGTTGGGTGGAACTTTAAATACCTGGTTGGTGTCAAAGTTACATTAAACAAAATCAAATAATAATTGAATAATTTAAGAGCTGTGAGTTTGGTCAAGGTGCAGCTTAGAAGCTTTCTCCTATAGTTTGTTTTATTAATCCACAGATGCTGAAACTTTATTTTCACAGTACACTGGGTGTTTTTTAACCTCCTGGAAAAAGTAAATTATTTTTCTGTCAGGCTTGTACTCTTCAGCAAACTCATGATTGTGAACACTTTTTTTAGTTCTTCCTTTTTGTTCAAATGTAAAAAAAAACTCTACTTTTTGTTAATGGTCGTTTGAAAAGCATCAAAAGACACACAAAAAAAGCTCTTCTCTTTCTTTATTAAAGATCTAAGTGAGCTTAAATAAACTGTGCCTTTTACAATCTCCATTGACAATTACCATTCTTATCAACTGTGGTTTCCATGGCAGTATTAATAATAGAACACTTTAAAAGGCTTTTCCTGACTGTATTACCCAGAGCTGGATGGAGTAGCTCTGGCCAGTTTTAACCCACAGTGTATGTTATTATGAAGCCCCCCTAATTGGAGTCTAGGGAGGAGTCCCTTGGAGCACTCTTTAAGCCCTGCATGGGTCAGAGAGTAGTTCAGGCTTTTGGATTAAGTTTTATGACGGAGCATTTAAGTGGAACAATTTATTTAAAAGCCGGATCACTTGGAAAACTCTGCAATATCTCATCATTCTTCACGCAAAACTGGCTTCATTTCTTTTCCTCCTCATCTGACTGTAAAGCATTTTTCATCTGCACGAATGAGGAGGAGAATAAATCACATCCCTGAGATCTTTGTAAATCACAATTTTAACGTCAAACATTTTATGTGGTTTGCTGTCTTAAGTGCAGTAGGGGTGTAATGAGTTAGATAATGTCCAGAGAGCTGTGGATCAGAACAGCTAATCCCGTTGTCTCCAAGGACAAAGCAGGATGGCAGGAGGCAAGGGTGACTATTTTAGCTCCTTTTGCCTCAATCCACAAAGCTGGAGTTCTCCTGATGCAAAGGTCTAATCCTTCTTTTCCCAATCTGCCTCTTGGTCAGTCATCCATTATGTCTTGTGTTGTTCTGTCCCAGCATCATTAGTTGAGGGTCAGTTCGGACCTTTCTTCCTCCCCACTGTGAAGTCCCTGTTGCTCTTTTTAAATTGTAGTCACCGTTTCCAGTAGCATTCATTATTTGGCTGTTGTTGTAACTCCCTAATAAGAGCATTGGAAGCTTTTAATCTTCTAGAACTAAGACCCTCAAATCTTGGCAATAAAAGCCGGAATGCTCTGAGCACAATAGCTCCCATCTTTTAAAGTAGTACAGCCAATATTGAAAAGGAACATAAGATCTCATAAATGTTATCATCCCGTTTCATTACATTATGTAATATTACATTCTCCAGAGATGTATTGTTATGATGTGAAAAGGAAAACTAGCGATAAATGAAGGACTATCTATAAATGTTTATTGTTGTCCATAAATTGTAGATTTCCTTTGATGCAGTATGGAAGCTAAAAGTACAGTCTCTCTCTTTTTTAATACAGTTTGGAGTCATATTGTTTAAAAGCGCACAAACAGGCAAATGTGGTGGATTTTCATTTTTGCTAACGTTTTATAGAAAGAAAAACGCTACGAGTGAGGAGATGATCAAAAATCAGTTGTACATTTGGAATGAAAAAAAAAAGATTGTCATTTTGTTCTTCTGCATTTGTCAATATGACTGTAATGTTCTATACTGCAACAATGTAGCGCTCTCAGAGGGTATTAATTTAAAGTGGAAATAGGATTTAACTGCAACACATAAATGTTCTTTCAGGACTATTAGAGCTGCAGCCAGGCATGGTGTCCTTCTGCATATTCCTCTTTAACGTTGCACTCAGCTGCTTAGAACCTGGACAATAATGCCTCTTTTCTTACCTGCTGGTATTTAAGATGCTTTTGCAAAAGTTTGAATTGAAAAGTTTGGTGTTCATTAGACTTGGACCGTTTATTAGACATTATTTTATAAATATGCCATTTTTATTCTTATTTTTATTGTAAAAATGAAATGGGAGCTATGGGATGAAAATGCTGGAACAAGACAAATAATTGTTGATAAATAACTGAAACGTTGTAGAAAACACTGAGTCATCTTTTTAAAAGTAAGAATTCAAAATCAAATAGGATTTTTTTTTTTCTAAAGCGTGCAAGAAATGCTGCAAATGCTTCACTTGATAACCTTTCAACACCGTAGACCTCATACGCTCTTTGACTAACCACACTGATGCTTGTACATTTCTTTGTAACCGATGATAACATTCATTGTTAGCCCAAATCAGTTTGACAATTGCAGTTAAAAATTCGTTACCAAATTAAAATTTTTGCTTGAACAATCTACACATTCAAAGTCTTCTTTTGTCAATCCCATTGCTAAACAAATTTAAAAGGTTTCTGAAATGAAGACCTTAAAAAAGTGCTTCATATTTGTACACAAAAAGAATATCAACTTTTCAGATGTTTTTTTAATGTGTATCCTTTTATATTTTGGCTCCCAAACTGGGTTGTTATGGCAGTAGAATACCTAAATTTTTTAAAGTTTTGTAATCCCTTTAGTTTCCTCCTAAAGTTCTTAAATAAACAACTAACTATGTAGAAAATGTATTTGGAATATGAGTGAGTTCATATATTTTTTATTAGACTGTATTTTCTTTTATCCTGCAAACGCAGACGATAGTATGACGTTTGCACATGGCTATCAGCGTCAGCTTTCAATTCCTGTGAAAATACCTCATATCATATTCATTTTCAGACAGTGGAGTGTGAAATTCTCTCATGAATATAGGGGGCCATTATTCTTGGTGGAAGCAATTCACTGCCGCGGCCGATACACACACACACAAAAACAAGCTGATTATGACACATTGACACTGATGGTTTGCAGAGACATTAATTAGGAAAACCATTATTTTTTGGCGCTGGAGAAAGTCTGAAGTCATGTTCAGCTGTCTTTTTCTTTTTGTGCCTGAACGGCTACAACAGACCATCAAAAACTGCTACTAACTTTAAACTTTTGATATGTTTGAGAAAAGCTTCAGGCACACCAACGGCGCTCACGCTCTCTGAAGCTCCTGTCTTCATTGTTGATGAGGGGAATTCTTTCCCTGGTGTCTTTGTATTTTCCCCTTTTTCAAAGTTTTTGCTCAGGTTTTCCAGATGGATTTCGATACTGATGTATTATTAATTACATTATGTATAATGTATTTACACTAACAAGCATTTTAAGAATAGGATCAGAGAAAAATAAACTAAATGCAGAGGAATGTTGACAGAAAAAAGTTACTTGGAAGGTTTTAGTCCTATATTCATGATTATTTGTGTATGGATTCTGCTAAATTTTTGAATACTTGAAATGTTTTGTTTCCTTTTTAACATAACAGTGAGCTTGCTATAGATCCGGTTTCTGACTTTAGAATAGTTTATTGTAAAGAAACTTTTAGAATGATTTAGGGTTTTTTGAGATCGACATTTTACTTTATACTATTTTTCCAAACAAAGGGTAGAAATTGCTGAGAAATAATTTATTTCTGGTTTAATTTACCTTGTTGCCACATTTATATTTTACACATGTCTGTCATAACTGTCATGAAAGTGGAGTTTTCGGGGGTTGATTTAAGATAACAGCTTTCAATTAAAGAGATATAATTATCTGTATTTTATGTAAATATTTTGTAATGATTGTCAGACTAATAAACAAGGATGGACATACTTCCCTCAAAAAGCAGATAAATTCTGGGATTATCTAATCCGATTATTTTAAATGAACATCCTTCCGCTGTCTTCTTAAACAAATCAATGTTACGTCATCTTCTGCTGGATCTCCGGTTCCTTTTCTAGGCTGCCTATTTCCTTTCTGCTGTTTGATCCCTCTTCTTGGACCAGAACAGTAATAAGGAATATACTGTTTTTTCAGGACTGACTAGAGAGTTTTCACAAAGATATTGTCTAATTCCTGAAATCACATTACACTTCATACATTTTCTGCTTTAGTCATTTTTGTTTGTATAATTGATTCAAAACCAAAAATCCATCAAGCATTACAACGCATTAGACATTAACATGTTGTGGAAGTCGATGTTTTTGTATTATTTCCAACCAAAACTCTCAGCAGTGTTGTTAGTTTAATTTTTAATTCAGCTTTACAGGAATTTGGAAAAGAAAATGCTTCAAACTGTTGGTTTTTATCATCAAATAGCGTTAATGCTTGCATGAATAATTTGGAAACCATGACCTGAGTGGTTGCATGGTTGCTGTTGGAAGCTGTGGAAGTGACTGTCAGCTGTGTGAGCGGTGCGCTGGGTGTTGCTCCAGCAGTCCAGATGGGCAGAATTATGTGCTTTTAGTGAGCTCAGAGCCATGAAGCCTGCATGGAACCTAAACAGCTGCTGCTCTTTAAATGAAACTTCTGACATTAACAGTGGTTAGTGCACTCCTGTGAGGCCTCCCTTTACAGCTGTTCTGAGGCCATTTTGCCTTTTAATTGGTACGAGAGAGATCATAGATTACATTAGTTGAACAGGAGACTCTGTGGGCCAGTGGGCTCCCTCAGTGGGACCCCTTCTTTTTTATTTCCTTTGTGCTGCTAGCTTTGATGTTCCCTCCTGCTTAATCTGACTGCTAGAGTGAGCTAGTACCGCACAGGCCAACCTTTATTTAGTCAGAGGCAAGTGTAGGAGCTTAATTTCCTGGGTTTTCAGTTTAATTGCTCTTTTTATCTCTGTATATTTATATTAGGAACACTTCGGCAAGAATTTATCAAGCATATATTCTTTATTCTTCATTTTTATACAATTTTTTACAAAACAGAAAGCGTGTACCGCAGTTAAAGTACCACTCTGAGCATCTTTTGGTCTTTTAATTGATAATGTCATTTTCAGGCAAAATCAAAGAAACCTGTATTCTTTTTAAGGGTTATAGTTTTTGCAGAACAGCAGGAGTTCATTAGAAATTCACCTCTGAATTGTCAGAGGGACTCTTCGTGTGGAGTAAGCCTGCCTCCATTTCCCATCATCCATCTGTTTTCACGCTTTCCTGCTAGCTTACAGCCCCTCTCATCTCCAACTTGACATTAGCGGTAAAACAAAAACAAAAATGACAAGCAATATTGGAGCTATCCAGACGTACATACATACATTTTTTGCCTGCTCCTGTGTCACAGATATTTGAGTAAAGAAATACTCAGAAAGGCAGTTATTATCTTTATATATGTCCAACATCACAAGAAAGATGCATGTTAAAAACATTAAAGCACCATTTTCATTGGAGTATATCTTCAAAGAAATTTGTGTTTATTTTGGTTAAAATGCCACAGAATGTGACGTCTGTCATGTCTGTCCAGAAGCTACACACGAGACAATCTGTGTTTATACAGGAGTTGGATATACCCACAGGAGATGGCTAGAGATGACAAATCTGCATCTGGAGTGCTTGAAGAGATTGACATTTAGCTGTAGACTCCATTCCAATTTGATTAAGCCAAATTGAAGAAGGAATGATCCTTCTCTTTGAGAAAGGTGGGGGAGGAAAGCCAAAATGGGGGTAAGTGACAGGCAATGAGTGCTCCCAGAACAGTTCACATACCTCAAAGCTTTAGTCACATGCACCTCTATGGGGGTTAACACTTTTGGGTACTACAGGTTTTTGGGTTGTCCGGGTTCATGAAGGGTCGTAGAGAAGAGTGGCTACCTCTTAAGCGGATTACCTGTCTTGCAATTCCTCTGAAGTTCGTATGACCACCTCAAGAAACGTCATGAAAATGGAACGTACCATTCTCCTGCATGCAGTACGTGTGTCGTGAAGTATTTGCAAGGTTAATATAAATTGCATGCATTTATGATGTACAGGTGATTCTGTTGTACTATGTCCTTACACCAAATTCTAGTCATTGATCCCATACTGAACCTGCGGGATTGCTGCGTGCACACGATACACAAGTGTCTGTAGGATGACCACACAAACTACAATCTGTACTAATTTACTAATTTTTAACAGTCAATCTGTTGTACAAGTGTTCACTATAACCTGCCGCCCGCAGCATGCCCATAGAAAAAATGTGCGTGAACTATTTCGGTCTACGTGTTTAACAAGCGGTCAACGGCTTTAATATTTTGAGTGAGCCACATTTGTGCTCCGTAAAGGTTTGCCCATTTATCACCCGCATATAGCCCCTATTTACCCCCTAGCGTAGTTTCAAATCAGGCTCAAGGGAGAATTTTTGGCAAAAAGGAGGCGCTTGCTAGTAGAACATACAGTGAAAACACTGAAACTGTGGAGTTCAAATTTCCATCTTTCTTCTCTTGTTGAACGAATGCTCTCTTGTGTTGCCACATGAGGTTTGTCAGCTAAACACACACACAGATTGTTACCGCCTTATGGTCTCAGTATATCACTTGATCTCATAGCTTGTATGTCTCTCCCATTTGGAGTTTAGCTGGACTGCCTCGTGTTTTATCAGCTATCACAGGATTCTGCTCCATCCTGCATCAGATCTCATTAAAGATGGAAGTAAAGATTAAACCCCCATCTCCTTCAGCACACTGCAGCAGTGGGCAGAGACATCCAGTTCCTTGCATAACTCCTAAATAAGATTAAACAGGCACTTCCTGCAGTGGCAAAAATAATGCTTGTTGCCACACATGAGAAGGGCTGTTTCTGACAGAGACACTCTCAATGTTGTGGACACTATCAGTCCTCCAGCAGTCCAGGAACAGGCATTTTCTAGAAAGACACATAGGACATGATGGGATATAATGCTGGGGTGGGAGCTGGATAAAGAATGTGTTTGAAAGCTTTATAGGAAGTGCTGTACTTACTGCACCACCACTACACTTGTCTCATCTTTATTGTTTCTTTTTTTACGACACATTATAGTTGGGACATTTTTTCCATTAAAAATGCATATGATGTGGACTATCTGCTCTTGTTAATTATTTAACTGTGTGGTTTCACTGTGTGACACAGACTTATTGGGAGTTTTTTCAAAACTCTTCCTCTGAATGGGAGCAGAGTTATGTTCCTTTTGTGCTTTTGTGTCACACAAGGAGAGTTAAGCCAATTAAGAGCTTTGAAGGTCTGAAAAAGCAAAGTATCCTCATAAATGATGAATGTTGCGAGATCCAGCATTGGTCTTTAACTGGTGGCTCCCCATTAATTAGAGCTTTCATTAATGATCACAAATTACCTTCTCTTTCAAGTGGTCCCTTAATCCAGACAGTGTCACATTCTCTCAGTTTATTCGAGTAGAAACCTCACAGACGCTAATGTGATGTCAAAGATGAATGCCTCTGCTGTAAAGGGATGCCTCTGTTGTTTGAGTAAAGGGACTGATGAAAAAGCTTTCAGTCGTTTATCCAAGTTTAATGATACTCTGCAGGTTTCGTATGTTGGACGGAATTTTATGCTTGGTGTAAAACCTTTTCGGTGTAGTTTATTTATTTGATCTTTTTCTACAATTCCGTTTGCAATGAAGGACAAATTAAAATTCCCCTTTTTTTCAGTTTAGCTGCTTGTTCCAATGCGCTCTTTCTCTATACACGTTTACCATTTTAGACGCCATAAAAAGACCTTATTCTCACAAAGCGGATTGCTTCATGGTCAAGTTACCCTTGGAACATGGATTGATCTCTGGTTCTCACAGAGGTCACTGGAACATTTTCAATCCGTGACATGGGAAAAAAAAAAAAAAGTTCACATCAATGTTTTACAGTCACGCTGCATTTGACAAACATGAGACTGACAGACCACTCAAGCAATTTGTCAAATCTTTACCTATTGCCATAGGGGTTGGCTCAGACACAGAAAAGGCTTTTTCGCTTTGTCTCTCAGAATTTAGCACCTGTCTCTGCTCCCGGAGCCTGAGTGCTTGGTGACAGCAAAAACTAGCTAAGGTTAATTCGGGAAAAAGGGATATATCAAGTGTTGTGGCACCCAATGCATTTCAAATGATGTGTCCTTGGAATGCAAGGTTACTGCTGAGTCCTCACACTATAAAAAGCCAGAGTAAATATAGGTATTAGTGAACACGGAAAAGGTCTTTTTGACTTGTCCAGAAAGTTGGACAGAATCCTGCGTGACCCAGTTGTTGGGGGTACCTGGTTAATTTGATTTGTTGGGTTTTGTTTGGTGCTGTGAAATTCAAATGTAATGTAATGTCAAAAATGATTTCTATTTCATTGCTCTAAAATTACAGAAATGCCCAGCAGTTTTGGAGGTCTCCTGTGGGTATGGAACAAACTCTGGTCTCTTTGTGCGTTGTTTCATTGAGGTCTGGCTGCACAATAAATGGCAACAGTTGCCGGTTGCAGTAACTCTTTAGAAAGCAGTGACTGAAGCACTTCAAAGGTTTAAGGTTTAAAGGTGAAACTTTTTTCTTAGTTTTTGAAAGTTTTCATTTTTTGGGATGGAATCCTGATTGCAAGAACACATTTTTTAAGCCAATGAGAGTCTTCTTATTTATTTATTTAAAATCAGATAAGTCATGTTCCCTTTGTCTTGACATTTTTCTTAATATTACCTCTCTAACTTAATTCACTATTTTCTATTTTTTCTGGATTTTGATGATGCTTCCATCCACATCCAGCCTGTTTTTCCTTTTTGGACTCCCAACAGAGAGTTAACCTACCATTAGGAGAAAGTATTAATTTTAATAACTTTACTATTGGATTTGTGGACAATGAAGAAACGGTTTTGTAAAGCTTGAAGGACTTTTCTATCTCTCCCTGTGTTTTGTTCCCCTTCCCGAAAGTACATATCCTTGTTGTTTAATTAGCCTCACAGCTGATCTTAGTGTTTGTGCCAGTAAAACCTTGATTTTCTTCAACACATGTGAATAATCATAAATTGACTCTTCAGAGGAGACGGATCTCCTCCAGAGTAACTCGTGTGTAATTGTGACTTAAGTTTCAAAGTGAAGCAGTTTTGTTGTGTCTTCCTCACCTGAGTTTTTAAAACTTCTAACACAGGAACACTAAAGCTGGCAGTTTAGTGTAAAACTCTCCTAACTTTGAACAATTGAACCATTTAGGTCTGCAACTTTATTTTATCTATAAGAAACCGTTTCAACCATACACTTAATTTTTTTTAATGAATGCTATGAATGCTATTGATTTGAATTTACTACTTTTCCCTAAACATCATGCTTATCTCTTAATTTTGGCATTTAACCTGACACCTAAACGACTATAGTGGGTCTACATTCATGGTGATTAGTGAAGAGAAGTGCTTAAGAACTAGCAATTTAGCATCTGACACGAAGCAGTTAACCTTTAAACATTGAAGCTATTGCTTTGGTGTTAACACTTTTTCAATTAGCATAACTCTTTGACCATTTACACAATTAACAAGATTCCAGATGATTCTGAAAGCTGAGAAAAGCTGCTTTGGACTGATATGCAACATTTTAGAAGCTTTGATAAAAGTTGCTTCTCTCAGCTTATAGAATCCATTGGAATTGTGTTAATTGTGGAAGCAGTCAAAAAAGTTACGGTCATTTAAATAGCGTTTGCCATTTTCTCTCACCGGGAAAACGCTCTGGAGTTAAAGAGTTAAAAATGATAATATTTGTATGGATGTTTTCTAGTAAAATTTTACCAAGTTAATTAAAACGTTTTAAAATAATAAACTCTATCCCTGAATTTGATAGATTAACTGCAACTAAACTCTATCCTATCAAGCTTGTAATGAAAAACAAACAAGAAAAAAATGATGTCTTTTGGTAAGTAGATCAATCTCACCCAATGTTTATCAATACTACACTGCCATCTTATCCATGACACCTATTTCTTTATATTTATTTATGTTAAAAAAAGGCCCAAGACCTCTTCTGTTTTGTGTAATTTCTAAAGTGAAAAGCAGCACTTTTACCGACATTTCCATCAGTGGGTTAATATTTGTAAGTGAATGGTTAAAATTAGCTTGAAGATCTTCAGAGAATAGCAAAGTCATCCTAGACACTTCTCCTCCACCATAGTTTCAAGAAGTGTTTATCGTAGTTACGCATTTTCTTGTTTTTAAAAGTCAGTTCTTGAATAATGGCAAAAGTCTGTGGAGAGAAAATAGTCTCATTCAATATGTGTGCGCGTAATTCTTGATTTGTAACTTGTGTCTGCCTATTTATGTGTAACTTTGTGGATTTTAGACTTTTTTTTGTATTAATATCTGTTTAAGAAAGTGGGAAAATGTCAAATTTTCATCTGATATTATTCACAGTCTGAGTTTAAAATGGGTGATAAGAAACCTCTGATGACCCAGCATTCTAGCAGTATTTTAATGCATCATTTACACATGAATCCTGGAGACGTGAAGAGTCTCTTATGCGTAAATGCGGTTTGGTATCAGGGGGATTTGTGGATACTTTTAAAACATTTTTATGTGTAGTTACTTTTAAGCTGTTGTAATTTAATGTTGTACATGTATAAATTATGTTTTGTATTTTTATTATATTTAGCCATTTTTGTACCTGAATATACAGGTGCAAGTTTAAAGTTATGAACAAAATGTATTGTATGATTTACAAATCAAGAATTACGCACACAAATCCAGTGAGACTATATTCTCTCCATAAAAGTTGAACTAGTATGTTTTCTTTTCCCAAAATAATGTTTTTGCATGTATTCTGATTTTTCAGATGCAGCTAAGCAACTTTACAACTATTTTTGTTTTTTTCCTTTAACAAATTCAAATTCAGCGGTATTGATGGATTCACTACTAATTATGCTGTCATAACTCATCATATCAACTGATCTGATTAAATTCTGTTGGCTAACAGAGTTATGTGGTTAAAGGAATTTTCGGAAACTGGGTTCTATTAACATTTACCTTTGTGTTTATTAAGCGTCTTTAATTAACACGCCACCTGCTTCAGAGGCGGCGCTCGATACGCAGAGAAAGTCATCCAGTCAGCCTGGAGTTTGTACACCAGGGAGGAAAGTTTCTGTGACATAAACCTCCAGTTGCAGGGAGCACTTCACGCATGACCTCAACACTTAAATTTGCTGTGATCAAATAGACAGTGGGAATGGATTATCTTAAGTGCCTGTTAAGTGCATTGTGCTAAGGAAGTAAGAGAAGTTAAAATACAGTTAGAGTTGAAAGGACGATGCACTTTTCTTTAATGCAATGTGCTGCACTCCAGCTGGATGAACTCTTAGTGTATATTTCTTAACATATCTATAAAGGGCTAGACTCATTTCCAGAGTAATATTTTTACAAAAAAGAAAGGTGTGAAATGCACAGGAGGAGTAAATTCAGAAATCACACTTGAGTAGCGAAGGATCTTCAATTTAATGCTGCCCTGGCTCCTCATGGAGAAATCCCAGCCATGTTATATTGGCTAAATTAAGGGAGCTGTCTGGGTGCCTGGCAGGTGTCTCACTGGGCTGAGGAAGCCCACAAGGAGCCGGCGAGTCTTCACAATGTCAACAGGCCAACACACCTTTAATGAACAGGGTGCGCTAAGTGACAAATCCAGAATTGTGACGTTCTAAATCTATAATGTGCACTTACTTACACTCACCCTGCCAAGCCTTCTTTCTCTGTGACATTTCTTCTTGATTGGTTTCCTGATAGGCTTTTAGGCTCAGCCAAATGAAAGTGTTTGTCTTCTAAAGTCAGTCGCTTTGCTCTGCAGTAGAAGATCAGAAAGGTCGGAGATGGGAGCATATTATTTAACATGTTCTGAATCTGTTTGCTTTAGTTTCACAGATTTATGAATCGATTCACGATTCAACCAAATAACTACATATTAAGAAACATATATTTAAAAAATTATAGACAATTAAGATTAAAATTGCTTTTTTGTTGTGAATCACGAGCAGACAAAAAAAAAAAAAAGATCATATTTGTGACATAGAAATAGGCTTGGCGGGCCACATGCTCACTGTTCCACTCCATTCTGATGTATGCAATTGAAGACGACTAGAAACCCCAAAAATGGCTAAAAACCACATAATTATAACAAAAAATATATATATATACTGGGAACACTTTAAAGGTTTATCAAAAGATGACTGGACGAATTCTTTAAATTGAAACATTTTTTTTTGCTTTATACTCATTTTTTTCAGATACATTTCTTTAGCATAGTCTTTAACAGAAAAGCTGCAAACAATTAAGATTTTAACTCTCAGAGAGTGTATGGACTAAAATCTTTATGGCATTATTATCCCAGTGAAGTTCTTATTAACAAAATATAGATGTATTTACTGTCCTAGATCATTCAAAGCCATTTTTTAACTTAAGTAGCTCACATATAGAGCAGAAACATTTTGAATAAACATCATTGTTTGTTTGAGATTAAAACAGTTATTTTTAAAGTTTATATTGAATATAATCGAGTTAGTGTTTTTAAACTCATGGCTCTCAGGCTCTAAGTTTTGCTTTGTTTCAATGGACTCCTGTTTAAAAACATCTGATTTAACTCTTCACCATATCCTATAGTGGAAGTCTTTGGATGTTTTTGAGCAATAAAGATGAGAAGAAATGTTTTCTTGAAGAACAAAGATTGAACAAAGAACACCTTCCCAATGTCCCCGCCCCCATTATCCATGATGTATGTATATTTTATGTATGCTCAAACCTCCAAAATTCACTTATTAACACTTCCATTTTCAGTCTTTTCTCCTTTGCCTGATTTGTATGACATTCATTTTTTTTCTTGGTGTTAACTTCAGAGAAAACACAAACTCTTGTTGTCGACATTCCACCTCCAGTTTTGCTGTTTTTGTAATTTTCTCCAACACCCCCCACCCATTGCTGGATTTGAGGGCTGAGCAGATACAGGTAGATGTATATTTATGAGGGCGACGCGTATTTCAGGGCAAAGTCGAGTTGTGAAAGGTGACCTTGTTAGATAAAAGGAAGGCTTGGAAGCCAAATGATGAAAGAGAATGGGATCATCCTAGGCTCATTATTGTGGATTTGAAGGTCAGGTAATTATAACAGTAGATGTGTGGGTTGTCTTGGCATCTGGTTTTGTTGCTTTGTTATGATAGTGACAAGCCTGCAGAGGAAAGGGATTAATCACTGTGACACCAGCTTGTTGTCATGTTGATGCATTCAGACATCATTGCACTACTGCTGTAATTTTTAAATTAGGCTCCAAAATAACATCTTTTCTAGAACAATGAGTGTCTGACATGCACTGTTGAGAGTTTGATAGATGTAGCAAGAAACAACAGTGGCCTTTAACATAGTCATACATATTTTAAAGGAAAATTACACCTTAAAATAGACAAATCAGTTTTTACTTAAGTGAGGATGTGACCTGCTTTTTCTTTGTTGTACACAAATACCATTTCAGGCTTCAATACAGTGTTCCCTCATTTATTGAAAGAGCAATGTTCTAAAAATAACCTACAATTGATGAAATCTTTATTGTACTCATCTTTATTTTTTTTTAATTAATCTAGATTTTTTAAAGATGCGAAACCTTGTAACAAAAAAATGCGAAACTCACGCAAAAAAAAAACAAAAAAAAAAAAAACCAAAATGTTAGATAGTAGCTTCACCCTAGTTTGAGCTACCGGATGTTCCATTTCCACCATCGGAAAGCTGACCGTAAGCAGATTAACAGCCATAAACACTGCATAACGATTTGATGTTAGACTGAACAGTGAGCAGACTTTTCCTTGACCAGTGTAAATGAGATGGGGACCCACTAAAGTGGTATAGTAGGTTTGAAAAATTGCACATAACAGAAAACCTTTACTGTAGAAAAATCTGTCTTTAGTTTCTGTACACCACAGTTTATTTCAGAGCCAAAGCAGAGAACAGTATTAACCTCTGAGCTAACTGAGAAGCATGAATGACCACAGAGGATAAGGTGAGTGTGCCTTTGCTGAAGCATACTGAAAAGGTTCAGTTAAGTGGCAGACACCAGACGGTAGATATTGGATCACTTTACTGCCTTGAGGTTTTCTGGGTATGCACTAGCACTTTCCATTTAACTGTATAATCTGACTGTGCTGATGACACTTAACATGCAACCTAGATCCATGCCTCAGTGCCCACTGTGCTCAAAGATCTCACTCGCAACGTTGAAATGAACCACTTTTACAAAACCTCTGAAGAAATTCCTGACACAGTGAGATAAGACTGAGCTTTCACCACTAAGTGTCTTCAGTAGGGCTTTTGGTAGCTTGTTGAGAAACTTTGCGATAGTAGCATCGCAGCTTTTTTTTTTTTTTTTTTTTCTTTTTGACTGAGTGACTTTGCAGATGCAGCTGAGGGTTTAAAAGCCAGACAGGAAGCAAGTGTTTCTGCTCTGACAGTGCTGGCATGTGTTTTACGGCCCACCCTAATGGCGTGGACCAACATTTCCTAATGATCTACGGCCTCCAAGAAAACCAGGGAGCATTTCCACTGAGGTTTACGATGCATGTTGTGGTTACTGCAGGGTTTCCACTCTAGACTAACTGCCCAGTTTTGGCTTCACGCTTACTTCCCATTAACTGGGTCATTGCAAGCCTTCAAGGGTAACCATTATTGCCACAAAAATATTTAAGTCCAAAATTCGTTTTTTTACTGCTGTATTTGAGAAAAGGAAAGCAAGGGGGCTGCACATGAACATTTTCTTAGGGCAGACGCTGGCAGCTGCTAAAAAGATGACTGTAAAGTCAGACATTTTTTTTTTTTAGCATGTATTCAAAAGACAGCTTTACATGGAGTCTCTTACTACAAACATGATCTCCTTTCCTGAAGGCATAAAAGTGATAAACCTCCACAGGATTTTCCGGTTCCGGTTCATCACGAGCAGACGTGTGCCTCCAGCTCTCCGTAACTTTCGGGCTTTTCAAGTCTTTTAAAGTCGTCTGCAAGCGACTTTGATCACCGGGCTGCTGCAACACAGCTACCACAACGAGGAGAGCTGATCATGGCACCGAAGAAAAATTTTGAAGCCGATCTGGCTGAGCTGAAGACCGCAATGGCTAACATCCAAGCCCAGCTAGCTCCTGCTTTGCTACAGGAAGCTAGGCTAACAGCTGTGCTCCCAGCTGGAGGCTAAACTAACGCGCTGCTGCTATCTGTGGAAGAATTCCGCCAAGAAAAGGCACGCAACGAACAACGGGACAATCGCCAAGATCTGATGGAGAGAAGGATGCATGACTTGGACCAACAGGCACGGATGAATAATGTGATTCTCACGGGACTCCAACTACAGCCCAGGACGCGGCCTGGTGCTACCGGCGCTAGCATGGATGCAAACAGAGCTGCTGATGGCGACCGTGGAGGATCAAGTAAAATGTTTTTATCGTCTAAAGGAATCTCCTTGGACCTGGACACGGTCGAAGTCTGCCATCCGCTTCCCCGGAGAAAGACCACGGATAAACCAGCGATCCTGATCAGGTTCGTGAATCGAAAGCATAAGACTGCTCTGATGAAACAACGTAAACAACTTAAGGATACTAAAGTGTACCTTAACGAGCATTTATGCAAATATAACGCTGAACTGGCAAACACGCGAGGATCTTACGATCCAAACGACAGATCCAGTCAACTTGGATTATGAACGCCAGAATCTTTATCAAACCACTCGGACCACCGACCTGACGAAGCCTCTGGAAATAAGATCCATGAAAGACTTTGAGAACTGTGGGATTACGCATGTTTGAACCTCGAATTCAAGTAAAATGTGAATTGTGGACTCATGAAACCGTCGGAACCGTTGAATACGAACTCTGACCCAATTCTGAAGAACTCGAGCACAATTCCCTTGAAAGAAGACCTTCACAGTCTCTCAGTCAAAACAATGAAGATGGTTTACGTGGCCTTAAACCTGTTCCTAAACAAAGATGTAGCTCTGGTCTGAATACAATCTGCTCAAACTGTCTTCTTAATGAGAATATTTTGAAGTTTCCATTAATAAATCATGATTTTTTACTAGCACTTTTTCATAATAATAATCGTTCTTTGATAAATGCAATCTGCTCAAATTGTCTTTTTTAATATAAGAATATTTTGATATATTTTCCTGCAGTAACAAATGAAGTTGATTACTACTGATATTTTTTGAATCTTTAATGAGAATGTTTAGATTACTGTTGATGAATATTATAAATGATTTGTCTATGGATGTTTTTGAAATTCTATTACATCACTGATATTATTGATCTTTTATAACCTGAAACTATATTGATATTTGATTTTAAGTCCTGAACCGGATATTGATTATTCATGTAGAGAAAATGGTATGGTCGAGTCGGGGTGGGATTATATAAGTTCGCTTCCTTCCACCCCCTTTCAAGCGATCTATTTGTGATTTATTATGTGATGTTAATCCATGTATTATAACCTGATTGCTTGAAATAAACCATTTCATTCATTCATTCATTCATACACACACTAAACAAGAAAAAAAACAAATAGTCCTGCCTTATAATTAATAAGCACTCCATAAATCATTGATTGTTTAAACAGCATATTGCATTTATTTTTGATTTTCATTGGGGAGTTCTCTGATTCAGCCTCCACTTTTTATCTTCTGTCTCTTTCACTCAGTGCTAACTTAAAGAGGAATCATTCACATACATAATTTCTCAAACATTATTCACAAATCTGTCTAAATCAGCAATAGTGAGCACTAGTCTAAGGCACAACTGTGCAATAATTATGATGTCCAATCAGTGCCTTGATATGGGACGCCTGTGAGATAGAATGGATTATTTTAGCAAGAGAGAGGTGCTCACTGTCACAGATTTGTGAAAAATATGTGTGAGAAATTATTATTTTGTGTTTGTAGAAAATGTTTGAGATACTTGAGTTCATCGCATGACAAATGGGAGCAAAAACAAAAATGTTTGAATTTATACTTTTGTTCAGTGAAAGTGTATGTATATATACGTGTGTATGTATGTACAGAGTAAATACATATATGTATTTTATATGAATGTGTGTTCATGTGTGTGACTGATTAGCAACCGCATCTCCAGTTTCTGATTAGGTGCAGAGTAAATGAATTGCCCCCCTCTGGCAGCATTTCCATAATGTCAGGTAATTAAACCCTAGTGTTTTTAATAGCTCAGGAATAAGAAGATTTCCCAGGAGGCTCAACAATACGGATAGTCTATGCTGAAAACTACTAACCACTTAGGAAGAAGTGGAATGGAAACGATTCTGTTGAATTTATAATAGAAATTTGACATCACGTTTAAAGTTTTAGTTAAGACATTTTTTCAACATTTGCCTAACTTCAGCATTGTGTACAAAACATTGTTTTTTTTTTTGTTTTTTTTGTTTTTCGATATAGAAATATTTTTGGCCATATTTGTCACAGCAGCTGAAAAAATTATTTATTTAAAGCAGAGGATTTTTTTTTAAATTTTTGAAGCTATAAAGCTTTTCTATTCCTTATATCACAAAAATTAAAGGAACACTTTAAAGAAACACATTAGATACATCCGATCTCAATATGAAGTTGGATATCTATACAAATAACGACAGGGCAGTGTCTTAGGAACAAATGGGTGCCAAGTCTTTTAATGGAAATAAAAGTTTTCAGCCTACAGAGGGCTCAGTTGTGTAGACACCATAAAATCAGAGTGAAATGAAGATGTGGCAGGCTAGTCCATTTTCTCCAAAACTTAATTTCTGAAACTCCAAATGCTTTTCAATATCTTGTGTGGCCCCACGAGCTTGTATGCATGGGAGAAAGAGGGAGAAACTTGAAATGACCTCCACATGTAACACCAGTCCTGTTTTGAGGGTTTTCTAATTGTTGCCACTGAAGCGCACCTGTTGTTAATTCCATGATCACCAATACAGCTGAAATTGATTAACGAGGCCCTCAGCTGCTTAACCAACAAGAAAATTATCAGACAGGATTAATTCAATTCATGCCAGGCCCAATGAAAAAAAGTGTTCCTTTAATTTTTGTGAGCAATATATATTATAGTAGTTTGATTTTCTACAAACTTTTTATTCAGTCATTAAAAACTAATTCAGAGCTTACATGTTGATCCATCCTAGAGTCCTGCTCTTTTTTCCCCTTTAGTTGACCCTCAGTATCAATTTTTTACCTTGTTTTACCACTGCATTTACTGGGTTTCCCAGGTAAGAACAGGAAGTTTTAAGTGTTTGGTATTTAAAAGCTGGTTATGAAATAGTAGGCTCGGCAGCCTTGTGTTCACTGTTGATAGCTGACAGATTCCATTGTTAAACAGAAGGCTCTGGCAGCTCGAGTGTGTCTTTCATCACCGAAAAACCTAGAGAAGTGCTATTGTAAACATGACAGTGGATTGTCAGTGCATCAGTGTTTGGGTTGCTGTTTTACTTGTTTGTGTATGTTGCGCTCATTCTGTTTTGTGCACAAAGACACACAGGCACGTAACAAAAGGCCCTTTGATGAACCAAATCTGCAGATGTAGAGTTTCCTTTGTCAGGCCCACTCAGAAGAACAATGCCAAGCCTTAACAGTTCTGTAGAAACATGTGGAAGCAGAGTGAACTCCAGAAGTCATTTCCAGCATGTAATCAGGAAAAATTGAATAATGCATACCATGGAGGCAGCTAACTCTGGCTCATTATCTGTTACTTGGGCTAAAAAACATGTTTGAGAAATAATCTGCTTTTAATGGGGTCGTGTTCACTTCCAATGACAGCCGATGTTGCTGATCAAACCAAGGATCATCACAACATCTTGATAGTTCCTAACGTCCCTTATATGGACTGCAATTGCAATTTGTCCTACATGGATTTTAACATAAATAAGTACATTTGCTTTCAATTCACTTTAATATTTTCATAAACTGGAGATTGGCAATCAAAACTGCCAATTTTTTTAAGGGACCACTTAACATTTGCTGTTTCTGATCAAGTAATTAAATTAAACTTAAATACTTAATCACATTATTTTTTTAAAGAAACATTTTTTAAACTGATGACACACTTTAGTGAGGTTATTTTGTTTGATTTTTTGTTTTGTTTTGAGGAAATATTATATTATATGGTCAGATGGTTGTAGTGGAAGAACAAAATAAAACCATTTTAGCCAGAGCAGTAGCGTTTACATTAAATTAACCATATAAGTAAAATATGGTTTATTCTATGAAGAAATCTTGATTCTTTTGAATCTATTGATTGTCTGAGTTTGAGGTAGGAGGTTGTAACCAGCAACCGTATTCTTCAAGGATGTAAAAAAAAAAAAAAGAAAAAAATCTGAAAGTCAAAAAGATTGAATAATGCATTTTCCTTCATTTTCTTTCTTTAACTCTCATCTCTACCAGGAACAGCTCACATTTTAAAACTTCTTTTATAAAAGAACACTTTTCATTGTACTTTTGTTCCTGTTTTTTTCTTTGATATGGTTAAATTACTACAAATTTTAATGGATTTTTCATCTAAACATTTATTTTCTGGCTTTCTTAATATCCATATATTGACATGTTGAGTTATGTGAATTTATTTGCTCTAGCTAAAAGTATAATTAAAAGAGAAAGCATAATTAAACACTACTACCTGATTAGCTCTTCAAGAGCTAACTTGTGTGGTTTGTATCTTAATACATCTCTTTGTGGTTTATTGTTTTCATTAATTTCTTTTTAGACCAAAACAGGTTTTCTGCTTTTTTTTAACCTACTGAGGAGTGTCAGAAATTACACAAAAATAAAATATTCAAATTATTCTTTATGATCCTTGTTTCAGGTTCTTATGATTTTTTTTTCCTTCCATTTTTAGTTTTGTTTTTAAGTGTTATTGCTCAATCTTTAAGAGCTACATGTATTTAGGAGCCATTACTATATTGTCTAGAAGTTTGTAGCTGAATACTGACTTTTGTTTTTCTCTTCACAGCAAATTCCAGTCTTCTGGGAGGAGGGGGAGGTGAGTAAATGTCTTTGAACACTTTTTTACTAAAATATTTAAAGAATGTAAGCTAGCATGCAACAAATTCAACACGGTTTTCTTATTTTTTATTCAATTATTAATGGAGCTTTTTGTTTTTTTCATGATCTTTTGACTAACTGTAACTTAATGTAAGAGCAGATACATTACAGTGTTTTCCTGAGGGACATTGTGGCGTTCCACATGAGAGGTGGTCATTACTTTGGCCACTTGTCAAAGAACATAATCGTCAAACAATAGAGGAAATGCAATTCAGCCGATGGCGATGTGGGAGTAATGTGCAGGCGGCTCTCCAGGAGCGCTACAGCCGAGTCCTTCTGTCCATCTTCTGAAGAATTAACCTTTGGCAGTGACATGATTGAAAAAAATTATTCTTTATCACACGAGAAGCAGCTTGAAGTACAAAGCTCGCATTTGCTTGTAAAATGTTCAGCTGAATTGAGAATGTCTTGGAATCGTTTCCTGAAGAAATAAGGCCAGAGCTTCAGTCCTCCTCTCTGCTTACCCCTCTGTGTTTGCTGTCACTTGATGTATAGCCATTTACCCATAAGCCCTACTGTGTCCTGCACGGTCCTGCTCTATTCTGATTTATGGTATATCCATCCTTTGCATGCTGTGTCTTACTTTTTTAGAATGCTTGAGGCCGTGGTTCTTATTGTGCTGACTCAGGCTAAATTGCAGTGTTACCGGACTTGGAGCTGATTGGCCACAGAGTGGCATCACAAATGCTTCTGTAGTTTATGGTATGGAAAATGGTAGATATTTTCCCTCCAAAGGTGAAAGAGAAAAGTGCAGCGCGTATAGTCATTTTTTTTCTGTCCTTTAAAATACACTCAGACTGAGCTCAACTTTTATTTCACCGCTTCATTAAAGCTGGAAAACTGGGACCAAACAGCTCTACCTTCATGTCCTCACATCAAAAATGATGGATTTGGCAGGAGAACGGCTGCAGGGTTTTGGGCCGCCTTACTGCAGCAAACCCGCCCACTTTGTGGCTAGATTCTAAGCTAATCGAAGTTGGAGTCAAACCGCAGCCTGTCGCAGAGTTTGGAGCGAGACCACAAAATGGGAAAGTGACTTATATCATCCCTGTTAAACTAAAAGTTGATTTCCTTGGCTTCAAGGGTTTTTTTCCACAAAAGTTTGTTGTGCTTTTATTTTAACTCGCCATGGAAGACAACAAAATAATTTGTGTTTGCACTAGAACTACTGTCACCCATAGAAAATGGTTTACTTCCAACTCTAACCAAATGAAGTTAACTAAGTCACCATTTTGCCGTACGAACATGTATGCTGCCATGTTGGAGCCAGACGTTTTCAGTAAGAAGCAGTGATTGGTCTCAGTCGGTCTGAACCAAGGTTTCTATGGCAACTAACCAATCAAGAGTGAATCTAAATCTGTCAATCAATCAGTCTCGCATACCAGTGGAAAGCTGTCTTTTTTTTTAATTTTCAGAATCTGTTGGAATAACGTTAATTATGTTAAAGAATTACCCGAGCCACTCGGCGAACCAATTATCGAAGGATTGTGGTTCGATTCCCGCTCCTGCCAGCCAAGGCACTGTGCCTTGCTAGATGGTTTTTGCTTGGTCATTTAATCTTGTTTTGAGTCATTTTTCTTTGTGATCCTTATCAGGCTGTGTTGTGTACTGATGACTGTGGATATTCTGTTGTGCGCTTCCTCATTGGTGATGTGGTCCTTGAAGGAGATGTTCACAATTCTTCATTAACATTTCATTCCCTGGGGATCAAACCGTCTATGGGCATCCTTATAGAGGGTCCAATCGTACAATGATTGTCCTACTTTAACACCAAAAAGTATAGAAGTTTTTCTAGCTGTGCAGCAGTCAACAAGAGGACAGAGTTATTTTTTTATTAAAGCAAACTTTAGTCATTAGAGCCAAAAATGGTTTATGTATGTCTGCATCTGATGGTGATGTAGCCATTCTGTCCATGTGCTTGACGCTGCTCACATCCATGTACCTGAGAGCTATTCTCATGTGATGCACGGTTAAAACTGCAATCATCTCGTGTGGAGTCCCAATCTGTCAGTGATGTGGTGGGATGTAGTGGGACCCTCAGCTTGGAACCATTTCTAGAATTTCTTTGATTGAGAGCAGAGGTCACAAATATACATCCCCATTTCCAAGCCCGTCTCTCCCCAGCAGCGTATACTGTCCCTCTGATTGGTGTCTGTCTGAGCTGCAGGCAGGTCTCAGTATTGATTTGTGATGTGCAGAGAAACACAAGAAGCTATTTTCTCTTCTATGATATGGCCATTATTGTTAAATTAAGATGGTTCACCTTTTTGAATTCTTCACATATCAGCCTTGTTGACTGATCCAATTTCTTCTTGAAATAATAACAGCTATTATAGCAGGTGATGGCAATTGCTCTGCATCAAAGGAGCAGCAGTAAAATTCTGTTTGTATTTCAAATGGGAGATTTTACATGTGCACCAGCTTTCAGTTTGCATTTTAGACATCATAGATAACTATTTTATTGGACATTAATTAGCTTTTGCCAGAACATTTAAAAAATATATTGTTATAAAGGGCGGCTGTTACTTAAAGATGAGTTCAAGACCTGCAAAATGAGCCCGTGTGTCATTCTGCTCACCTTTCCTACCTGTGTCTGTGACTTGGCATGTAATGACCTCTTGCTTCAGTGGGAGTGAGAATCGATGTGAAAAGGAGATGTGCTCTGTCCCCATCTTCCAACGGTCCTCTCAGGGTTCTGCAGAGGGCCAGCTTCAAAACGGGATGATCCATCACACTCGCCTCACACACCTCTGCTGTGCCTAATATTTTTTCCATTTTTCCTCCAGAGGTGGGCTTAAGCCTCTCAAAAAAATATGAATAAAGTCCATTGGGAATTAGTGCTCCCTCTACTGAGCTGGCAACATTTTTTTTGGCTCATGTGTAATTTTTTTTAATTTTTTTTCTGTTGAAATTGGTTTTAGGAAAAGGTTTTCACCTCTTTTTGCTTCTTGTTTCATTACGTTATCAAAGCAGGTGAGATTATTTTGGAAAAAATCAAGAAGATTGCTGTACCACAAAAACAAGCAAACAAAAAAAAAAAACAGCCGTGATAAGAATAAATGAAGCTTTGATTAGTAATGGACTATTTTATTAGCAACAAAAACAATTCCCATGGTTGTTTTGGTTTTGTGGATGATTAAATTCTTGGGGAAAAAACTCACCGATCAGAATTCTCAGAGTGCTTTGCAGCCTTAGTATTACATACACAATGGGGTCACCCAAAATAGCACCGTTATCTTTGTAAGACATGTTGGTCTCGCTGGAATTCCCAATGTACATAGAGGGAAATAACAATGATCTCTGATAATAGCAGGCTAAATGAGGCCTCTGTGAATAGAAGGTAATTATAAATGCTACCAAGTTGTCCATGTGATGTGTGTCACATCATGGCTGGATGCTGGCAAAGGACCAATATATAGACCTAATGTAAATTTCATAACCGCCCTGCCTTTCCTTCCACTTGACTTTTTCTTGCACAAACACGAGCATTCAAGCACACAGTAAACCTTATAATGATACCATGAAGCCCTGTGTAGCTTTGCCTTTGATGTCTTCATCCAGGGAGGAAATTGCCTCATTAGCATTCTAACCAAAACCACTGGCCGTTTAGCTCCGTGCTTTAACTAGACCACCCAAACAAATCGTTCCTCTCAGGTTCAGGGATCTTTTTCTGCACTAGTCAAACAGGAGGCCTGTTTTCTACATCCTGACCAGCTATTTTAGCCACACCAGCAGAACTTTCATTAAACTCTTCAATTTTTACCATTGCAGCTTTTGGTTTTTCAATATTTCTTTATTATAAAATAACTTTTTCAGAACCCATACACAATATTGAGTAAGCATTTTTAATCATGAACACATCTTTGGTTTCATTTTATATATAATACTGGATTTAATCTTGTATAAAGGGTTGAACTTTGAGAGTTAAAACAGGAGGGAAGAATGTGAAAATATTAACACCAGAGATGTCGCCAGCGACACCTAAAAAACACCCGCTGTTTGACATACCGTAAATCTTTGACTGTTTATGTGATCACTGTTACTCAGATGATTTTGATACAGAGAAAAGCAGCTTTTTATATCAGCTTTGTACATATATGAATGTAAAATGTTGCATAACCACAAAAACTTTTTTTTATTCTGTGACGCAATCATGTAATTTTTGATTGTGTAAGCACGTCACTACCTGTAGTGTTGCATATCAGCACAAGGCTGCCTTTTTTGCACTTCAGAATCCACTGGAATCACAGGATGTTATTTCATAAATGGTTGAAGAGTTATGATAGTCGAAAGAATGTAAAAACTAAAGCTAAAGCTCTTGTGTTAAAGAGTTAATGCATCTCTCGGAAAAGTGTATTGAGTGTGCAGTGATAGTTTTATAGCCTTAAAATATCTAAAAATATGGTAATACACAAGCACACACACCCCTATATATATATATATATATATATATATATATATATATATATATAAAACACCCCTGCCCACACACACACACACACTTTTTTGTGAATTTGTTTCTATTGAAGGCTATTTTTAGAACACAACTCCCAACTCCCGTGATAAACAATGAACAACTCTTTTTTTTTTTTCTTAAACAAAAATCACCCACTCTATGACGGTTGTTTTTTAAGTTGTCCAGCATGCCAAAACCGATTGTATAAAGTTTCAGAGGTGTTTTCTTATTTCTTTATCAGGATTCTTGAGTGCTCCCCAGTGCTTATCTGCTCCTCCATTCATTAAACGAAGTGATCTGTTTTCTCTTCCTGTCACCTCCAGGTGAACTATTATCCCCTGTCTGGGTCCTGCCCCAGGCTTGTTTATTGAGTAGATTGAAGAGGACCAGATCCTGATGTTTGGCGCAGGGGGAAGGGAAGAGTATGGCTATGTGACAGTTTGGGCGACTTTGCCTGAAGTTCCTTATAAAGCTGCAAGGATGGCCCCAAACTAGTCACTCAAAAATTAGACTTTATGCTCATAAGTCATAGATTGCACCTCATGCATGGCTGAGCTTCCTCAATTCACAGATGGTCCTAACAGCCATTAGTATAACTTATGACAGAGAGGGTGCATTCCCCTGGAGTATCCTAAATGTAAAATGATAAATTGAATGGAAAAATTCTGTAGTCAGCAGGACACCCTCGGGATTTACTTATCTCCTCACATGTAGTATTGAGTTAGTTACGCTATTCTCCCTTCCCAGCTTTCATTTAAGCTGTTATTGTGCATATTCTCTTAAATGTGGGTTTTATGCAGCACTGATTTCACTGATATTGATATTTGGTATTGGCTCTGCTTTCAAAAAACAGTTATTAAGATAAAATTTTGACTGTATTTAATCAGTTTTTGAATACAAAAATAAAATAAATCTTTTAAAATAATTAATAGTCCGCATGAATAAGGCAGTCATGTGTACAAACTGAGATTACTTTTCATGCCAAAATGTGGCCAAACCGTCTTATATCAGTGTGAGTCAATGATATTTACCTGGAAATATATAACGTTTTAAAGTGTCCTAAATTAGATTTACTGTAATTAATGAAGAAAGTCCTCGTGCTGTCTCACTGAAATGTACAGTAACCCAAATTCTCTAAAATCAGTGTTACTGAAGGTCATTGTTTACTGAAACAAAGAGGAAAACACCTTTCTGTTTGGAAGCTTACATGTCCTGACATCATAGAGAGCACCACCCATGAACATCCCTCCCACCCTTCCCCTCCAATCAGCTGTGATGGATGGACTCATTGATTCAGAATGATTTGGTCATTCATTTTAATGTACAAGAGGAGCTTCTATATTTAAGATTTGCATTGCAATATACAGTAAATGAACTAGTTTTTTTTATTCAAGAAGTCAAAACAAAATGAAAGAAACCAAAAACAAACATAAGAAATATAAATATATATCCCAGACATAAAATAAAATATGCTGTAATAGAGCAGTGGGAGTAATAGTTCTGATTAATGACCCTGGTGCAGAAGTAGTGCAGTTGACTTCTGATTGGAAATCGTAGGTTCGGTTTTTGCTCTTCCTGTCCATGTGTCGAAGTGTGTTATAGGCTGGCGCCAGGTTTCAGTATTGTTTGAATGAATGTGAATGGAGCTTTGACTGGAAAGCTATTTGGGCCTTCTAAGAGAATAGGAAAGCGCCACACAAGTATACACCATTTACCATTTTGTCATTTAGGTGTAATATAGAAGTAAAAGTAGTCACCCAAGTACATTCTGAGTACAAATAAAAAATAATGGGGTAAAATAGTAATGGCATATACTTACATATTGCTTTAATTGCTTGAAGGCCTAATTCATCCATGCAGACACATACACACACTGATTGTGGCTCCACTGCCAAACACTGGTGCCACCAGGAGCAATGTGAGGTTCAGTGTCTTGCTCTAGGACACATCAACTCGATCACTTCGTGAACGCATCTGATTTATACTCTCAAACCAGGAAAAAATCAATTTCTTAGAACACAACTTTACTTAAAGTCACTCAAGTAACTGTAAGAAAATAAATGTAACTTGTAACTTCCCACCTGTGCTGCTCAGCTGACTATTGCTTTTCTTTCTGGGGGTTTTCCACTGAGTTTATAGAGAGTTATGTTGCTATTATGAAGTCTAAGATTGACACGTTTTCTATGTGGTGTGATATCCTTCTCTTGGCCTATGAATCATTCATGGCTGTTCCATCTATAAATCAAGCTGCTGGCTGTTGCCTGTGGCAGTCATGCATTTGCTCCTTGATACCATCACTTGATCTTCAGGATCTGGGCGATAGAAAGGGTAATACTCTTAACCATGCACATATCTGCATATCAAGCTAAGTGGGGTTTTTACTGTCTTACTGATGTTCTAAGCATTATGGAGATAAGTGAGACCACACAGAGATACACTGAGGGCATGCTTCTCCTCAATGTTCACGTCTCCTTTTTTGTGTCAGAATGATAGATGGCCCTTTTGATCCAAATATATTTGAGATATCTTTTTAAAAAGCTCAGATTTTATATATTTAAAATGAGTTGTACAATGCTGTGTTATTATTTTAATAATAGGACAGTTTTTTTTCCCTAAAAAGTGTTGGAGTTGTTGTGTTGCTTTGTTTTAGTGTCCAGTGACCCAACAAAAGCGCATATGAAGCGGACTCATTAGGAGTCCGCTTCAACTAGAAAACAGTTTTGTCTCACTGAGAGAGCTAAATGCAAAAAAAAAAAAAAAAACCTTTAAAGGGCCCTACCACAAAAACTCTACTTTTTGAGGTTTTAAATGCATTTTACTTTTCCTTCCTCACTATAAAGTGCCCTAAAGCAGAATTTTGATCCATTCATGCATTTAAGAGTAATCCTCTAAAATCCTGCATTGTCAGCAGCAGCCCCTCCCATACCCACAAAAACGAGCTGTTGGAAACATGTTGACGTAAGATCGATGCCAACAGCTCCCTCCAGGAAGAGTCTCCGCCCCAGAATACAACAAACACGCCCCCATCTTCTCAGTGGAAGGGGATAACTACCTTCCTGTACCAGGAATCACTCTCAGACCCATCTTTCAAGGTGGTCTTGGTTAGTTTCCAACCGGACCGAACTTCTGTTCGCTCTGAGATTCTTCAGCCTGAATATGAAACAAACCGAGAGCGGAACAATTGAACCAAAACGGCCACCGTACCTGGCAGTCACGTGATGTAAACACTGTAGAAATGAGGTGATCGGTGAGCTTCGGACAAATGTAGAGCATTAATTGTCATGTTATCCAAAAGGAATAATTTTTTCCAACTGTTTACTTGTTAGAATGTTTATTTTAACACCACTGAAAAATGTATAACTCGCTTTTCTGTGTCTCCTACACGGCGCGAGCCAGCTGCTGCCGTGAAAACTCTATTGTAGTTTTAACAGAATTCTCTTAAAAACAAACTATAACACCACAATGATGAAACACGGAAACTCATTAAATGTGGTTGGATGAATTCATGCTCAATAAAACAACTTTTAACGTGATCCACATTGTTTCTATCGACAAGTCTTTTAGCGTGTGTACCCGTGGCGTGTCCAGTTACCATCGCTCAGGATCCTGGCCTTCATACAGATGCTCAAAATCCATCAGCAAAATAAAAGGTTTGATAAAGGGAAACGTTCTGACAAGATTTTGCAGACTGCAGTGCATCTATCTTTAGTCACGTGGTTTTGTTTAAAAAGTTTGTTCACACTGAGGAGGAAGGCTAAAGGATGACGTCGTGAAATGGGCGGGACCAACAAGGAGTGAAAGGCGGAGGCTCAGAAATCGAGTCGTTTTACTTCCGAGTATTAAAACAGGACACAAAAATGACTCATATTTGCAAAATAATTAGCTTTTTAGTGTTCCCAATGTAATATATTTGTGGGCTTTGGGGCTGGGTTGTTTTCACCTCCTCTCATTTCAGGTGTGTTGATTCCTTCCTTTTTCCACCTGGTTCTCCTGCCCTCTTAATGGGTGCACCTGTGTTTGATTATCTTGTTTTTGTTTATAGGCTGCGTGTTCCTCTCCACTTGTTGCCAGATTGTCATGTGTGCTTTCTCGAGTACTAAGTGACTTCCAGCCTCTTTGAGTTAAACTCAACAAAAGAATAAGAAAAGAATAAACAACATTCTTACAGATCATCCTGCTTCTGCATTTGTGTCCACTCCTGGATCCTGACAATATGATCATATATATGGATATAGTCTACTCTGAAAGGCTGAACAAAATCATGGTAGGGCCTCTTTAATTAGAAACTTGCAACAAAACAAAATACCAAACAATCAATCATAATAGAACAGACTAAACCAATTGGGAAGAAAATATAAAAAAGCAGGAGATCATGATTAGGACAGAATTGACTTCATGCCAATAATTGAGTGTAGCTAAGGGCAGAAAGCATCACCAAAGAGGATGAAGATGTTCAAGCTGCAAATATGTTTTTCAGTTTGATCCGGTTGGTCAGTCTTTGAACATCAGTGGCATGGCTGTAACTCACTGTGTTGAGCAGCGTGTCTGCTAATCAATTGGTCAGGGGTTCAGAGCTCAGCCTGGACAGTTGTGTCCTTGTGTTAGATCATTAACCCCACATCAGCTTTGATTGTCAGACATGTTTTGCTTTGCAAAAGGCTCTTTGCTAAATGCTACCTAATGTATGCAAAACAATTATATAAGTGTTATTCTTCTCAAAAGTATTTTAATCGTAATCATAAGTTTGACATGCTCACATTAACACAAGAGAAAAAGCATGATTGGAAATGTTCTAAACTCACAAAAATTAACTGTTTTATAAAACTGATTTGTTGAAACAAATCAACTTTATTTATATATCACTTTTCAAATAGTGTTTAATCTCAAACTGCTTAAAATAGCTTTAAAAATAGTGTTTTCACACTCACACAATATGGAAAAGTCAAAAGTAGTTATTAAAAGAAAAAGAAAATAACCATAGAAGTACTGTCGATTGCAGGAGAAACTTATCCACCCACTCGTTTTCTGAATCCACAGAGGTTAAATGGTTGCTGGAGCCTGTGCCATCTACTGTTGGGAAAAAGGCAGGATCTACCCTGGACAGGTCCTTAGTCTGTCACAGGGCCACTTATATTAACAACTATGGACAATTTAGAGTCACCAATTAACCTATGAAGCATCTTTTTGGACTGGAGAAAACACACGCATGCTCAAGGAGAACATTAAAAAACCATAATAGAAAAGTCCCAGTTGAGATTCGAACCAGCGGCTTCCTGCTGTAAGGCAAGATTGGTAATCACTACACCACTGCGCAGCTGATTCTGTGAGAAACTGAAATCTAAAATGGCTAAAAGCAAATAAATAAATCATATAAAATACAACTGCTATTAAAAATAAAATGATTATATTACTAATACAAAATATTTATAACATTAAGGCAAAAATACCAAAACAGGTTTTAGTTAAGACAATCAAATTTAGAAATAACAGAATTCAAATAAAATAATTTGTGTTTTAAAACAGGATTCAATCAAATTAGTAAATAAAAACAAGCAGTCATAAATTATACCAGTTATTTATTTATTTAAATGAGTCTAAGAAGATGTGTCTTTAGCACCTTTTTGAACGTTTCCAATTCAAATAGATCCCTAAAGAGGCCGTTCTACAGTCTTATATAGTCATAAGAGTCATAGGAATCCTATGTGCTTATAATTTGCATCTTCAATTTTTTTCATACTGTGTGTTCCTATGTGGAGACAAAAGCATGAAGTTAACCATTTTTAAATGTACAGTTGTTACACACTGGTCTTCTGTCTGGATCTGTAAACCTGCTGTAGCTTTAGATCAGTGTTTTTCCATTTTGGCACTTTGAGGATGCTGTGTAATTTTTGGTAATTCACAATAAATAAACAAAAAAAGATGCTCAGAACCACATTGTTTTGCCCTTGTTGGTTCAACCACTCAATAGAAGTGCCAATTCATCTCTCTTCTGATGGTTATAAGAAGTGTGCTTTACACATCCACTTTTAATCCCCATTCCACTCATGTATCCACACACAAAGCGACCGTGGTGAAACCAAACCACATCAGATTCACCATATTAACCTTCAAAGAGCAACTTAAAAGACCTTCCTGACTGGCTTCTCTCTTTTTGTATTTCCAGCTTCCTCTTGTGGTTTTGGAGATGTATATAAAAGTAGAATCACCAGTAATATGTATCCTTTTGGTTTTTAGTTATGAAATATGATCTAAACAGCTAACCATTCTTCTCAGTTAGAGAAATAAACTATTTTCTTTATGTCAGCTCTTGGTGTTCACAAATTGAAGATGCTGGGACAAACCTTGACAAATGGAAACAGAATTGTCAGTTTAGTTTTTTTCCACATCTTCTCCCACATGACCTCTTTGTAAACTCCAAACCCCCTCCTGAGAACCAGGATTTCTGGGTCACTTGTTAAGATTTTAGACAATTTGGCATATTACCAACCCTAGTGTCAGTGCAAATTTGTGTCCTACATGGGCATTGTTGTGGCTCGTTTTGGGAGAATCCTTCACGCACTTTTAACAGCCCCTTTTTGTGTCACTTATATGTCCATTCAAATGTATGTTTATGGCTGTTATTGTACCAGTTATACACTTGCGTGATGACAAGTCTGTGTGTCTGTCTGAATTTGTATGTGTGTGACTCATTCTTTAAAAAAAAAAACAGAATGTTGAACGGTCCTGTCAGTTAACGCGGTGGTCAATTTTGGTCCTGCTGCCCTGAGCGATGCATGATTGAGTGATAGGATCTGACAAATTGAGGCGTGTTTTAGCAGGCAGGCCACTACTTCATTGAATACATTTGTCTTGACAATCATGGTGTGGCGATTACAAAACTCTTGAAAAGCTTAAAAGCAAAGTTTCTACTGACATAGCAGTTAACCAAGAAAAGGACACCATGTTTGTGAATGTTCCTCTTAGTACAGAGAAGAAATGAGAGTGCTTGAATTATTTTTCTGTTTTTGTCCATCTCATATATTTATGACCATGTGATAAACTGGCTACCTGAAAAGAGAAAAATAGTTATAAAAAAACAATCCAGTTTCTGGTTGGATGGATGTAGAGATGGAATAATTGATGGGCTTCTTGTATTTTAAAATGTTTACCTTGATCCTATGCTTCAGAAATTGCTTCAAGAACCTTGAGAAGTTAAGAATTTGCCTGCCTTGCAAATCCTCCACCATATGGCCTACTTCACTGTAGATGCACACATCTGCAGTTTTGCTTTGCTTAACTGTGTATGTTATGTCAAAACTAAGGACTACAAAATCATAAATGAGCTGACACTCAAAATAAAGGTGGTAAATATTCCTATGTTTCTATGAGACCTAAAGTCATTGTTAAGTTTTTTAACTTAATGTCTTTGTATTGTAATGTCAAACTACAAAAAATAAGACTCATTTGAGCGAAGAAGACTTTCCTGGAACAATAGGATATGGGATATGTGTATGCTTTAGCCACTTGAGTCTTCTTAAGTCTTCCACTGAAAGCATCGCATTCGCCCATATGGGGGTTGACCTGTTTGGTTGCTGTGGGTATTTGGGTTCATCGGTTTGTGGAGGATCAAAGAGAGGAGCGGCTGCATCTTAAAATTGGCACAGGTGTATCTTGGAGTTCCCTTGAGGGACATTGTACAGCCACCTTAAGGGATGCCATACAAATGGAACGTACCACTGTCATGGGTGTGGTAAGTGTATCCTGAAGTATTTGTAAGGCTAATGAAAGGCATACACTCTTATGACGTATCGTTCAGTGCGCGTACAGTAATATGAAGGGGCAAAAAATGGCCAGTTACTCACCACACGCAAATGCTACAATGAAACCTGCACTGGGTGTGCAGGTAATGCGCAAGTGCCTGTAGGATGTCCAATCAAACTACGCTCTGATTGTTTAACCTCCTCATTTCTTACAGGCTGCAATCAAGAAGTGCATACTTATTACTTGAACATCACTAACTGGCTTCTTTAAGTGATCTACAGCCAGGATATTTTGTGGGGCCCACCTATGCCCCATATAGGTTTGCCAATTTTTTTGTCCGTGGACAGCCCGTGTCCATGTGTGAGGGCAGATGTGACTAAAGCCTTTAAACCATCATAATTCTTTAAATTTAGTCCCAGAACTGCTGATTTTTCAAGACTAAAATACCACAATACAGAAAACTTCCACCCTGATCAGAATCCTTAGGGTGCTAGAAGACCACAAGTGTTCTGGTTGCCTTGTTCCTGTTGGGGCATGCAAATTTCATTCCTTTGTTTTGGTTTGCTTTAAACTGTATAAAGGAAAGAGCCAGCAAAACACAATATGAAAATATTATTAAACAAATCTATCACAAAAAAAAAACAAGACCAGGAAAACCCAGCTAGTGCAGATGTGTTTATCCATGACAGAGCCCTCTTGCTGTTCTACAGTTACCCACCAGATATTTTCCTTAATTTACGTAATGCATATATTTTTAGATTGTTCTGTGTGCTTTATTTATTAATTTTTACTCAGAATGCACAAAGTTTACCTTTTACACACTTGATTTTTTTTGTACTTTTCTTTCACACAGTAATCATTGCACCAGGGTTTACTTGCACATAAACAAAGGCCCTTATCTTTTGCCATAAATGTTTTTGTATTTGCTCTTAAACTAGAATTTTTTTGTGTGCTATAAATGTGGTAGATTTAAGCATTTTAATTTTCTCCGTTCTTATTGTAAAGAAGAGTGTAAATAAAATATACTTTTTAGAATAGCTTGGCCCTCAGCAGAGTCTGAATGAGCTCTCACATTCAAAGGAGATAACACAAGGAAGCAAACTGGTTCAGACCAAGCAGTCCTGCTGTGAAAGCATCCTAACCTAAAATTCACAGTGGCCCAAAAGACCTTAGGCTTTTTTGTGATTGTAGACTAATAACATGCCTTTGAGTTTTCAGCAAAAGCAAAGAAAGGACAACATTTCTATGAGCATTTCTTCAGCGATGCCTCTTTGGCATTTTGTCTGCTGCCATTGACCTGGCACAGTAGGCCTTTACCAACTCGAGCAAACTGTCAGTTTCTGCCTCCCCTGTGGGGCACCCGAGTTAGCTGAGGCTGACTGGCCACTCATCTACATGGAGACTTTAGGCCCAGGGAGGACACAGCAACTCCAGAGGAAAGCTGTCATCTTTTGTGTCAGACCACATGGAGGAGACGAGTGGAGAGGGACTTTCTCTTTTGCTGAGTCTCTTTCTATCCCTCTATATTTCTCTCTGTATCGGTCTGTTCCCTTGGTGAAGATCTTCACTTTCCCAGTGTCTGTTATGCCCCTCTCAGCCTGACTGTGCAGAATAAACAGAGCGGTGTCAGAGGATGAAACACCAAATGTCCCTCAGGAGCAGGAGCTGTCGCTGTGTTAACTTTCTCACTGTTGCCTCCTGAGGACCACAGCAGCCATCCCAGTATGAGTAGAGAGTGACACTGAGACAGGCAGTTGGACTGAGGTGAAAGTCACTCCATGCATCCTTCCTGGGGGAGAGATGAGCGGTTATACCACTGAGATGATGCCCAACACTCCACATAATCCTCTTTTCCCAGACACTTCATTATCACCCGCACACTGCAGCTGTTTATGTGTGCTGACAGATCTCCAAGGAGAACCACAGAATCTTTCGAAAAGGTAGGAGAGGGAAGACTATTTAAAAACCAAGAAGCGTGGGGAGTAGAGACGAAGATGATTACTTGAAAACCAACTGAGGGATATGCAGTGTAAAAGATGTGGTGGAAGTGTTGAACAGATGTCAGTGTGTGATGATGAGAGGAAAACTGTTTGTGGGGCATCTTTTTATCGTCCCATCCATATTTTTGCCAAAAAGCTGCAATGGAAACTGAATAATGCAAACTTTTGTGTTCATTTACTAACATATATCAACATATATGCACAGATTCTTTTGTTTGACAATATATATGGCGTATTCAGAACAAGCTAAACATAGAATCAATCTGTAAATAAGTTGGTGTTTTGTGAGCAGATCTTTAGTAATCAAGTTTTCAAATGAAATGTTTTTGGTGTAGACAACACAATAAATACCAGTTTGGATTCCTTTCTGTGTTGGGTATGAGCAAATGTGTCTGCTGGGAAGAAGATTAATTTCTAAGTGGGAGAGTGCAGCAAAGCTATTTGAGCCCAGTGAAACGTGTTGGCTCACCACTGAGAGACTCACATTAGCGCATGCCATAATTGATGGAGGAGCATACTTAGCAGTAATAATGGGCATGGGCATTACAGGGGGTGCTATCAAGACATTGGTTTACAAAAGCTCTAATTAAGCATTTTGCTTTGCCTTTGGTGTGGTACTGAGTGTCCAGCATCATCAGGAAGGATCTGGAAGTCTCTGTTAAACACGTTTGCCAATCAGTTTGTTCTGGCCCTCTCATGCACATCAGGAAATAATTGTTCATTAAACAGTGAGAGATTGAGATCCCCTTATGGACTTCAGTCATGGCAATAATTTAAAGCCAGACAAAGTTTTATACTGTTTTGAAGAAGTGATATCCGTAACAGTTGCAGGAAAAGTTCTTGTTTCTGTTTAGGATGTCTGCCCCCCCCAAAAAAAATAAAATAAACAAAACAAAAATAAACAAACAAAAAAAAAAACCAGAAAAATATGGTTGACTTCTGGTGTGCAAAAAAGAAAACGGACCAAAAAAAAAGCAATGATTACAGCTGTTGCCGAATTCTGTAATGATGTCTTCCCTGCCTCTGGCACCACGCAACCTCGAAATGGACCAAGGTGGCCACTGACCGATGTCAACTTTTTGATAAAAATTGTCCAGTTGCCGTAAAATTTTAATGTTTTCTTAAAGCTTCTGCGGCCACCGTCGGCAGTGTAAAAAATGCGATTGCCCCCTCAGGATACAAATGTCACTGTGCAGCCTTGCCGATTTTCCTGAAAAACTTGCATTTAGATTGCTGCATGGTGGCATTTTAGGATATGTGACCACTGTCTTATTCGGTTTTAAGGCCTACTGTGCCTAGTTCAATTATTTTTGAAACAGTTTTTAATGTGTGTAATACTAAATCTTATATGTAAAAAAAAAAACAAGAAACAAAAAAAAACGTATATCTTACCAAGATCCATCAAGGAAAGCTGTTTAGCTGTTGTCCCCCCCCCCCCCCCCCCCTCCCCCCCCCCGTTTGAGGCTCACTGCTAACCTGGGGAGATAAAAGATGTAGGAACCACCTGGATTGCCTCACTTCCATCTCTCCACTTGTAAAACTAAAAGTGTGTTTGTGTTCTTCTCTGAGCCTCTGGGGTCAAACAAATGATCAACCCAACACGGAAACAGTCACGAGTTATCTTTTTTATGACAGGGTGGTGGCTAGGCCTGGGCGATATAGTACCCTGTATAGTTTTTGACAGAGTTTGGCTCTTAACTGTATTATTTTACCTCAAAAAAAGAACAAACAGAAGATGACAGATGTTGACACGTTTTGGGCCAGAATATTAAAAAATGAGACGACCACTCAATCAAGACTGAGAAGCTTTTACTTCAAAAAGTGGCAGCTACTGTTGCTGGATGTAGTCTGGATAGAAGGAGACTGACATGGACCTGACAGCAGTTATTTCTAAAGTATATTGATTCCCGCTGTTGTGTCATAAAAATCCTTGCTGCGCTCCTTCAATGACAGGAGTTCAGAACAATTCATTTTTTAGGCTGTTTCTGTTTTTACTTTTGAGACCACGAACAGATTGGGATTATTGATAAACGTTGTGAATTTGGCGGCTTTAAGTCACTTGGAGTCAGAATTAGAATGGGGGTGTATATTCTGGCAGGGGGAGGTCTCCCAGAATATGCACCCCACTAGTAAATCTGCCCCTGTTTGTCCTGGCATGTTTCACTTTTGAGACTGCAGCCAAATCAGGATTTTTGATAAATTGTGTGAATTTGGAGACTGTGTGTCAATTGGAGGCAGAATCAAAATATTAAAATGGGGGAAAATTATTTGGCAACATGCATCTCTCTGTTAAATCTGTCCATGTTTTCCCAGCGTGCTTTACTTTTGTGTGTCAGTAGAAACATGTCATAAAATGATTCATTTTAAGCTATTTTCTTTTGTTTAACCCTATAATACCAGAGCTTTAGTGAACACGGTGAACTCCCTTTGGACTACTATAACTCTTACTCTTTTATTGTTTACGCAATTAATGTATATCCTGCGAATTCTCCTCTTCATTCTGGCAACATTCACACTGGGCATGTCATGCAAGCTCCTGTGCATGACATGCCTAGACATTTTAGGCTATTTCGGAGTTTAGAAGAGGTTAGAAGAGCTACAGGAATTCAGAAAAGGTATTTCCTGTTGCTGAGAACACCTCCAGTGTTAAAGAGTTAAAAATAAATAAAAACAATAACAACAGCTTGTCCAGACATTGTAATATCTAATCCACAATCACACGCACGCCATCTTAAGTTAACGAGCAAGAGTTACTTTGAATAGCGGTTCAAGTAGGGGTGGGCGATATGACGATATAAAACCGCGATATGATCTCCAAAGCTGACGATCTGTCATTTTTGAGAGATCGTTTTATCGCGATCTTCTACGAAAGTTGCAAGAGCGAGAAGGCAAAAGCTTGTTGACTGCCTGTGACTTTAAATCCGAGCTCTTCCTCCTCCTCCCCGTGTTTTTAAGTAAGTCAACGTGACATACGGCGTGACAGACATGCGGTGCCGCGTCAGTATGCGTTGAGTCCTCTAGAGTAAATAAATAGCGAGGTCCCGAAAATAAAAGAAAAGCAAAAAGGCAACGGTGTTTTGCAATCGACTTCAAAAACCTCAAATAATCCGATGGAGAGGAATCATCACATGACAGCAATCACATTTTAGTAGAGATAAATTGGGCTGAACTGTGTGCTAAAGTGGGTGCTAGCAACTCACAGATAGCATGTTAGCTTGGTTCTTCGACGTATGTTTTTTATTAATGTTTCATGTTTTTAAACATGGCGGATATTTAATCGCTCGTATTTACGTTCAACCTGCACAAAAACGGATGGAAATTCATGCTGGAAACACGTAAAATATGCGGTCAAAAATGAACGTTGCTGCATTGTTTTGCTAGCTCGTAGGCTACTTTGAGAGGAATAAATCTTATTGTCAGTCGCACTTTCACTTTCATTGTTTTGTTTAAGAAGTAGTATAAGTGAGTTCGCACATAATTTTTTAATCTGTTGTGCCCGTCACGATTGATCTTTTTTTCTTGGTCAACAGACCGGAGAAAGCCCGGCCAGAAGATACAGCGCTAATGCTAATGCTAGCTTTCTGCTGAGTAACTTAAACAGCAGAGAGAAGATGTAGAAGAGAAAGAGCTGAGACCGTAAAACTTTAACCTGAAACACAGTTTACTGCTATCATCACTGTGTTTTGAATCTGAACAGTTTGGCAGATATATTTGATGTTATGATCAAAGTTATTATTATTATTATTATTTACCACTTTGAGATGTTTTTAACAGGGAAAGGACTTTACCAAACTGTATCAGTCATTCATGCTATTAAACTTCATCAGTCTCCCTCATTTCTGTCTTGGGTGAAAAGCATTTACAATCTGTTTTATGTATTTTAGCACTGAGGCAAAATAAAAAATCATGAGTATTAAGAAGCTGATCTTAATAGATAATAAATATTTAAATATACCAAAAGATCAATTATTTTCTAAGCTTTAATTTGAGCCATATTTTTAAAAAATCAGTTGAAAAATGAAGGAGCTTGCCCGATTTTTGCGATTGATGTCTGCCTGTCCTCCATTAAACAGCTGTGTTCTGCTGCCATGAATCAATGCATGATGATGGCGCCTGAGCGCGCACATCTCTGTCTATAGGCATGTAGGCAAGGGCCAATCCAGAAATATATATCAATGCTTGTAATGCATTTGAAATTAAATTTGGAAAAAATCTAAACATTTGTTCAACATTTGTTTACTTCTTTCAACTAAAATCATAATTCAATTTTTGTCAATGTGAATTTATTTAAAAAAAAAAATCGTGATAAAATCGAAATCGTGAAATAAAATTGAAAAAATCGTGATTTTCTTTTTTTGCCATATCGCCCAGCCCTAGGTTCAAGCATTCACAAAAAGGTCCAGACGCTATGTCCACACACAACATAGGCTACTGCAACATGCTTGGTTATTTTAATGGCAGATTTTAATACAAACTACTTTAGTAGTCGACTACTCACCAATTATTTTTTTTGATTAAATGGGTTATGCACAAAGTAGATGTAAAACATACATCTTAACCATCATTAGCTTTAAACTAACTTAAAAATTTGATATATAGCATTACCTGCATAATGCTAGTGTCAAAGCTGTAAGCTGAATTTGGCCACTGAAGATGCTAGCGACGATAGCTGAAGATGCGATAGCTGAAATAGCTCGCTGAAGCTGATAGCAAGCTAAAATATTTGTTAAATGCCAAATTAGCCTAAAAAAACCTACATAGCATGTGGGTAAATATTAAATAAACTCCAAAATAGCCAAAAAAAAATTAAAAAATCTGAAATTAGCCAAATTAGTTAGCATGTAGCTGAAATATTAGCTAAACTCTAAATTAACCTAAAAAACCTTAATAAATACCAAAATAGTCTAAAAAGCCAGCAGAATGCCATTATAAATTTATACATTACTACACTCTGACTCCATATAATTTAAAGTAACGACTAATTGACTATTAAATTAGTCGTCAACTATTTTAATAGTTTATTAATCGTCGATTAATCCACTAATTGTAGCTGTCCTAAGTATTTATTCATTTAATTTACAAACAAAATTGAATAAAAAAAAAAAAAAACGATAGCAAGTCACCAGGTATTGGGCAGAAATGTCAAACTGTCTGTTTTCAGACACCATGCTCCACATAAAGCAGGTCTGAGGGAAACATTGGAGGACAGAGAGCAAATGCAAGCCGCGTCTGACAGCCCCCTGCAACATGTTTCTCCCGTTTGTGGGCAGCGAAGAAAATCTCACCAAGCGTGACAATAACAGAATGCCAAAACATGGATTGGGCCAAATGAGCTGTGAATGCTAACAGAGTCGTGGATTTGTTCTGTGCTGCTTTGGGTGGACACGTGTCCCCTCAGCATGTTAGACACTGCGCAGATTTTACTGATGACCGGCAGTAAAGGATGAAGATAAAAGGGAAAGATGCAGAAAAAAATAAAGCAACAAAGAGTATGCTAGCCTAAAGAGTATATTAATTATTCTAACAGAGAAGCACTTTACATAGTTTAAGGGCTTTTCTTTACTCCCTGCCTGACATTTACTCTGCTTTTATGTACATTTTTGTGGAATTAGATGTAACCACTAAGGGTACCAGTTATGTTATTCTATGGGATTGGAAAATGGCTAATTAATACAAATGCATTTTTTAAGCTTAATTTTTATGTGAGCTCCTTTTTGTTTGCATTTGTTCTTTGTTTATTCCTTGCTCTGGCAGGAAGCTCCCAGTCTAAAGTCAGTTGTATGCCTGTGTGTGGCTCGGCTCTTAAATGTTTTATTTACTGAGCCTTGAACAGAAAAAAGGCAAGTGTTTTTGAATGTCTGTCTGAGGAAATCAGCATGCGCCTGTGTGTGTAAGAGAGCAACTTAGGAAGGCTATAAACATATGCAGCTAATAGGGGGATTCTGCTCAAAGAGGGAAAGATGGAGTCTTAGTATTTCTCAGCCCGTTTGAATTATTCTACTGGGTTATTATCTGACAAATGGGTTAAAATTTTTCAGATTTCTTGATGTTGAACAAGGAGCATAAAGTCGTTTAGGGATTGGAGACATGGATTGGGTTTTTCATTGTTTGGTATTCTGAGTCTTTCTATAGTTTATGCAAAACTAATGAGACCAGTTAAGGCATGGAAATAGCCAAACTGCACAGAAAACGGTTGTATGCTGGATAGCTTATTAATTTCTCAGTGTGCTTCCTGAGGTGCATTGCTCTCAATGTAGACTCTGCCTTTGATCATTCACAAAGCATGTCGCATGAAGGTCTACAATGGCACCCAACAGATGGTCATTAAATCATGCAATTCATTTTCACTGGTGCTTGTTACATTACTGCAAGAACTCAGCTTTTATTGTTGCCATGGAAGATATCTACTAAGCTGGTTAAAAATCTTTTTTTTTTTTTTCAGAGTTGGCCTAAATAGCCTAAAATTTGCCCAAAATTTGCACTTATATTAATAATTATTTTCTTTTGTCTGTGTAGAACAGTATCTATTTAAAAGATCCCAGTGGTGTCTTAATTATGACTATGCACTTTTTAGCCAAAATAAAAAAGTTTGCTTCATTTTTTAAGACATACTTTCTGCAGCTCATTAAAAGTACGACTGTGGGTTGTGGGTAGGACTGTTGGCATGGGAGTTAGCTCCACTAATATCCCTTCAAGTCTTTCTTTACACCAGGGGTGCCTAAACTTTTTCGCTCCAAGGGCCAAAATCTAAATGTGATCCCAGTCCGTGGGGCCAATATACAATTTTTTTTTTCATGTCATGAAATAAAACAAGAAAATAAAGAATAAGGTTTCATTTATTTATTTTGATTTCGTATTCATTAAGGTAACACACATTAGTAAGGATAAAAGTAAATAATATAAAAAAGTTAAAACAAACTTTCTTCTAATGAATACAGAAAACTGGGATCCTAATGAGAGACGTGTCTTTGACTTTATCCATTTGTCATTGTCGCTCCATCTTGAAAAAGCTGAAAAAAGCCGCTAAAAGCATCGGAAGTGACCATGAAGGCTCCACGAAATTTCAAACACAAAAATGAGCACAGGGCTGACTCACTTGTAGAAGCTAGCTCCTGCTTTGCTACAGGAAGCTAGGCTAACAGCTGTGCTTCAGCTGGAGGCTAAACTAACGCCGCTGCTGCATCTTGTGGAAGAATTCCACCAAGAAAAGGCACGCAACGAACAACGAGACAATCGCCAAGATCTGATGGAAAGAAGGATGCATGACTTGGACCAACAGGCACGGATGAATAATGTGATTCTCACGGGACTCCAACTACAGCCCAGGGCGCGGCCTGGTGCTACCGGCGCTAGCATGGATGCTAACGGAGCTACTGATGCGACCGTGGAGGATCAAGTAAAAATGTTTTTAATGTCTAAAGGAATCTCCTTGGACCTGGACACGGTCGAAGTCTGCCATCCGCTTCCCCGGAGAAAGACCACGGATAAACCAGCGATCCTGATCAGGTTCGTGAATCGAAAGCATAAGACTGCCTTGATGAAACAACGTAAACAACTTAAGGACACTAAAGTGTACCTTAACGAGCATTTATGCAAATATAACGCTGATCTGGCAAAGCACGCAAGGATCTTACGATCCAAACGACAGATCCAGTCCACATGGGTTTATAACGCCAGAATTTTTGTCAAACCACTCGGACCACCGGACCTGACGAAGCCTCTGGAGATAAAATCCATGAAAGACTTTGAGAACTGTGGGATTACGCATGTTTGAACCTCTATTTCAAGCAAAATGTGAATTGTGGACTCATGAAACCGTCGGAACCGTTGAATACGAACTCTGACCCAATTCTGAAGAACTTGAGCACAATTCCCTTGAAAGAAGACCTTCACAGTCTCTCAGTCAAAACAATGAAGATGGTTTACGTGGCCTTAAACCTGTTCCTAAACAAAGATGTAGCTCTGAATACAATCTGCTCAAACTGTCTTTTAATGAGAATATTTTGAAGTTTTCCATTAATAAATCATGATTTTTTTTACTTAGCACTTTTTCATAATAATAATCGATCTTTGATAAATACAATCTGCTCAAATTGTCTTTTTTTAATATAAGAATATTTTGATATATTTTCCTGCAGTAACAAATGAAGTTGATTACTACTGATATTTTTTGAATCTTTAATGAGAATGTTTAGATTACTGCTGATGAATATTATAAATGATTTGTCTATGGATGTTTTTGAAATTCTATTACATCACTGATATTATTGATCTTTTATCACCTGAAACTATATTGATATTTGATTTTAAATCCTGAACCGGATATTGATTATTCATGTAGAGAAAATGGTATGGTCGAGTCGGGGTGGGATTATATAAGTTCGCTTCCTTCCACCCCCTTTCAAGCGATCTATTTATTATATTATGTGATGTTATTCCATGTATTATAACCTGATTGCTTGAAATAAACCATTTCATTCATTCATTCATTCATTCATTCATTCATTCATTCATTCATTCATGTTTCAACTAGGGGTGTAATGGATCACAAAACTCATGGTTTGGATCGTATCACAGTTTTAGAGTCACTGTTCAGATCATTTTTAGGATCAGTAAAAAAAAAAAAAAAAAAACAATAGAAAAGAGCAAGAAGATAAAAGCCTAATATTACTTATTTGAAAACCCTCAAAACAGATTTTTGAGAAAATGTATATAAAGTAATAACATACACTCACACATCTTTAAACTTTGAACATAAACAAAAATGTAAAAACATGTATTCTCTGATTACATTTACATGTCTGGAGATCAAATCTACAAAGACAGAGAGAAAAATGCAGAATATGCACCAACCCCCCACACCAATATTCAAATTAAATCGTAAATGAAAAAGTTAAATTTTTAAATTTCTTTTATTAATTTTAGTATTGAAACTAATGATGGAAACAATTAAATATTTCAAATAATATAATAACCATTTCAAATAAGTACGTGTGCAGATAAGGCACTTTCTGTGCCTGCTTTTCCAAGCGAGTTTTGATACCGTTGGCTTGCCATATTGCCTTCCCCTGAATTCATGTTCCTGTAACGAAGCAGCGGTTGCAGGACAGCTAATGCCCCTCACCGGGAGATCTGGACCCAGACATGGAGACGTGAACCGATGCATTTATGGAGGTCTTCAAAATAAATTAACCTGATCTCAATATCTGGGTCCTCCATGACGAGCTCCCACACACGACGGGAGCTTAAGGTTTTAGAAAACCATCAAGAAGCAACCTTGACGCCTGTTTAAACAAAGATTGCGTACAGTACGTGATTCTGACGCCAGAATTGATTTTAATAATGCGCGTTAGGTATTCAGCGGGGGAGGAGGAGGGTGGTGACCCGCGGTACACGTGTGGCCCGAACTGTGATCCGTTACACCCCTTGTTTCACCCATATCCACAGGCAAAGGAAGGGCTAACAGCGCCATCTGGATGCCAAAAGTGTATTACAGCTGTAGAGTTTTGGAACATCAGAGAATCAATGGGGTTCTGCAGCCACGACTTGGCGAGCCTAAAGATAACCTCTGGCGGGCCAAATTTGAGATTAGCATTGAGATTAGCATAGCAAAACAACAGCCCGGAATATTGGAGCTATCAAGCCATACAGTTTTAGCCAGATTACAGCTCAGATGAGAAAATTTAAGGCACTACTAGATCTATTTGGATGCTTCAGAATTGGAGAAGGTAGGCTTTGGCGTGCCCCTTTCAGTAGCTATAACATTAGTCGGAGCCTTTTTCAAGTGATCGGTTTTTATCTGCTCCTGATTTGAATTAAGAAATACTCAGTAATGCAGTTTTAATCATAAATTATTTTGCATATGTCCTCTGCAATAAGAAAAATGCTACAAGAACATGTTAAAAACACAAAAAACGACTATTTTCATGATTTTCATTGGAATGCGTCTTTAATGAGTCTGAGAGCAAATGTAGGTGTAGATATGTTCCTAGAACAACTATTTCATAGTCATTGCAAGTTATCTGTTATCTAAAGGTATAGTAATATTTCTGTCTCTGTCATGGGGATAATAAGATTTCCACTGCTTATTATGCTTTACAGCTAAATCCTAAGTAATAACTTCAATTTACATGTGGACTGTGCGGTTAAAAAATGGACAAACCATTACCAACACTCAGGTGGCCCACACAAAATATCAAAGTTGTACTTTAGGAGCTTTCTGAACAGTGAACCTGTAGGGTAAAAACGTTCATGTACATTGTTTTCTACGGGCATGCTGAAGGCAACTGGTGTAGTGGACAACACACAAGGGTAAGTAAGGCTAGAGAGACACAGGCATGCTGTACAGATTTTTTGTTTTATTCAACAACATCAAATCCTTGAGATTGGGCTGTTCATGTGTAAAGCGTGCGCTCCTTGGATGCAGCGGGACTATTATAAATGAGAAAATTAGTGTAATTACTGTTATACTTACATATCACCTCCCCTAGCGCATGTTTGGTAATGCACCAGTGCTATGTGATGCATGCAATTTTCTGAAAGCTTACAGACTTACCAAATGCATGACAATGGTACATTCCATTTTCATGATATCCATTGTGCCCAGACAACCCAAAAACAAGCAACAACTAACTTTTTACTTAACTGCTAACCTCCTCTAGCCGTCTGACAGTTCAAAAAGAAATGATCTATATTCATTTAGCATAATATTATCAGTCTTTTTGACCACTGAAACAGCTTAGCTCCACAAGTGTCATTCGCACACAAACCCACAGAGTTTCTTCCTTCTACAGTTTCTTTTTCAGCAATTATACATTCTCAAATACAGTCATTACTCTACATCAGAGCTAATTGTTTTGATGGTATGTTACAGGTTAACTGAGGAGAGTGCTGAAGGAAAGTCATATTAAGCTACTAGAGGGTATTTTAACACTCGTTATAACAGACCTAAACAGGGTCAATTAAATGTTTCTGTCCTCGTGTTTGATGGCATTAAGACATGGTACATATTTTGTACAGCTGGAGAGTAAGCTACAGAGATATGTCTGAGATGTTTAGTTGATGTTAGATACAGACTTGCAGAAATGTCTTTTTGAGAAGGTCATTTAATTTGTAGAATAAAATGTTTAGACTATTTCTGTCACCTCTATAGACTGAGACTTGTGTGCGTCACTGCTTTAATAACCTCTGACTTCAACATATATGTGTCAGGCTGGTGCAAATGAAACATTTCAAAGTAAAAACCTGCACAGACCCTCAACCCTCTTATTCTAAAGGAAAGTTGACATGCACAATGTTCTTTTAGTCATTAATGGGCTAAATGACAGACAAAGGCTGTATTTGTATTGTCATAAAGGCCAAAGTTCCTGACATGGCAATTTGCCGTCTCTTCTTTAGGGTGAGTGGTGACAATGGTCTGCTGTAGGTTCAATTGGGTCCCTGTGTGCTGTAGTGTGAAAGCAGCTTGGCTTTTTGCCCCTGGGGTCAGTGCAGGGATCTCAAACACCACAGCTGATGAGCTCTAATCTGGCTTCCTCAGCAAACACAAGCCTTTCTCTATAACCTTCAAGCCGTGAAACACAATTTACAGCAGCGGTGGGGGGTCATGGGGACCATGAAGGCAACAAGCGAGGGGGTGTGGCTTCACACAGCATACAAAACACAGTAAACACAAACACATTGTAACAATCAGGTGTTTGACCCCTTTCAGTGGTAATCTGTTTTCAAACAGAACCGTCTGTCCCCACATTACGTCCACAATAATCCATTCAATCATCTTTAAAATAAAAACTTTATACTGATTGCCTTCAAATAGTTGTTTGTGGAATTTCACTTTTTATTGATTTTTTTGTGACTTTATTCTTCATAGCAATATTTATGTATGTTGGTTTTCAATACATGGTGGGGATTTAATTTTTTATTGGTATAAAATCATTAAAGTTCAGACCTTTAAAAGTCTTTCAACATGAAATGTTGAATAATGGTACAATTTTAAATGACTTGTAATTTAGTAATGTTTTTTTTTTTCAAATTTAACTTGATCAATGTAAATTGAAATGTAAATTAAAAAAAATCTGGCTAAATGTTTTTTTTTAAATATAATTTTTTGGTGTGTTTTTCAGTGATTTACTTTTCAAGACAGTGTTATTCTAAAGATCCTAGGTGGATATAGAGAAGACTTCACATTTACTTACAATGTGTAATTTATAAGAGGAGCTGGAAAGCTATATGTTTTTTATGTTTGTCTTCAAAAGTGAGAAATCAAATCTCTGTATGTTTTTTGCAGGCTATTTTTTCCCTAAAAATAGTCATGCTTATTAACAAGTCATGCATTAACTGCTAAATCTCTTTCCATTAACCATTTTTACACACTATTTTGCTTTTCAATATAAAGTTTAAATGTTAATGATATATTGAAAAAAATAATACTGTACATCAAATTTATCTCTATCTAAAAATAACCATAACTAATTTGTTAAATTCTTGAATCAATTCTACTCTATTTTTTCAGGAAAACCAAAAAAAAAAAAAAAACGATTTAAAATTTTTTTAAGGAAACATTCATCATACATCTATACTTGTATGAAGTACTTTTGGTTACCAAATTAAATTGTTTTAGGTTAAATCCAGTCGTAAACTTGCACATACTTTGGGATATTAGGCTATATAAATAAAATTGAATTGACACAAAAAAAATCAAATTGAATATTTTATAGTGATTGAAAATGGTTTAACTCATTCCGATGCAGGGACACTTAATATGGTTTTATGTTGGCAGACACATGCTGTTATAGAAAAGTTATCTTTTTCAGAGTGGTCAAAGTTTTGGTACATAGCCAGGGAAAATAACAAACTACTGAGAATAGTTTTGAAAAAAAAAAAAAAGAAATAAAGCGAGCATTTGTGATGATTTTAAAGTATAACTGAACATATCATCAGCTCTCCTTTCTTTAAACATTAGGAAACACCAACAGTCCTGAGACAAAACATCATGATGGCTTAAGGTCAGGATAATGGAAAAACAGACTGACTAAAAGGAGAAAACAAAGAAATTAAAGACAAATACTGATGATGGGAGGTATCCAGTGACATGCCTGTGCAGACAGTGTTCTGATTAGCCTCTGGATAAGGTTGACTATTTCATGTTTAGGTTTAAGACGTCCAAAAATGTGGGGTCAGCTGAGTACCTGAACATGCACCATGGGCATTTTCCTTCCTTCTGTGGATTTATTTTTCTTGATGTCGTCGGCTTATTTGGACATGACGATGCCGTAGTACATTTGACTCAAACAGGGAGCAGCAGACATTTTTTTTATAAAGGATGTAAGATTTTAAATTCATCCTATATGTTTTAATCAATGCTAAAATTGCTGATTTAACAAATAAATTGACTTTTATTCTCATTGTTACTATGTAGGTAGATATTTTTCCTTATTGTTGGCTTTCATTAAAATATATTTGCTATAATGCAGTTTGTGCTTAAGTCAATTAAAACATTTAAATGTAATTTTTAAGACCAGCAGAACCTACTTGTGTGATGAAATCATCACTCTCAGTGATTCCTGCAGGCAGCGTCTTGGATTGATCCCCCCTCAGCCATCAGGAAGTTTTAGTGCTGCTATGTGTTTGCTCAAAGCCCAGCTTAATAAAGCTAGGTGGTCATGAGCTGTTAAACCAGAAGCGAACAATAAATAAGCAGATCTGCCTCCACGCCTCTACTTTCCCTTTTTTCCTACCCAGTTTCCCCTCTGTCTCAGGACATGTGGTTGTCTTCCAGCATCTTGTCATGACTGGCTTGCAGCTGCAGGCAGCCATTGAACCGTTAAGTGACTGACGCACAGAAGAGGGCTCTTTCTTTAAGAGGATCTCAGCATTTTATTGGAGAAAAAAAAAGAAAGAAAATGGCACTATGTTGCCTTAAAAGGCTTTTTTATCTAAATGTAGGGCTTCATGGGACATCTGTGTTTTTAATATTATGCATAAAGAGATTGGTGGGAATGTGTCATGAGGCTGTTGCCACAACACAGGCCATCGGTGAAGCAGATTGATGTTGAGGGGCCTGGCAGATAGAGATAGAGTTTATCTGCTCCAGGCTTGGATATGAAATCTAATCACATGAGTGCCAGGTGAGGAAGTGCAGCCGCAGATGAGCCACTAACGCACACCATCACACTTGTATTCAACGAATGGCGAGGAATTTCTCTCTGCTGGGTTGAGACGAGCGATAAGCTTCAGACAAGAACTCTCTCACGCCACACATATATCTTTCAGAGAAAGACGTGAAAATAGAGGAGGGGTGAAGAAATGGTGAGGAATTGTTCAGAGACTCTTCACAGCCAAAATAATAAATCTATTTGTTCCCCGTTGTGTGTTTTATAGTGTAATTATTACCTGAAGATTTGTCTTTTTGAGTGGTTTCTTAAATAATAAAAATGGGATGGAGGGACTTGGGGAAAAAAAAGAAGAAAGAAAAACTTTTTCTGCTAAATAATGAATCATGTGCTGAAGACATCCCTCCAACACACACAAAGCTGCTGTGCTTTAACCTAAGTTTCACCTGCAGCTCAGGTCTACAGCAGCTGGCAGGTAGTTTATATCAGTTTTCATAGCTCTTGCATTATGTAATCCTTTTCAATTTTTAAAATGTTACATCTTAACTTAAGATGTTTTTTTTTTTTAGCTGATATAGCACATAATTCCACATCAGCTAACAGTGGGACTTCAGGAAATAATTGTACAAAGTATAATAATTTGGCATAATAAAATGACACTTAGAGCTCAAAACAAGCAGGACAAAATTACAAATATTTAACAGAAAATACAGCATATAGTTGAGAATTGTTTTATTTTTTTGTTTAACTTTTTTTTTTTTAATTTTTTTTTATTTTTTTAGATAGAGTAAAGTGTATAAATAAGAATAAAGAATAAAATTTGAATGTTCCAATTTGCAAACGTTAGCAGGGAGATAAGAATTTATACTAGAGTTAAAGCAGAGCAAACATTTCTGTTAGGGAATGAACCGATCTGATAGTTGAAAATCTGACTTGATCACATTGTTTCAGACTCGGATGTTGTATCCTAATCAGGGATTGTGTATTTTTGTTCTTCTTGTTATTTTGATCAGCGCTCTTTATTTCAAGCTTCTTATTACAGATAAATACCCTGCATATCATAAATGGATCACAGCATTTTATTTGACAGCAAAATATGACAGTAGTTTGAGCAAAAAGTGCACAAAAACAGTTCAGGAAAGTTAGTCAGATATTCAGGGATTCAGACTTCCGGACATAATAACTTTTAAGGAAAAAACTAAACTGAGAGCAAATGTTTCTATTGGTCTGACTTACCACAAACAAAAACCTACAAAGGCAGTATGAGAAAATTTTACACTTTTAAAAAATAAATGATAGAGATAGCAGTGAGAATGCTGCCAAGGGATCGTCTAGAACAGGAGTGTCCAAATCCAGGCCTCAAGGGCCGGCCTCCTGTTGGTTTTCCAGAAATCCTGCCTCATCTGCTGCTGATTCCCTGGATAATGGTGTGTTTAGCCATGAAGGAGTTTCAATGGCAGGTTGATTGGAAAACGTGTAGGACACCGGCCTTCGAGGCCTGAATTTTGGACACAGTGATCTTGAAAGTGTAAACTTTTTTGGGGGGGGGAGGATGATCCCCCAAAAAAATCACTGTCTCACACAAATGGAACTAATAATTGGTTCCAGAGATATGTGCTAGTCATAAATACTTCTCATGATATTTATGCAACGAGAATATTATTTTGTACTTTTAAAGAATTTTTAATGGGGTTATTATTCACTTATGATCAAAAAGTTCAATAGTTATGAAGACACAAAAAGTCACCAAACTGTCCTACACAAATAATTATCAGCTACTCTTACTTGTTAATTGTTAACTATTTATTCTACTTGGTAGTTGCACAGTTTTTACTTTAACAATAAATAATAATAATACATTTTATTTATATGGTGCCTATCAGGATGTACTCCAAATCAAATGATTCAGAATCAACACTCGATTGGGACATTCCTTTTTTTCTGCATCCGCAGTTTTGAACATGCTAATGTACTCCGGTACCCTTATTATAAGCTTGGAATTGAGCCCAAACAGAAAAATAGGAATTAGAGATTAAATACAAATTCATTTCTTAAGAATTAGAAACACACAACATTTCATCTGTACGGTTATTTAGTCTGCGCCTTCATTTTCTCCACAGTTAACAGAGTGTATCATTTATTCTACCAAAAAAAAACTTTAATGCCATTTTAAATAATCATAGGACTTATGGGAAATTATATAGATGTTGGTTATGCTGCTTTCACAAAATGTTGCTCACTGTATTTTCCCAATTGTCAATAAAATGTAGGAAATTAACAACTCCACTAAGTAATGTAATAATAGAGGAGTTTTTTTTTTTATCTCTCGCCATATTCTGATGGAGGAAGACTTGTATAGTTGGATGAAAGGATGGGAAGAGAAAAACACTTTTGGTTCGGGCAAAGACACTGAACTTCTGGTGTTCAGAGAAAAGTTGGCTTCTGCAACTACAGCAATGTTATGTAAGCACTCCCAACTGTTCAATGAATGACAGAAAGTCATGTTGAGAGAACATTTATTTCAGAACAAAAGAACATAAACAATTAGTGATATAAAATAATTTCAGAATAACCATTCTGGCTTTGATACTTTCTTCAACACTTTCTTGATAATCTTCACTTTTTCATGATATGTATATTTTATTATAGTACAAGTTATTCAAGTTACACATAAAAAAATTAGAGACCCCAATAAAGGAACATGGAGCCTGCTGGCCCGTATGCTCAATGGTTATGACGTTTGGTTGACAGATTTTGTGTGGCCATTTAAGTGGTAGGGATGTCAACTTCCAACAACCTCGCTCTTGATTAATCAGAGTGGTTGCCTTGGAAACGTTGACTTAGACCAATCCCACAAACCAATCCCTGTTTACTGACTATGACTGGCTCCAACATGGTGGCGTCCATGTCATGAATATCGTTTGGTTGGAGCCAGAACCAAACCATTTCCTGTGGATGACATCATACTCATTCAGTCCAGTTCTCATGTACATTTAATGGTCTAAGCAGACTGAACCCATATTGTCCCCCCGTGCGTCACCTGATGGCTGTATGAGCTGAGGCACTGTGTAGGAAAGCGGTTCATATGTGCATACTGTTTGCCATTTAATTTGTTTTCTTTTTCTTAATTTTAAACACAAGATTTTGATTTGTGATGCAAAGTAAAATAAACACATTTTAGTGCAGTTTTGTACGTGTTAAATTGTGATGCATTTTCTCTAACAAACAATTTACACACAAACATATTTTATGTAGGCATTCAAAACTTCAGAGGTAGAATGTTTGTTTACCCTAAAGGTAATATACTTGTCAGAACATGTTTGGTATGCTATGGTGTACTTCAGCTGTCAAATGTTTAACCCTGCTTGTCCTCAGCTCCTTTATATAGTGAGTGCAAAGTGATGAAGTGTTGGGGGCGTGAGAGTAATAATGACCTCTTCACCTGGTCAGTCACACAGCCATCGGGCCTCTCTGTGGAAGGCCAACCACACATATCTCTACTTTGCTTGTCAAGCATTTTTGCTCATCAACACCCATCTATGCAACCTTCAGGCTTCTGCTGAACTGGCGACCCCAAAGCTGGGATGCTTTGCCATCCATTTGCCAACAGGAAGATTGTTTTTCAGCCCTTGAAATTGTAGCCTGGAAGATCAATGTTGCAGCTGGCCTGTCAGAGCCACAGGGGACGAGAGGTGGGTGAGGTCAGGGTTTTCACCAGGAAGGCTTCTCGTGGTGTGTTTATGGCAACACAGGATATTGTGGAATCCCCTTTTTTTTCTTTCTTTCTTTTTTTTTTAAAAGGCTGAAATTCAGTCTTGAACTAGACCTGATCAGATTATTGGTCTTGTTGGTCTTGTTTAAAGTGCTCAGCTCCTATGAGGTATCATACATTTGCAGGAAAGAGCAGTGTGACTTTTTATAAAAAGCAATTGTTTCACTGACATTTCCCTTAATTACAAAAAGCCATTAGGAAAATGTTTTAAAGACCCGTTACATCTCCTAATGTTAAAAAAAAACGTAATCTACAGTTTCCTAGTACCCTGATTTTGTTATCACTGGCAACAGCTCTGGTATTAAAGGGTTAATGAGGAAGGGGAAAAAAAGTTTATTCAAAAAAAAAAAGGATTAACTGGAACAAAAAAAATGTATCAGAGCAAGATTAGTTATTCTGACAAATAGAATGACAAAGTAATAGTGAATCTTTCACTAGAAGTCTATGGGATTTTGGCTTCTTGGAGCCAATAGGCACTTCTTGTGTGGAACACCAGGGAGAAGGGATCAGTCTGTCCAGTTCTCATATACAGTCAATGGTTGAGATGCACTCGAGAATATTTCAGACCGGATTTCCACTTTCTGCAGGGCCTGTCCTGACCCTTAGGCAATAAGTTGACCATGTGTGGTCTAGCCAGACGAGATGCAATTGAGAATCTGTTTTTACTAGTCTGCAGCCCACACTGCACCCACTGCTGCCATCTCATGTTGTGCTCTTAAACACATACAATTATTTCTGGCTGTTCCAACTGGACTGAATCAGAGTGATTTCATGCTTTCCATTTAGTAATGGCATTATGCAAAATGCCATTACCCTAGAAAGGTCGCTCCAATATGTGGAAGCAGTTCAAGTGCTCATTTTAAAAAAAAAGGTTATCTGTGGAGTTGTACAAAACAATGTGAACACCCATGTCTACCAACCGGCTGCCTAAAGGACCATTTAGTAGAGAGACATTTAGGATGGAATGGTGGCAAACAAAGGTCTTTTGTGACTAATGGTCATTGTTAGTTTGGCTCCAGAAGCACACTAGAATCCCATACATTAATTCTCTTTTTTTTTCTTTCACACCCTTTCCTTTTCTTGGTCTCTCCCTCTCAGCTCGTGAAGGTGCTGTTGAGATCTGAGTGAATATGGAATAATGGAAGCTCTTTGTTTGCTCAGGTGCTGATCCTTCACAATGGGTGCATAATGGAGAAACACTTTAGAGACAGATGTTCCCTCTTCATGATACTCCTCAGTATGACCCTCTTTGGAGGCGAAGAGAAGCAAACGTGGAAAAAGATCATTTTAGCCAGGAAAGATTTTTTTTTTTAAATAAAATTACCATTACATGTAGAAAAACAGGTTTAGTTGTTCACATAAAAATAATAATTCAAATGATGTTTTCCCCACTTGAATCTAATAACTTGAAATGAAATGATGGTAATAAACATATCATAAGCATACACAGTATCCTGAACAGAGATGTTGTTTTCATTGGCACAATTTCCCACAGTCTTTATGGGTCACCTTGACGGCTGAAGAATAGATAGAAGGCAATCAATAGCTAAAGCCAATAAGAAAGCAGGAGGCTAAGGTGAAGAGGGTAATCCTTGATGGTAAAGCAGGAAATCTATAAAATAAATGATTTCTCCCCTCGTGAAGAGCACGGATGTTTACTCAAAAAAAAAAAGTTTTGAAGGCACAAACTGGGTAAATAAATGTACAATATGATAAATATTTTTAGTCAAACTTGTAAAATACATTTTCCTTTTTCTGTATTTTGCTTCAATCTTCATGTCTGTTTTATAAATTAAAAATGTCATTTTATCCTTGCATTTCAAAGATAATTAGTTATTTAGTCCAAGTGTTTCATGAAGATTTTCTCCATGATGACAAGAAAATAATAATAATAATAATAAAAAAACACCTCTGGAGCGTAAAAACTCAAATTTAATCATTTTCATTTACCCTGACCCCATGACTTGAACAAGACTAACCCTGATCTCATGACTAGAGTCAGTCATCTCCAACTTTGGTTCTTGTGAGCTGCTTGATTGACAACTAACCATACTTAGCTGGCTTGGGTGAACCCAGTCTCTGATTAACTGAACACACCTGATCCAGGTGACCAGCTAGGATTACTGCAAAAGAAGCAGGGCAATAGCTCACGAGGAACAGGGTTGGAGAGGTTGGAGACCATTGAACTAGACTAACCCTGGCCTAACCCAAATGACCAAAGCTAGATTATTCTTGACACCAATGACTTAAACTAGACTAACCTATGACACCAGTGACTAAAACTAAACTAACCTATGACCTCAATGATTAAAACTAGACTGACCTCAATGACTAAAACTAGACTAGTCCCTGACAACAATGACTAAAACTAGACTAACTCATGAACCGATGACTAAATCTAGTCTAACCATTGACCCCAATGACTAATACTAGACTAGCCCATGACCCCAGAGACTAAGACTAAACTGACCCCAATGACTAAAACTAGACTAGTCATGACCCCAATGACTAAAACGAAACATTTTCGTCTTGGAACTGACCAAAACTAAATAAAATTTTGTTGGCAAAAGGAAAAGTGATCCGTGGTAGAAAACTTGACTAGATACAGTATGCTGTACTAGTTTCTGGCCACCATACAAGTAACTGATGTATGGACAGCACATCATACAAGTTGAACAAAATCTTAGACCACAATGGTCTTTTATTTTTCAACTTCTCACCTCTTTAGATTTTTTGCTCTGGAATTATTATTTTTTGTTCTACTCACACATTCAATACTCCTTTGTTTTGTCTGTCTACTTTTAAGTTGTTGCCTCCAAGAATTTACTTGCAAGGTCCAAGCCCCACATTTCCTGGTGGTATTTGATCAGAGTTTAGATCAGTTCTCTTTCACTGAGGAAAAAAACTCTCAATCTGAGGAAATTACCAGGTTTAAATGTGATCTATGTGAATATCAGGATATTTTTCTAAGTTTAAAGTCTGTATAAAAAAGTGCCTTTAAGTGAGCGACATAGAAATGATATAACTGTGGTTTATTTGTCATTTACAATTTGTCAAAAGTTTACTTTTTCTTTATTAGTAAACTAAAGCTTTCCTGGGATACGCAGCAGTCTTCAAGTCTGTGACATCTTGATTTTCATATTTTTGCTTACTTAAAAAAACAACAATTTTATATTTGCTGCAGGACTAGTTAGTTTTAGAAGGATTTAAATGAAGACATTCATTTTCGCCTGAGTGAGCCGAGAAGACCCAAAGGACTATGAGCTGCTGTGGACAAGTGATTTTCAGAATAAATGAGGCAAGAGCTTCAGCTGTGACAAGTGGAGAATAGTTAAAGATAAAGTAATGCAGAAATAAAAACAGCCGAACCCATCACGCATGCAGGCTAAAACAACAGATTCCAAAGAAATCTATAGCAGAAATACATTTTGCTATTTCTTTTGTGATACAGAGGAACAGAGCTGTTATGACACAAAAGGAACACATGGGAAGAATTGTTTTACTGCACATAATCTACCAAAAAAAAAAAAAAAACATCTTCACAATTCAATGAAATGTAAGGAATTTTTTGCCTCGACTTGAAATTTGGTTTATAATGAGCTCAGATTTATTTAATAATAATTTAAAAAAAATTACCTTGTTAAAGAAAAACGTAATCTTTTAATTTTTATGTATTTTTGGTCAAATAAGATGAAAATTAAAAAAAAAAAAAAATCTTTAGCTTGTTTTCCCTACAGTAACAGCGCCACAGGAAAAACAGAAAATACAAAAAATATATATTTTACTTCTTCTCTTGTATAATTCTAAGAATGTGTGTTTGAATTTACAATAATTCTTTATCTATCTACATGTTAGTGGTAGAGTCTTGAAAGATTGATTATTTTTATTTTTCTGTCATACAAAAACATATTAATATTAAATTTGTTAATGGTCTCTAAAAAAAGGAACACAATTATATTAATCTGTATTTTATATATGAAAGCACTTACAGTCTTAAGTTTAGTGCTTGTGTTTGCTGTTAAACATATGTTAAATGATTAAAATTAGGTCTTATAACAATTTATAATGGGCATCATTTTTTTTATATTTTGAAGTCAGATTACATGTAAACAATGTAAAACTTCAGGTAAAATGGATACTTGTTTTTGAGGCTCAAAGGTTTTGTGTTTCCAAACCACCAGTTGGAGTGACAGGAAAAAAAAAAAACAAAAACATAAAATATGTCCCAGATGTTTGCAGCATCTTTTGACTCATGATTTCAAATGATGTTAAATAGCTTTATGAGCTGATTTGTCCAGGGGTTAAGGGGTTGTCCTCATCAACCTTTGACACAGGAGGCCATTCATAAGGTTGTGCTCCAGGCATGGCTCCATTTATAAGGGTCATTGAAAAGGTCATCCTGTGTCCCTCTTTACTTCAATCCAATTAAAGCATCAGGAGGCGAATCAGTGCCTGATGTTCACTGGAACATTAATTGTCCTCATTGATTGGCATATATTTCAACTCTATGTCCTCAGAGTGCCACATAATGATGAGGTTGTTCTCTTATCTCAACAGACTGTCGTTCTATTAACAGTTCCCATGTAAAACTTGTAATCACCCAGAAAAAAATCTGGATTCTAAATTAGATTGGCATCAAAACAAATAGGGCAGCATACTCACATACTCTGTGTGCTAAAATCGGACTGTGCTGTTGATTAAAAAAGTGTTATATTTTTATATCTTATTATATTACTATGGAACATCAAACCACTAACATAAACTTTATATATTTATGTAAATGTTGCTGATGCTGTTCCCATGTTATGACCATCAATTGATGCCTTGAATTTATGTTTCTGGGGTGGGTTTCATCTTTTGTTTACTCTCCTCGAGTTTATTAAAACACACAGTTTTCGTGAGTTATTATTATTGTAAAGCACTTAAACAATTAGAGGAATTACTTCGAGTTGCCTGTGCATCAAAGCTTTTAAATGCAACTTAACAGAGACTGTTCTGTCTCAAAACTGGGACAACACTCCCACCCACTTGAAAATCTAATTAAACGAAACTAGTTTTTATCTGTTATAAATGACTTCAGAGGATCCATTCATTATGCCTGCCCTCTAGTACTGTCACAAATATGCTTCAATATTACAGTTATTTCATAAATAGGTTACTAAATGTTTTTTCCTCCGCTACATTCTGTTGTCTTTCTTTAATGTGGTTTGTTGTTTTAATGAGGTAATGTTGCATTCAAATGGAAAGAAAAAAAAAGAAAGACAGACAGACGCTTTCACTGCATTTCTTAGTGTGACTTACTTGGAGACCACGGATTGAACCAAACATTTCAAACAAATCAGCTTTAAAGTATCGAGAAAGAAAAACCAAGTAATCACTAAAAGATTTACAGTTTGGCTCCCAATTTTATTTCTACTGCACTTCATGCATAAAAACAAGACCAAGATAAATGTAGTGTTTAGTGAAACGACAAAATAAATCTCTCTTAGATTTGATCATCTGCTTTCCTCCATTCCCTCATTTGCCTTCTGCCAATTTTCAGTTGAAATGATCTGAGAGAAATGAATCTCTTTCCTCATACCTGGTTTTAGTAAATGCAACGGGAGTGAAAATAGAGATGATTACCATTTGGATGCCGGGCTCATCTCTTGCTCTGCTGAGTTGAGGAAGGATATGTACACCATTTTTCTGGATGAAAATATCACAGAGGGGTCGGGAGCATGGCTTTGAAATGGATGTGAAGGTTAACAATAATGTCTGTGAGGCAGACAGATGCAGCTATCATCAAGGGAATAAGATATATATGGACTTAGGGTTATGTTATAGATACATAAAAGAGCATTTAGTCTCTGAAGAGCTGAAATATTATGAAAATAATCCATCCATTTTCTAAACCTCCTTAATCCATTTTGGGGTCACAGGGTTGCTTGAGCCTGTCCCAGCTACTGTTGGGTAAAAGATGGGGTAAATCTCTAACAAGTCACCAATCTTTCACAGGGAAAAAACTCGCATTCACACTTAGGGGCAATCTAGAGCTACCAATTAACCCATGAAGCATGAATTTGGGCTGCAGAAGCAAACCGGAGAAAACACGTTATACATGCAGAGAATATTCAAATTCCACAAAGAACGGCAGCATTTGAACCCAAGACCTATACTCTCCCTATACTCTCTGTGATGAAAGAGAACTAGTCAGTACACCACCATGCAGTACCAATAATCAAACAAACCAAGTCAAACTCAACTTTCAAAACCCTTCTCATACCCAAGGTTGAGCTTGATAGAATAAAAAGTCAGAAGCATCTCTACAATAGAATCTGTCATTGTAGATATTTTTCCCATTGCATTACCAACATACCAGATCTCCCTCGAAACCCAGTTTCATTCATGCAGTCATCTCCATTCAAATGGCTGACATCATTTTATCTGCATTTGTCTGTAGTCTTTCAGATTGTTCCCAACCTGCTAATAGCAGGAGCCCCACCACTGAGGAAACAAACTACTTTTAAGAAACAAACTTCCTTCAAAGTGCATAACCAATTTAATACATTTTCTGATGCTTTTAACGTATAAACTGAACCCAAAAAGTATCAACCATTAAGGACAGATATACTTTTGAAGAGTAATAAAACTGCAAGTTTTATTTAACTTGACAATTAAATGATGCCAAGATAATGAGTAACACAGCTACTGTTGGTCTCTTGTTGAGAGACTAATTAACTTCACAGCTGATACCATTGATTGCTAAGGCTAAATTAAAGTGAGTAATTCTAAAGCACTCCATGCTGTTTGGTCAAATTTATTTCAGGCTGTACCCGTGTGGAAATCACTTCTTAATCTTGTAAAATGAACAACTTTTTAATGATGAAGGTACCTGACCTTCCAGACCAACTTCTCATCTCCAAAGTCCTTCTTTTGTTAGTGCAATTACATGTTAAAATAACCTAATTTCAAGTGTAAAGTCTGGAGTATTTTCAGAATTCTTCAGCATTCAGAAGAAGGCTCTTGTAAATGTGAGAAATGAGTGTTTTGCATGTCTGTGAATAAATCTTCAAGCTTCAGATTGATTGCTGAAGGATCTTTGTGTGGGACTAAATCACATTTACTCATTTTATTCAAATTGGTTTGTCTAAGTGAAATCGTTAGACTGTAAAGACCTGTAGCCACTCCAATGAAAATACTGTTTTTGTTGTTTTAACATGTTTCTGTGGCATTTTTTTCATGATGCAGGACATGCATGGAGTATTTTGTTTGTGTGAACATTGTGCGGACCTCCTATGGGCTTGTCTGCGTATCATCTGCATACCCTCTGTGCGCGGCAGTGGTCAGTCCAGAGGCCAGCATTTGCACCTTACAAACAATCAGACTGTAACATAAGGACACCGTGCGACAGCATCATAAGTCCGTGTAATATTATTAATACTTCACGATAAACTTACCACATGCACGACAATGGTACGTTCCATTGCCATGACATTCTTTGAGGTGGCCGTATGGGCCTCGAGGAAACTGCAAAACACACCATTGCTCCACTTAACGTGCAGTTACTTTTTTCTACAACCCTTTATGGGCTCGGACAACCCAAAAACCCAGCATATAGGTGCATGTGACTAAGGCTATAACCACTTTGTTGCACATGATGCTACAAACATTCCTGTGGCATTTTAAAACTTGCTTAGTTCTAAACATGCATGTATTATGAAAAGATTTGGGTGTCTAATGATAGGTTTATGTCAGTACTCAATATGGTAAGGGTGTACCAGCAGGTGTATATTACTACTAAATATCTGCAGTCAGTATATGCATATAAATAAAGATTAATTTTATGTAATTGGAGAAGACTTCTTATTCTTTCTTTTCCCCATACTTCTTGTTTTTTTTTCATTTTTTTCTAAAAAAAAATGAAGCATTGAATAGGATCAGTTTTATAAAAACATCATGTAAATGGCAGCAACAGGAAAATGTATGTTTTATCTTGGTAATAAAAACAAATAGATTCTTCTTTGCTAAGGAGCTTAAAAAATTTGAGAAATCATTTCCAAAACAAAGCATGCAGCATCCTGTTGTACCATTCATCACAGCTGCTTCATTGCTTCAGGGACATAAATGCTGACCTGGGAGATTTAACGTCAGAATTGATAACTAGTATTCTTGGGGGTGACAGAGCAAGATGGATTGTAAGTCCACATATCATCTCTAGAAGGTCAATGGCTTCTATCAATAACTGATATCCGCCTCTGCCAGTTTATGATACAGAAAATGGTGCATGATGGGATTTTTTTTTGCAGCGGAGTGTATTCTAATCGGAGCAATAACTGTTCCCCAATCCCATAATCATAAACCTTCAATGCAGAATATTTTTATTGTTCTAGATTTTTTTTGTTGCAGATTACCAGTGGAGCTTAAAGGGAAAGGAATACTGTGGATGCATTTGTATAGTGCTTGAAATAAATAGCCTAAAGTACCTCATGTAAAGATACTCCTTGTTGCTTCAAATAATACAAAATCATTTTGAAGTTCAAAATTAATGGGCAGCAAGTCAAGCTGTGAACAAGCAGCTCTCTGCAGAGTACAGAGGTCATTATAGTGTTCCATTTGAATGCTAAAGCCCCTTCAGAGTGAGGTGGGTGCTGCTTGGGTGCATGTCTGTCCAGCAGATAGCAGGGATAGGTCTCCTCTGTGAAACGGTTGAATGGAAGGGCGACCAGGCATCGCTCTCATTATTAGACTTGTCACCGTCACTCACAAAGGCATGAGTGACAGAAGACCCTATTACCCTCCAAGATTCATCTGTGCTCGTCACAGACAGACAGGGCAGCTTTAACAGTCATCACTTTGGTGGTTTAAGAGGAGGGGCAGCACAAGATTACATCTCAGCCTTGTTTTTTTTTTCCTTTCATAGAGCTTTTTTTAATTAATTACCACATGATAATGCTCTGATATAATTTCATTCGTGAATAATAATAAAAAAAAAAGTTGCTCACATATATTCTTTTTCAGCCACAATTCTCATAAAAAGCCACTTTTCAAATTGCTGGTAACTGTGTTCAAGCCGGTCTTCCCCAGAGAAAAATTATCAGCTTAATTAAAAGGACCAACAGGAAAGGACTGGAATCATGATGGTATAATTATAAAAGCCCCAATTCTGTTAATCCTTGGCTCTGCAGCAAGGAGCTTCACATCATGGATCCAGGCCACTGCCACCAGTAAAACACTGAGGCCACACAAGGCCTCTCCAGAATAAGGCTATGATACTCAGCACTTTGCTTAAGGTCTTTTAGTTGGAGTCTGAGGATAAGAACAGATACCAAAAATTAGCATAAATATGAAACAGAATTTATGAATCGGTCTAATCCCAATCAGCACCGTTAATCCATGTGAACAAAAGATTTAATTTCCTTATGAAAGAAAAGCAAATAGTCTTTTATCATCCACAAGATTGGTCATCAGTTAAGTTTCAGGATACAAAAGCATTTACTGACCACCATTATCCGCCATTGTAGTTGAGATATTTACCCAACTATTTATCATGGCAGGACCTTTGTTCCAGGCTTATTATTTGGATGGAACCGGGCTCTGTCTTGCCGGTCTGCCTCAGTGCTCGGGCCTTTGATTTGTGTCTCACAGCTGGGCCCCGGATAGACGTTTTAGTGGGCAGCTGCGGACACTTAATCTCCCCTGTGCTGACACAGACTCAATTAATAGATAGCACACTTTGGTATTCTGCAACAAAGTTGTCAGATAAATCACTGGACAGAAATCCAAGCTCTATCACACGCTCTGGCCCTGGTGACCTGCTTCTCATTGTTTGCTTACCTTAGGTTACAGAGTAGTAATGATTTTCATAGGAACAGGCATGCAGACTCTCCATCAGCTGGTTTGATTCTCCTGATTTATAGAAGAGACGAGTTTGTGTTTTACCCGAATCATTTAGATTCATGAAATCAATGCTAGAAAGATTCCCATGGCTTGAAGGCCAGTCTGCAGCCTGGTTTTATACTGAATGTTTTTTTTTTTTTTTTTTTTGCTTCAATACAGTGGTCCCTCACAGGATTTATTCTGTAAGAATAATGTGCAATAGATGCAATCTGCAGTGTTCATATTTTTTTTCTGTAATGATTCTAGATCTATTATTCTAGATATATTTAAGTCTGTAAAACTCCTCACTACACACCTTAAACACTTTTTTTCCATTAGGCACAGACATTTCCACACTTTTCTCTCCTGTTTAAACTCTCAAAGTAAAAAAAAAAAACTACTACTAGTACTAGTACTACTACTACTACTACTACTACTACTACTAATAATAATAATAATAATTCCAGTGTTATAGAATGAAAACAACGATCTGGTTGTGATTGAAGATTTATGACGATTTTTTAAACTCAAGGCATTCTGTACAGAATTCATGACATAGGAGAGGTGGCTTACGGTAGATGACCTATACTTGTATAGGACTTTTCTATGATCCTTGAAGGCCCAAAGCGCTTTACAGTCACAGACCCATTCACACACCGGTGGTGGCTCCGTTGCTGAACACTGGCACCTACCTTCCACCAGAGGTAATGTGGGGTTCATTGTCTTTCCCAGGGACACTTCAACACATGGGCAGGCAAGGCGGGAATCGATTCCACAACTTCTGATCAGGGGCCAACCGCTCTACAGCTACACCATGGCCGGCCCGTTTATAACTAATCAGGACACAGAACACAGTACATTGTAAAAACAAAAAGAAAGTAAAAGGTGAACCAAGAAATAGCTAGGGACCAGTGAACAGTCTTTATTAATATTAATTTCTTTCCAGAATACAAATGACAAAAGTGACAATATAAGAACAATTCTGAACAACAGAGCTTAAGCAACAACACCTTTTCACACACTTTACAATAGACTCCTCAAAGTTGGATCTACATAAAACTCACTTGAGAAACAAAGTAACAGTAAAATAACATCTCTATATGATTATCACCAATATGCTGTTCACATCATCACTAGGGCTGTCACTAACAATTATTTTAGTAGTTGATTAGCCAACGACAACCTTTTCAATTGATCAACAATTACATACAAATAAAGGATATAGGGCAGCTGAGTGCAAAGTAGAAACATTTAGGATGCTGTGAGTCAGTACTGCGGAAATCTCTGGTGTACACTGGCCAGTTGTCAGAACAAACTCGTCCAGAATGTGGAGGCAAATTCCAGCTTGGACGAGGAAAACAGAGATATATGGATCTGGAATTATCAGAATGCTACATCACAAATGAGCTTTTTTTCAGACTGCATTTTTTGTTTGCTCCGGATTCAATTTTATTTATATATCACAAAAACAATTACCTCGTTGGGCTTCTTTCCGGTAAATTTACAGAAGCAGGAGGTTGGTCATAAAATATAAACAACAGCTAATTGCAAAACTAAACTGACTAAATAAAACTGGTAATCCCTCCCCTTAGACCCTCCTCCCGCTAAGGAAAAACTCCTAAAAAAAAAATTAAACTGATTCAGGAAAAGAAGAAGAAACCTTAGGGATGCCCACATGAAGGAGAGATCCTATCCCAGGACTGACAGGCGATTTACCAGAACTATTAAAGAAGAATTAGCTTATCTAACTCTGCAGCTACATGTTGAAATAGTGTAGGAGATGGGTCTCATCCAGATGAGCTGGGGGACAGCTGGGTATGCAAGATGTGCCAGAGGCGAGGTCCACTGCCAAGAACAGGAACACTGACGAGCCACCTGGAATCTCTCCCACTCCGAGATGCGAAAAGAGCCAATGACGAGGTCAACTGCAATTCGCAACAACTTGAATAAACATATACTTAGAAATGCCGTTTTGAGCAGAATTTTCTTTGTATATGTCTTCAACATTGGAAAAAAAATGCCACAAGGAGATGTTGAAAACACCAAAAACTCAATTTTCATTGGAATGGGTCTTTAAATTGATCACACATCCTGTCTTGTTTTACAAATGTTATGTCTGCGGATATCAGCTTGCACCATGTCTCAAAAATCTCCAGAATAACAGAAGCTATTCATGCATTCAAGTAAAAAAAAAAATTGGGCTTTCAGAGAAAATCTGCATCCTTCTTCATTTCCATCATTACACTCTCACCAGAGAGTTAAGAATTAAGGTTCTTGGGGTCTGAAGCCAAAGCCACGCTTGCTTTCTCTTCTCTTCCCTAAAGCTGGCTATTCCGATTGCTCTATAATTACAAGCATTTGTCTACACTGTCTAATGTTGTTCCTTCTCAGAGCACAGCAAGCTTTGAACAAAGTGCTTCTGTTCCAGCTCTCACCTCTAGCCAGGTTGTTCTTAGAGAAGCCATCCTTTACCATCAAGCAGTGGACTCTCTTGGGCAACTCAAAAGATGAACTTTGTGCAGCAGGGTAATTTATGATGATACTGAGCAGGATCTGCACAGGGACGCTGTTTTCTCCTCCTGTTTTCTTAACATTAATGGCTGCTTATTAGCCTACCCTCTCAAAGAGGGCAAATTCTTTAGGAGGGAACATTTAATTATGTTGGGAGGAAAATGCACATTTTTTTTATTGATTCCAGATAGTGCTTTTTCTTTGGAAGACTAGTTGCTTTTAAAGTGATACAGATTCTTTAAGTGTAATTAAGAAAAAAAAATCTTCAAAGGCTTTATGATGAAGTTCATCGCTATTAGTATCAGCTAAGTTTGTAGCTAATCAGTTATTTCCATCCTGGCTCCTTATCGAGTCAAAAAGAAGCTTTTTAAGCTCAGCGCTGGTGCTATATCTTCCAACTGAGAATGATCATAATTCACTTTGGCCTCTTTAGAAACTGTTTTTCTTCTGAGCTGTATGGTGGTTGGTAAAGTCATTGATAGAAGATGCTTCCTGGCGACGGCTTACATGTTGAGTACCTTTGTAGCAGAGATGTACGGCTCTCTCAAAGCCCTGCGAGCTCTTTGATGTCAGCTCTCTTTACAGCACAGATTTAGCTGTCATGTGATGTTGGTCTTGTTAATAATCTTTCAGATGTTCAGAAAAGCTTTGATTCTCCCCAGAACACAAGAAAATATTTAGAAATAGGTTTAATTATGAAAGCAGTTTAACCTATGGGTGGCTGTGTGAGATGAAAGTTATTTTTTGATGATTTGTGTTTACACTATATCAGAGGACCTGCTATGACCTTTATGTTTAAAGACAAAAACACAGAACGTGTGAGTACACCAGCACTTACACACGCCCTACTCAGATCATCCAGACTACACTCTGCTTCAAAGCCTTCAGCTGGAAGAGTAAGAGTAAAGCTTGGGTGCCAAAGGTAATTTAACCTGGGAGAAGAGGCGATAATAGCCTCAGCGGCAGAGTGCTTGTTTGTAATAAGAAAGTGGATGAGGAGTCAAAGGTGAAAAATGAGCGTGATATTGAAGGAAAGAGAGGAAACTGTAAAAAGAGGTTTGTGTTTATCTGTGGTTATTAGTGAACCTCATACTTAAGAACGGAAAGGTTTGATACCTACTGAGTCACAGAAAGGGATGGAGCTAACAGACAGAAAGATGTTCTGTAAGTTTCACTAACAATTTTTAAAATACAAAGTAATATTTGACGAATTTGATCTTTTTTTACTGGTATTTTTTTCCACTGATATTTTACAGGATGTGCTATCATATTAGCAGAAGACAAAACTATGTTTTTTCTATCAGATTACATTTCTTAATGAGACGAGAAAATACTGATTGTTATGTGAAGAACACAATATTAATTAAAATTAATGACATTTTCTAAATATATTTTGGCACCATGAACTCAGGTAAGGAAGTTAGTTTCTATAAAAATACTGAGAAACAAGCACTTTTTGCTGTTCACGTATGATCAGCTTGTCGTAAAAATCTGATAAATTCACTGCAATACCTTCAAGGAGAATGAATGCTAGAAACAACTTAAAACCCTTTTGAACGGCACCTCAAGGTTGTTATGCTAAAGATATATAATTCTTTTAGCACTTGTGTCTTTTGCCGTTTTATTTCATGTATGCCTTGAAACTCGATCCAAGATTACCCTAATAACGATTTTAAAGAAATCTGTGCCTCCATACTATTGACTGTCAATGAGAACTGGACCGATGAGTGAGACGTCACCCGTAAAAAATACTTTACTTCTGTCTCCAACCAAAGGAAGTTGATTCAGTCGCCATCTTTTGCGATAAGAACACCACCATATTGGAGCCAGATATCTACATTAAAAAAAAAAAAAAAAAAAGATAAAAATAGGTTAAAAAAAGTTAGTAGAACAAGAATAGTTATTCTGACAAATTGAATGACTGAGTAATAGCTGTTTATATCTCTAAAGATGTAAATGGGATTTCAGTTTCTTTGAGCCATCGAGTACTTCCTGTTTGGAACGCCAGGTCAGAGGACTAACTCAGTCCATTTCTCATGTACAATCAATGGTCCATACAGTAGTGATGAGAAGTTGCCTTTGGGTAAAGGGAATATATCATACCTTAGTAGAGATTCAATTGAATAAAATGTTATGTAGATCCTTTTGAAGTCTAAACATTTCAATAAGTAAAGTTTGCAGCTGCTGCCATCCATCCCTGCTGTGTTTTCACCAGAAACGCTGTGTTCTGCTTTACAATAAATTTATATTGCAGCTCAGAAAGGAATTTTGTGATGCCCACCACTTCACTTGCTCCATTTTGCAAAGACTGTAAATATTCTGTATGCAACATGGCTCCCTCTTGAACTCTCATAGAAAAGTCATTATCAACTTCAAATATAAATCTGTACAAAAGGGGCCGGAAGCTGCAAAGTCTTTGATAGGATGATGAGATGCTGCTCGGGTCCTAAAAGCGCTTTTTATTTTTGACGTCCTCAGTGTGAGACACTCCCTCCGTTTGATGACTTAAACACAGTGTTTCCGACTTATGGTTGAGAAGAAAACAAAACACCCTGTTCATGTAAGGAATGGCGAGTGTGCTGAGGTCCCTCAACATCAACACAAAGAAGTTAAAACAACATCATTAAATGTGAAAGCCGCGGCTGTCACTGCCGCCTTAAGTAGTTCACGGCTGGGGTTTGGCACCGAGTTGTCCGCAGCTGTCAGACGCAGGATTTCTAACAACAGTGTCAGACAAGCTGCAGTAACCTAACCTGGCATCCTTTCATGGCTCGGGTATAAAAGCATTCTGCTCCCTGGGAACGGCAAACTTTTGAAATCCACACAGGCTTTGCAAAGCAATTTACAACCGTTTTATCATGAAATGTATTGATGTATTGAGTAATTTAATAGAGCAGCAAACTCAGATTTCGTCAAATTCTGTCTGAAATAACTTTGTGTTTATATGTTACAAATGACAGTAAATGGGAAAACTTTTAAATGTTTTAAGACAACTCCTTAGGAATTCTGAATAGGGATTGTAACCTTCCTGCTGGTTGTCTATAGTGTGCATACATATATATATATATATATATATATATATATATATATGACATATAATCATCAGTTGACATTAGAAACATACGACAAATGGGTGACACTGTTATATAGTGCCCTCAAGCCATACTGATTAGCTGTATCTGGTGATGTTACATTTTGATTAATTAAATTTGCCTGATTCAGGTACTTAACAGAAATGGAATGGAATGGATCTGGTAGATATTCAGATCCAGGATTGGGGAGCATTCCTCAGTCTGAAGCAAAGTCATTTACCCATGCGCTGGCTTAACTTTTTTGTCTGCCAGCAGACTGCTGGCCTGTGATTGGTCAGATATTTCTTAATAGGTAGATTTGACCTGATTAAAGAAAATTCTAACCATTTGCAGAGAGCAGTTTGTTCACAGCTTGACTTGGTGCCCAATAATATAGAACTTTTAAAAGGATTTTGTATTACTTGAAACACCAAGTAGATGTGATCCTTTGGCTGATAGTGCACTGGATAGGCTCCAGCAACTCTGTGACAACAAAGGGGATGAATGGCTGAAGGAATCTTCACTTTTTTTGTTTTCTTGTTCAACACTCATAGAATTGACAATTGTTTTTTTTATTTACTTTCACTTTATCTCAGTTTCTTCTTTTTAACTTCCATGTTGTCAGTGCGTTGTTGCAAAGTGTGGAGTTCACAATGTTTCGTGAGATGTCCATGTATGCTTAAACTTTTAGAGTATTGCTTAAACTTGTAGCGTTTGATAGCTCCTCAGCAGGAAGATCTCTGCTCACACTCTCATGAGACAGTTCACTTTTTGATGAATCAACCAGCCTTCACTCTATTCATTCAATTTTATGTCTATTACTTCAACTTGGTGAATTGCTGAACATGCAGCGCGCTCAACAGTTGTAAATTTAACACCATTTTGTTTTCATTTTAGGCGTATTAAAGGTGTGAACCACCTAATTTTGTAAAATAGAAATCTTCCTCGGCTTGTTGGGTACCAGTATTAACTGAAGGTTTTCCACCAGGAACCTGTAATTGTTGTGTCATTCACTTGAACTCCTTCTGTTGCTGGAGTTTCTGGGGAATTGTGATCCAAGTAAGCCTGCGGTATTTTATATCACTTAAGTGAGATCTGTGTGGTACACAATTAGCTCAAATCTCTTGTTTACTTGGGTATTATAGGTAAAGCGTAGATTATTATCCACGTCCTAAGAAGTTGGTTACAGTGAAGAGGGAGCTCAGGCTCTTTGTTGCATCCAAAATGACTCTGACTAAGACACATAATCCACCATCACTAGGGAGTAACCATAGTGGTTGTAGCATATTTCCACCTGACATTTAGCTCAACCAGATTTCTGATTGGCACTTGATTAGCAACTAATCTATGTTATTATGTCTTCAGTGAAAATAGTTGAATAGGATGTGTTGTAAATCACAGAGGTGGAGGGTTTTGATCAGTCCAAAGCTTTGAAATCGCTGAGAGGAGAGAGGAAATAGTTGTTGCCATGGATACTGCAGCAAAATAGGCGAGAGGAAATATATGGCTGTGTAGTTTCAGGAACATGTTTGGGTTTGTGTAAAAACAGCAATTCTCACTTTGAGATGATGTTGAAAAATGTTTCAGTTTGTATTGCCCTGCCCGTCTCCCATAAGCTTTTTTTTTTAAGAGAAAGTTTGGGTCTATCTTGTTATAGGAGGCAATTCCCCTCTGTTAGATTAGGGGCTGATATTCAGACTCTCCTAAATCCTGCCAGGTAAAATCCAGCTCACCCCTCCTTCTGTCTTGCCCACCCTCCGCCGCCTCGTCTGGCTCCAGTCCTGAACTTAACCCTCTAAGGAGTGGAAAATAATTAGGAGAGAAAATTGCTGCTGACACTATTTCTGAAAAGCAGGGTATTGTAATGAGAGCAGAGCAGGTATTCATTGTGTCTGATGGAGCGATTGAAGCCTTTGGTTTTCAGGCTGCCTTGGAGAAGCCTGGGGAGGGTAGACAGAGCTTTACTGAGTCATTCAATACAAGTGGGAGCTGAGCCTTGAGAGGACAAGGCAGAGGTGTCTTCAACAATGGCTGGAGCCAAGGTTACAGCTGAGTAACTAATTCAAACTGCTCTAGACTGACACACTCAGTCTCACACATACACCCTCATCCCCTTTGTCTTCCTCAATGTGTCTCTCCGTCTGTCTTCTGCTCTCGCTTTTCTCCTTTTATGTGTTCAGAGGAATGCTGTCCAGCCTGCCCTTAGCTATCTTCATTAGGTATGTGGACTCACCGCGGTGGTTGTTCTGGGAAGTTTCTCTGAGTAAGGCACTCAGAGAAGATGAATAAATGTTTTGTCCCACATAGACCCAGCCTTAAGCAGTGGCAGCCTGCAAGGAGAGATAGATGAGGTACCAACTGTTATTTTTTCCAGCGGGGGCTGAAGAAGTCCAGTCGAGAAGCACATGCCGTAAACTTAGAGCTGTTAAACCAAATGTCTTCTGCTAAGCAGCGTCGATCAAGAGGTTAAATAGAGGTCTTTGCACCTCTTACCAAGCATCAAAGCCCCCGTTTACGGAAATCAGTAACTAGGAATACTCGGAATTGTGACTATGGAAATACCACTTTCACAAAATCCTTCCTGTTATTTTCCAAACCCTTACCAATCTCTTTTTATAGATGTTTTTGCTGTTCTTCATTTGTACTCCATATGAACGATGCAGGGTTTCCTTAAAAACCTAACGCTACTTTAAGGTGTCATGTGACTTCCATAACCTATTCAGATGAAACACATCAAAGGAAGGTATATATATATATATATATATATTTATATATATATTCCAAGAAATAGCCTTTATTTCACAAGTACTTCTTCTGTGTAAACAGGTACATTTTCATCTTCAGCCTTAATGACATGCACCTGTACGGGTCCTGCAGACTTTTGAGTTGTTCGTCCCCGTGGAGGGTTGTAAAGAGGAACAGACGTGTTTTATGGCCAGCTTAGTAGAATATACAATTGTTGCGCATGTGGTTTGTGTATTGTGAAGTTTCATGCACTTATGGTGTATGCTACACTCTAGTCGGTAGTAATAGGGTGTAACAATTCAGTTTTACTGTTCGATTCACATCATCGTTTATGGTTGACGATACGATTCATAGTCGATGTTGGTTCATTTTGAACAAACCGATTCACTGACCTAGAATCAGTCCAGGACAGCTTTAGCCAAACATTAAATCAGTGTGAGTCAGAGATAAATACCTGTGCTGGTGTGGTTTTCCAGATTCCTTGTATTTTTTGCAAGATAATCAAGTGGAAATAAGATGTGTGAACAAACAAGTAAACAAGAATTAATAGTAAATCCATTCACATTTTATTTTAATAAAAATAGCACAAACAGAGCATAATTAAAACATTCTACCAAAGTGTATGGTCTCGTCTTTCTAATATTTGAAGTGTTTCCACTACGGGGGATCACTAGGTACCTCGTGATACGATGCGGTACGCGATACATAGCTCACAATATCAATGATCTCACGTTACTAGAATAATTGGTAAAAAATCTCTTACAACTCACATTATATAGAAAAACATTTTTGGGGAAAAAATGTATCTCTATTTATTTTTTAGCTTGAACACAATCACAATAAAAAGTCGTGTCTTGTTTTTGCAACAAATATTAGACACTTTTGGGCAACATTGCTGAAATCAGTAATACTATGTCTTTGACAGGCATTGATACCAATTTATTATCTGTAATATTCAATGTTGACAATGGTAAACATGAACAGCAGTGCTACTACTTAGTACAAAAATGAAATAATTCAAGTAGTTCTAAACACATTGTTGCCCAGGACAGCTAGTCTTGTTATCTACCTCCAAAGAAACATCTCACCAAAGGATGACGAATGTAGTGTTTTACAGCCTCTTCAAACAAAAAATAAAAGATTATACTTGGTGAGAGAATCGAGAATCAATCACAGGACTAAAAATAGTGATATATTGCAATATAAAAATTTTGGCACACCCCTAGGTTTTCACACATTAAACTGCAATTATGGACTGACCAATTTTTGCTACCGTTTCTCAATCCAAATGGTATTTTGCATTATCATTATACAGTATTTAATTTACCTCATTTTGAAATAATTTTATATTGTTGGTTTCAATGAACAATTTGCCTCAAACAAGTGGATCTGGTTGGGCCGTTGAGACATAAATGTATTCATCCTTACATCACATCCCTAGTTAGTAAGGAGCAAGTGTTGGTCCCTTACTGACCGGTCACAAATGCTGCACACACATGGTGTGCACTCAATACATAAGTGCCGGATGGAAAATATTTCCACAGAAACTATTCTCTGACTAATTTTCAACAGTTGCTAGGAACTCACACTTATCATGTGAACAGCACTTGCGAGCCCTTTGTGCAGTCTGGAAGACTGTGGTTGAAAAAATGAAAAATCAGTGTGACGTGCCGGCTTCTCCCCTACTTCCCCTTAACTTGTAAAAGTGTTCACTATGACCTATCACCCACATTCTTGTTTGGTTTTTTTTTTTTTTTAAAAAAAAGGGCTTGAGCATTTACTCTCTATGGGTTCATATATATTTTCTGTGGGTCACCTGCGTGAAATTTGAACATTTTCTCCCACGGATAGGCCGTATCCACTAATAAGATCAGTTGTGACAAAGGCTTTATCAGTTATTATGTTTTTCACTGTGACAGCAGGGAAGAAGGTGGTCTCTAGAGAGTCTGAACTTTTGTTTTGCATCAAAGTTAGCTGAAATGAGGAGGAAATGTTCTTCTTCTCGTTTTACTGTTGTGCTGTTTTTGTCCATCTTCATTGTTGTGTGACTTTAGTGTAGAGGTGAGTGTCCTTTAATCCTTCAGAGCTGTGTGTTGCTGCTGCCTCAGCCAGGATGCTTCCGTGAAAGAAGCAGATTATTTAAAGCCAATTTGTTAATAGAATTAAAGTTCTTCCGTGATGTTCAATCTAAAGTAAAGCTGAGAGGAGATTCGCTTAATGAGATCCATCTTTGTGATGTTGCAGGCATCCATAATGTGGAAATCTGCTGGGAATAGAACTGAGATCGGACTTAAATGAGAAAATAAATTGATGGTCAAAATGCATGTGGGTCGGATCTCCACTTATGGGAACTCAGATCTGCTATTAGTTGCCTAAGTAATGGACACACAAAAAATGGATTCACAATCAAGTTTGGATTGCTTCATGCAGTGTTCTCTACAATTGAATTTAGAATTACAAAGTGCATTTTGAAACCTATCTCTGTCTGGATGCTTCCTTCCCTTTTTCTTTATGTCTTTCTCAGACATGCAGACCATAAACACACCTATTACCCACAATGCATCTGTTATATTACTCCCGTAAAACAGGTAAATTAAATCTGCAGCTCTGCAATCCAAGATTCTGGTCACCAGCCAGATCAGTCCAGCATTTCTGTCTCTTGTTTCCAGGCACCAGGAACAAATTTTCAGCCTTTTAGGTGCTCGCTGTGACACACTGAGCGGTATTAGAAAAACGTAGCTTATCCAACATGGAGGACAGGAGGAGCGGTGAAATGAAAGCTGAATCTATTATCTACAGTCTCTTTTTTTTTTCAGCGGCTGAGATAAAACACAGAAAGCGTTAAGATTTTCCAGGCAGGGCTGCTAAGGTGCTATAGGTAAGAGATCAGCCGCACTCAGCGGTGATGAGTGGAAGTGTCTGTGCTGGATGGACTCCTGTGGGAAAACTGTAAACTGTAGAAGAGGCCAAAATTACTTTTCTCTAACCTGACTGGCTTTATATGACCATAAAAAGATCATAGTTGAGTTGAGAGGAGCACTGAGGACTTTTCTCTTGCTTTTGAACAATTTTCTTTTCCTCCTCCCTAACTGTACAAAGCTGCTGTTTTTTTTTCTTTCATTTTTTTTACATAATTTATGTAAAAATCCTTGCTATTTACTCCTATTTTAACATTAGTGGCCTTGAATGGCGGGATGTCTGCTTCATTGAAGATCTTTCTGCAGGTGGCGCCTTTCACAAGCAGCTGTTAACTAGCAGCCAATTACATAAAAACCCTTAGCATATTAAAACGCCTGCTTTTTGGGATAAATGTGAATTGTAAGTGCACTTTTTTTTTGGCATTCCTCAGTTGTAATTAGAACCGTTTTATTTTATTTTTTTTAATTCTTAAAAAAAATTTCAAAATATCATCAAAGCATGAATGAAAAACCCAATGTCACTCACCTAAAGCTGAAAGAGGAAATGCTCCTCAGCGTTTTTCAGTATCTGAAGGAGAAACTGCAATTAGATGATTTATCTAAATGTGATTAAAAATGCTTCAGAGGTTTTGGTTCTCATGCTCAGCCATTCATGCTTGAGAAATTTTAGGCAGCAATTGTGATGCAAATTAGTGTCTGATAATCATGCTTGAGCAGTGGATATTATAGAAATGCCAAGCATACATCCAGCTCTACATCTGCTCTGCGTTGTGTTAAGTGGCTTTCATTGTCACTGCAGTGATCTCTCCAAATCCACATCACTGTCAGGCTCATGTTACTGTTTTTTTTTTATTTTTTTGAAAACCCATCAGGATTCGTCTCTCTCAACTGCCTGTCTCTCAGTCCATTAAAGATGATTGATAGAGCCTGAAAAATCCTCCGCCCAGCTGTTGTTACACACTCTTCTAGGAGATACTGAAAGGAACTCAAAAATGGAGCATCCCTCATCAAAAGGCCTTTTGTCTGCGTTGATAATGTGAAGATACCACATAAGCAATATACAGTTTGCCTTGCCTTTTTTCCTATTTTTATAAAAGAAGGTGGAGATGAAAGTATTGATTAGACTCTTGAGTTGCATTTTTCAGAGGAATGTTCAAACATCTTCCACCATCAGTTCATCTTTGAAAATCCAAAGGCGCTTCCCATTGTCCAGGTGCTTCTTTTCGCTTACCTGCCTCTCTTATCATTTAATGGCTGGTGAGGGTTTTTACAGGACAACTTGAGGAGAACTTTATGATGTTTCATTGTGATTGATAACCAGCTCTTGGAGAGATGTCAGGCTTTCAAAGGCAGATAATGTGGATTTCTATCTCTCTGCCGTCTCGCGTAAGATGTGCTATCAATCAAGTTCATCATGCCCTTAACCTGGTAAAATTAAAACCTTCGGGGGGCAGGGTCCATTGGTCTCCACGGAACCAGAACACACACATCAAGAGGGAGCGTGACAGAATCAGACCGCCGTTCCAAATCATAACAGGCTCACCGCGGGGAGCCGGGCAGAAAATACAGTTAATGATCTGGCTGCATATTGCTGTTGACAGAGGAGAGGGATTACAGGAAGAACAGTCTCATTTTCACCACGCGCAGAGGCGTTATTAGATCCTCGGCCAGCTAATTTCATTCCTGAGCATGTCAATATTTACCAGCATCGGGCGTATTGCACTACAGCAGACCTCGTCTCCCTACAGAGAGAACAACTAGACTCTGGGAAATCCTTTTACGACATAAAACATAAAGATTTGGTTTCCAGAATCAAAGCCAAATGATTTGTTCCTGTTATTGGTTGTTTTCACTTGATAAAATGAACAAAGTGCTAATTAGCCCAGCTTGCTTTAAACACATGATTGTCTACTTTTTTTTCTTTCTCTCTCTCAAGCTTACCTTGTGTGTCTTTGTGTTTCAGTGGATGGCTGCATACACAAAGCGGCGGGGTCCTGCCTGTATGATGAGTGTCTCTCTCTTAAGGGCTGTCAAACCGGCAAAGCCAAAATCACCTGTGGCTACGATCTCCCTGCAAAATGTGAGTACCACCAGTTTGGATCATCTCTTTGATTGCTTCATAATATCCACACCGGCTCCTGCGGTGAAAACTCGCTTATCAGAACTGCTACCATTCAGGCTGGATCCTCACTGCCTGATGAGGACCACAGTTTTCACCTCTTTCGTATTTTTGTCATTTTAATGCAAACCAACGTTTCTAATAATTCTTTTTAAAATGTTATTGAAGTTTGCTTTTGTAAATTTAGTCATTTTACGCTGGTTTTCAGTCAGGCCCTTTTCACAGGATACGTTCAAATTAAATTCACATTTATTTAAAGGAATAAAATATATATATATTATGATAAAGAGAGCATAAGGATAGACAATATATAATTCTATATACACACAAACATATACACATACATAAAAGAAGTAAACACAGATCTTTCATTTTCAAAATTCATTTTTAAATTTCTTTAACACCAAAGATGTCTCCGGCATCACCTCAATAGCACTCGCTTTTTGACATACTGTCATTTTTGACCATTTACTTGATCAATATGAATCAGTGATTTTGACACTGAGAAAGATGGTTTTTCTCCACAACAGAATCGGCTGATTTACTTTAATTGCATCAACGATTGAAAAGTTACATGAGTCAAAGAATGTAAACAGTTAATAAAAGGTTAGTACACACAAGAACAATAAATGATTGTAGCTTTAGTAGTTAGTGGACATTCCCATTTTTTTAGTGTAATAACTCTTCTCAGCATTGAACCTATGGACCCCAAAACGGCTCTTTGATCCGTTCATGCATTTAAGAGTAATCCTCTAAAAACCTGCAATGTCTGTTGCAGCCCCTCCCATACCCACAAAAACGAGCAGTATGAAACATGCTGACGTAAGTAAGATCGTTGCCAACTTCTCCCTCCAGGAAGAGTCTGTGCTGCAAGTTCCGCAAACCAGACTACAACGAACGCACCCCCATCTTTTCCGCGGAGCTGTGGTGCCAATCTAGTTCTCCCCTGCCGCCAGAATCTGATTCCTGGCAGGAGATAACTACCTTCCTGTACCAGATGCGTTCCTGCACCCAGTTTTTAAATGTAATCTTGCTTCTTTTCCAATCTGACCGAACTTCGATTCATTCTGAGATTCCTCAGTCTGCATACCTGTAGCGTCTCCAGTAACCGTCATGCAGGATTCCTCAAACCAGCAATTAAAGTCTTGAACCTGGCGTTCATACAGACTCTCAAAATCCATCAGCAAAATACAAGAGAGAAGATTTTGCATTCCGCAGCATCCATCTTTCTTATAGTTCTGTTTACACATTTTTTTCACGCTGGAGGGGCCGGCTCAAGGATGACGTGAAATGGGCGGGACCGGCATGGAGTGAAAGGCAGAGGCTCAGAAATCAAGTAGTTTTACTTCCGGGTATTACAACGGGACAAAAAAATGACTAATATTTCATAAATAATTTGTTTTTCAGTGTTCCCAATGTAATATATGATTATATATATAGACATAGTTTATTCTGAAAGGCTGAAGAAAATCATGGTAGGGCCCCTTAAATAAAAATATAAAATCTGAAGTAACAAAACTATTACATTAGATATAGCTCCTCATTTTCTAAACTAGTGTTTAATAAAAATCTCTTTCTTCAGAAAACACATAGAACATATATATTTGACCTATTCCATATATGAAAGGATGTGCATATATGTATTCATAAATACTCGCTCTGTTTCTAATTTTTATTTTCTTTTACTGTTGAACTCTTGAGGCCTCTTATAAACAACTCTCACAGAGCACTCATCCATAAAAAGATGTTGCATATTTTATAGTTTTATTTACATATTTCTATAAAGAGAGACTCAATCCACCCGATAAACAACTCTTAGAACAATAAAACCAGACGTGACTGTCTCAGACTCATATGTGCTAATAAAAGAGGCTTTGAATGTTAATTTTTAAATTTTTTTTAGAATAATTTATTATTTCAAAACATATAAACACAACGTGAATTTTTGGAATTGTCAGTGCATAGAATGTTTTTTTTTACAGAATCAATAGTCAAATGAAAATGAATGGAATAATTATTTAGTTTTACCTGATAGACTGACAGACTGTTATTAATGGGAATTTAGTTTCATTGTTTTTGTAAGTTTATAATCATCAAAGTATTTAAGGTTTTAGCAGAATTCCTGCTAAAAACAACTGTATATGACGACGGTATGTGTTTTATTCTTTTGTTTAGCCCCTTATAAAGACATGATTAAAGTTTTTCAACTTTCTGACAAACTTTAGTTGAAAATCATGTTAGGATGAACAAATGTCAGTCTGTGTAACTCGGTCGACACGTACGTCCCAACAGTCCTAACCTAACCCTGAAGGATTTTCTGCGAGACAGCCAAGAGAAGACGCTGATGCTCAGATAAATTTAGTCTGTGTTAATACTGCGTGTCCTAAAGATGTCAAACAAATGGAGCAGATAAACTCTGATCCCGTCCTGCAGTGGGCCGTCACTTCACCGGTTTCCAAAGCAGGGTCGACCCAAGAACCCTCAGGGTCATCCGGAATAATCTGAATAAAGTTTCTTTCTATGTCTTTTTTGGGAAGTTATGTTGGAGTTAGCCTGGTCCTCTTTCCTCTTCTGCCATATTTAAATTAAATCAATCTTTTTTTATCGTTCTTTTCATACCTTGTAGAACCAAAGTTCCAAATAAATAAATGTGTACTGGGTTACCTCTACACGTAGCACTTTAACTTTAGCAAAAAACAAATACTTTTTATTTTTGACATAAACTAAGACAGGTGAACCATTTAACGTTTAATTCTTTTAAATTTTCCGTTGGAAATAATACATGTAAAATGAGGGAATTGAGTGTCCAATATTGAGAAATAACAAATAAATGAATGAAATAAAACATGGAAGCATCTTATTTTTCAACCAAAAAAGCTTCTTTAAGCTCTGAAAACTGGTTTGTTTCCACTGAGAGGAAAGCGGTTGATCTTAAATCTAGCTTGTCCTTTTTTATTTTTTTAGGGGGGGGGGTTTAGATGTGTTGATGCAATCAATAGTGAAAAGGGACCCCCGGCCCCCCTTTTTGACAAGAAAATTACTCTCCATTACATGTCACTAAGCAGTTTAGACTGTGAATCCTTGCGGCAAATGAGCCTTTCTTTTAGGAGGGCTGCGCACATGTGGGGCTCATTATTGCTGAGCATGTCCAAGATTATTAATCAATGACAGTAATTACCCACCTTTCATTGCACAAAGCCTCCAAAAGAGGAAAAATTGTATCAGTTATAATAATTTGGCATGGAAATGATCAGGTTGCTCTTTTGTTAAAATAAGTTATGCATCTGCTCATGGATTACTGGGCAAATGAAGATGTGTTGTTCGGAGAAACAGATGATTCGGGATTTGCAGAGGGGTGTGGAGAACGCTCCTAATGTCAATGTGAGGAATCGGACATTTCCACGGTCCCGTGAAGAAATCTGCTCTTTGTGTTTTTCATAATTGATGAAAATTTAACATCCGCAGGCCCCAAAGGGGAAAACTTTTTCTTCACAATAGATTTTAAATTATAGCCATTACTTTTTCATTTTGTGAAATCAAAGTGATGACTTGGACGGCAATAAATCATTGGACATTATATGGTGTTTTAATGAATTCTAACTACATTTTATTTTATCTGTTGCTTTCAACTTGGCACTGAACTCATACTTTACTTTTAGTTTCCAGTTGCTGCCTTGGATGTTTACTCTCTGAGGTAGAAAACACCTTTACAAAATATAATCTGACTGTTCTCTGCTCCACATCCCAGCTGCACGCAATGTTTAGCAACAAAAAAAAAAGAACATCTGATTTCTAGACTTTCAGACAGAGAGAGTAAGTTATCCAAATGTTGTCCTGATTCAGATTATTAAAACACAACTTAAGAGGTAAGGCTCAATCATAAAATAATTTGTGATTATGCTGGAAACCTAGGGATGTCCTGATCAGGTTTTTTGGCCCCGATCCGGTTCAGTGTCTGTCAATACGGAGTCCCAAACCAATACATGCGTAACACATTGAAAAAATGAACAAATGCTAAATCAACAGATCCAGTTTGTCCTCTAACTTTGTTTTATTCTTCCTAATTTATCATTTAACACTTAAGATGAGCACTCGTGAAGCAGCTTGAAAACTTAAGTAAAAATAGTGCAAGTGTTTACTTGTAAAAATAGGTGATAAGTAGTCATGTGAGAAAGTTTAGTGACTGTAGCTTTAGTATCTAAGAACTATTGAAGGTTATTGATTATTATAATCCACATTCAAATTCTTACAAATTACAAATTACTTTCTTTTCACGTTGTAACAAGAATATAATGATGAGTATTCCAGATTTGCCCATATCAATGTAGCATTTATTCATTTTGGTTGTGTGTGTTTTCGATATTAAAGATTTTTTTAATCACTTTTTCCTGGAGCTTTGCACTTTGTAAAGGATCCCATGACAGTTGCATCTCCATTTAATTCCCATTAAAAGTAAAGAATAAAAAAAACATTTATTTTGTATTCTTTAAATGTCCTTGTAGGTCTGTGTTTGTGTTAAGAAAAACCAACCGAGACACTTGCTGTTAGTTTAAAGCATTAAATAGAAGTTATTCAGCCTGGAATCAGCCAATCTCTGAAGGTTTTTATCAAACTCATTTTTTGCTCCTCCTGCTCAAATTAGTGCTGAATTCTGCTGTGCTTTATGGCACTTAAATGTTGTGATCTGTTCATGATATGCATACTTCTATTAGGGCATTTATTTGAAATAATAAGCTTGAAATTTTTAGCTCTCAACATAATAATGAGAATAAAATAAATATCCAATCCCCAATTGAGACGCAACATCCAATTCCAATCAGGTCTGAAATTATGTGATCGGGTCTGATTTTCAATCACGTGATCGCATCAGGGCATCCCTAATAACGATCACCTTTATTCATTGTTGTGTTGGTTTAGTCAGCAAGTCATTTTTCTAAACGACACCGATTCATATTTCTTTATTAATAGCATTCATGTAAATCATCAAAAATGCCCATCAAGTGAAATGGTTTTGCTTAGGAAACAACAAAATGGCAAATAAACATCACCGGCAATAGAAAGACAAAGGCAGGTCCAAACAGGTCGGTGAGGCAAAGGCAACATAAGTAAAAACAATAAATACTGTTCTGCAAAGGTAATTTGTGCCAAATACCATATGGTGAATAAACAAGTTGTTTTAAAACCGGAGGCTTTTACAGTTCAGAAGTCTCATTGCAGTTGGGTTGAAGTTAACATGTAATTTTACAGAATGAATTAGAAATTAAGAGCTGAAAACTTTCAGTATATTCCCAGTTTAGGCAAAAAATAGGATCAAATAACAATTGTCATATCAATGTTTTTTTTAAGGAATATTAATCCAAAACAATAAAAGACAAAATACTTTAAACAGCTTAGTGCTTGTTTTTATGTTAGTTTATATCCAGAGTTTAGAAGTTGTATTCCAAATATCCAAACCGCTTCAGTCAGTTTTGTTTCTTCCCCAGAGCAACTTTATCTCGGCTGTTACAATGTTTCGTAAAGTTTATTGTTCTACTTTTGCCTGTTGACCCATTATTCTTTAAGTATGTATTAAATAATGAATCATTACTGGTTGGTATTTTTATTTTTCCACATTTTCCCACCAGCCTCCTTCCATCCTAACAGTTATTTATCTGTGTTGCATTTATGAAATGAATTAGATTTACCTTACTTTGCACAAACACACACGGGTGGAGATATTTCATATAAAGTGGCGTTACTCTTACTTTCCATTTAAGCTGTTTTATTAAATAAAAACACAAAGTTGGCATTTGAATACTAACAAATGTGCAGCTTCAAATGACTTTATACGACTTACGATTTCTTTACCCTCAAATCATCACCTAATTATCCCTGAGACACGATTCTTTTCACCTTATTCTTCATCAGATGCTTCATTTTACCACAAACCAGGTGCTGTTTTACTGTAGTTGCACCTGTGCTAATAATACTAATCATCTGTTGTAGATGCATCTTTCCTCTGCGTAACCTGTGAGAAATCCTTCCCGTAAACTAGTTCATTCAGAAGACTGCGCCTTCTGCTCTGCCTTTTTCATACCAGCAAACGTGGATAAAATCACAGCAAAGTAGCTTCAGTTGGTAAAAGACAAGCTGCTTATTCTGATAAAATATACTGAAGAGCATTATCTGTGTTATGCTTCTGTGGCACGATGCTTTCAGATCCATTTTATTTAGACAGCATAACAGTTTCTGTAACCCTCTGGACAGCACATATCCGCCCATAGAAAGACAAAGCTTTAAAGCTACATTTATAACAATTATTTTACATCCATTTACAGATTTGGGAAACCTTTGTTTGTTGTATATATTGTTGTCATTTCCTCAGTTCAAAACTTCTTTATTGATTGATTGATTTTGTTTATTGAAAGCAATTACAGTAATAAAAATGAAGATAAAAGACAAAAAACACATCAAGCTGACTAAGATGGTAGGTCATAATAATAATGATTGGAAAACAAGATGAGGATATTCTAGTTGCTCTAATCATGAGTAGACATATTTGCACTTATAGGTACTGCACATTGGAACTTGAATTAATTAAATATGATTATCAAATAGAGTTTAATTTAAATCTAAAGTGCAGATACATTGAATAATTTGAATATTATTGCATTTTTGAAAAATTCTGTCTCTGATTAAAGAATGGATTGAAATTCATCATCTATTCCAAAAGCAATTAATAGTTAGACTTAAATCTGGAAAAATGGCAGTCCTAAAAAAAAACCCTGATGCAAAGCCAACCTGCTCAGTGTTGAGGCACACATCATAAATGTCACTCCATCTCTCCAGGCTCACCTCATTCTCAGGACAGGGTCCACCACACTCTTTGAGGGCTTTTGTCTGCCACCTCAGTCGCTCATTGTGGCACTTTTTATGCTGGGTTTAAGGTTTTTTTTCTGTTTATTGATAAACGAAACTCAATAGAATCATATATTGAATTAAATTAATGAAAGAAGAGAGTAAAATTAGTACAAAACGGAGCTTTTTTAAGCAGACTTTTGATGCTAATAAATAAAGTTGGTGGAAGGTAAACCTTTCTCTTTGGAATCAGTTTTTGATTTTAAAAAATGACATTTTCTAAAGAAATGTCATTTATCTGAGGAAAAATGCCTTTTTCTTCACCTTAATAAATTCACTGCTGCTTGGCAATAGTTGTAAGAAGGAGAGTAAAAAACTGATTTAACTACTTATCTATTAAAGTTTTTTTTTTTTTTTTTTGGTTTTTTCTTCCTTTTTTGTTATTTGTGCTTCCTTTGTTGGCTGGCTTGTCAGTCTTCCAGGCCTCTTGAGGACCGGAGTAATTTGGTAATTTCGTCTAAATGGTGATACTGTAATTATGTGGCATCAGCTGCCTGGCTGTCAGTGGAACGGCCAACGGTCATTCATCACCAGGAAACTAGATGGGGTTTGGTGTGTGGGGGGCATCACTACTAACTGAGTAAACACTTGCAGGAAGGAGAGCAGCGGTCCCTCCTAAAAATGGTTGAAAATAAGGGGTGAGAGGACTCTGGATGGATGGCCTACAAAAAGCATTTATAGTCTGTGTGGTAGGCTGTTTTTTTCATCTGTGGGGAGTGCGAGGGGGCATCAAGGCATTCCTAAACTCTATCATTGGTAGCGATTATTGAGTGACAGCATCTCTACTTCAGTCCAGTCTGTACGTCAAAAACACAGCTCCCATCTGAACTACGACAAATAAAAACGGCTTTTAATGTTTGAAATTGAAAAGTTATATCACTTTTTTATTTTTGGGCTAGATCAAAATGGATGCCAGCTTGACTAATATTTATTGTATAATTTACGACACAACACTTTAATAAGAAAATATGTAATTATTTTAATTTTATACAGTTGGATGTAGTGCTGGGCATTATGGAAGAAATGCATATCATCAATATAGGTTATCTTATATCACAATAATGATAAATATCACAATAAAGTATATTTTTAGTTATTATCTGAAGAAGACAAAAATATCATTATTTAATTTTATGAGATTTTATTTCTTCAAGTAACACATTACTAAATAGTTACAAATAAGACGTATATTTTAAAGTTCACAACAGTTTTAAGTTTCTTTTAGGAAAGCACATTTTTACACAAACGTTCAGAAACAAAAATCAACAAAAGATAAAAACAGTAGAAGAGAAATGGCACAATAGACACTTTTCTATCACCCTCATGATATGTATCGCCCAGCACTAGTTGGATACTGTATTAATTCATTCAAAAATATATTTTCTACTCATATTCAGTTTGTTTCTTTATAATGTGTGATATCTCTGTTATTTTCTTTGGGCCGTTTAGTCTTTTTTGCCAAAGATTCACAACACCAGACAGAAAAAGTGGGAAGCAGAGCATGTGCTATGTCTGTAGAGCAGACATGTGGAAATCAGTGAATGTTATTTAACTTTTGTGTGTCTCATAATTTTATGGGATACACAAAAATCAGACTAAATGTACCTAAGTGCAGATGACAAATAAATACCATCTGATCTTCAACTTTCTTTAAAAAAAAAAAAAACAAAAGAAAAATGCTGACCCAATAAAGTATTTCATTATATATGGCAAATTCAGGATATTTTGCTGTCTTATCTTTTCATTTACATTTTTTCTACTCGTTGTTTTGCTACTTATATCAGTTTTTGCTCAGTTTTGGAGGACTGCCGTGTTTAGAAGCTTGAGTCCCTAGCTTAAGCACCACTGTTGCAGCGTTAGGACAGGTTCCAGGTTTTGTAGTGTGACTAATGCTAGCATACAACATTGCCATTTATTGCTCTGGGACAATAACACACAGCTTATGGGTAACGCATGCATGTCTCCTGCGCTGACAGTGTTCCTTGTCTTAGAAGGAAAAGCAAAGTTTTCATCTGATGGATTTGTTTACCTCTCATCCCAGACTAAGGATAAAAACTAATTAAGAATAGAGAGTTGCAGACTCCTGTAGTGCCATTTTCACGGCTAATTATGCATGAATACAGGCTGCCTAAATAGTTGCTCCCCAGTCTTTGATGTTCTTTTCACTAAATTGCTATGGTTACTTCCGCTCATTAGGCTTTTAAGATTGTAAATGTTGACAGGTTTTGTCTTTTTTTTATACCTTCTTTCCTCTCAGAATCCCTCTGCACAGATACAGGGAAATTGTAGACTTCAATCTATGCAGTCATAGGCGTTTCAAGTATACGCTTTATTTAGTTAGCATGAATGGGTGAGTTCAAAGCTTTACTGCAGTCCATAAAAGCATTCACCTACCTGTAAAAATATGTTAAGGTTTTCATAGACCCTAAAGAGAGGTGGGACAAGCAGGGCTCAAGGTGTTCCTGCAGAGACACCACGTCCTTAAAGCAATGCTGTAGTGCTGCTGGTTAGGTATATAGCCTAAATCAATATTTATGACCTTTGGTTAAGAGAGATCCGGGCTTTGTTCAAATTCACTCAATACTCAGTACTTAGTGCACTATACAGTGCGTTTGCCATTTTTTTCATGGAGTGCGAATCAACAATTTCAAAATCTAGTGTCCTGTAAATTTCCCAAAAGTCTTCAAAAAACAAAAAAAAAAACACATTGATGCTCACTAGTTTGGTAAATATAGACTACAATGCATTGCATTTGAATTATTATCCATTTTAAAATAAACGTTTTGCCATTTCTCATAAGTTTTCAACATCACAACACAGCGGGTTCATAGTCTTCAGAAAATGTTCGTATTTATTAGGTTTTTCCTTTGGGAAATTAGTGACGTTATAAATATAGGGCTCACTGAACAATAAGGAACATTAGGTGGGACAAAAGATTCAGAGATAAGTCCGTCAGTCAGACTTTATTAACTACGTTCACAGTAACTCTAGAATTTGTTTGCAACAAGCTACACATTTGCCCCGCTAGAAGTGTTAGCCGTGTTAGCACATTACCATTCCTGTAATTCTCAACCTTGTTTGCAACTTGAGAGAAAACAGACTGATACCGCTAAAACAAAAATTACTGTGACAACACTAACTGATAACTTTGTTGGTAACAGGTAACAAAAACAGTCTGACACGGCTACATGTTAGCATCGTTAGCATGTTCACAATAACATCCAACCAAATATTTTGACAGAGCAGTCTTTTGAAATGGCTTCAAACTGGTAGAAGATGCTTTTGTTTAAGGTAATCTTTTTTGTTGTCATCTGATAACAAGGTTGGCGAACAAGTGCAAACAAAATGGTTTTAAAATTAAGATATGCAGATATATCACCGAAGCTGTGGCTAAAGTCAGTAAAGGGAAATTAAAGCGTGATGTCCAGAAAACAAAATGATCCACTTCAAAAAAAAAAAATCTGGTGAGTTGGGTCAGGGGATGCATAATGAGTTAAAGAAATGTGAAATTACATGCAGAGAAAATAAACATGAACACTCATCAATCCATCTGATGGAGAAAATGACATCACAGTGGTTTATAGAGAAGCAGTCATGGACTGTAAATGATGATAAAGTGATGAAACACAGTCTGCAGTGGTCAAGGAGATGATGTCATGCTTTTGTTGGAGGCGCTGTTCTTTGACATACGACTGCCTGGTGTGTTTTTGTTCGTCCCATCACAGAGCCTCCATTTCCCAGGTTGTTTAAAGGCACTGCAAAGTGAGGGATGGCTGTGTGGTGTGTAGTTTTTATGGTGATCACCTTGAGTCGCAGCTATGGCCAGGAGAGCCAGCAGTGTAATGGATCTGCTGGGAGCCCTCAGCACAGATTTATGAAAGGATCAGTCGCCTGCCTATGTTTTCCACAGACCAAGAAACACTGATGAATAATGTCAGACAGACGATCCAAGATGGTAGATGAGCAGTGTTATGATCAGCATTGTGAGCTGACAGCGCTTTGACAAACAACACTCAGTGATGCTTTTCTTGCACTTGTTACTGATCGGTTGTTTACTTATCCACTACTTAAGGACACATTTTGAAACCAAATATGACACCTTGAATTTTTCATGGGGAACAAGCTTCTGCTATTGCAGAATTGGGTGTGAAATGATCCCTCTGTGACAGAAAAAAATATGTACACACTGCTACACACAAGCAATTCTGCATGTCACAAAGCGTGCGACTGTGCGCTGAAGGGGAGTGGGGCATGCTGGTAAAGGTCCCCTCTATGTGACTGGTGTTTAGTTTGGCAGTGCAAGCAGGGGAGCGTCCGGATCAAGTTTCCCCCTCCTGCTGTCTAATTATTGACCCATCTGGTATTGTCATTTCAATTGTTTCAATTATGATGGCACTGGTGTTGCTCAGCACCCTGGCGTCAAGGCATTCATAATTCATGTGTAACACCCTGGACTCCACTCAGAGCTGTGGGTTTGAGCTGAATGTCAATACTGCCTCATGCCCCCAATGGAGCAGAGGATTGTCTGTATTGACAGCAGACCAGATAAGGAGAGCAAAACCAACTGCTGCCAAAGACAGTGGATACTGATGCTATCATGGAGCTTGTAGGCGACAAGGGTGTGTGTTTGTATATGTGTGTGTGTGTGTACATATGTGTGCATCAGTGAGAAGTGAGTTGTCTTCCCAGGTTGTGTTTGCTGTCACCCACTATGTGGCCTCATTATTGTCACCCCCAGTTCCTAGAATCAATAGTGTTCAATAACTCATGAACCACAGACCCAGCATTGTTTACGGGGAAATGTGAGCCAGCCAAGGGTTAACTCTCATCAGCGCTTTGACCACGGCGGCTCTGATGCAGAGATGGGGCTCCAAGTTAATCAAGAGGAGAAAAAAGGTTCAGGGAATGTCAGTGTTCATTAGGAGGTGTTAAGATGGGATAAGAGAAAGGGTCATACTTTTTGGCACCTTGTTTTATTGGAGGTGGATCAGGAAGGGGAGTGTGTGACATCTATAAAATGTGTCATTACTGGATGCCAATGGCAATTGTTCAAGATTTCAGAACTTGGGGAAGGTTTAACGTGTTTTTGTCGAATCCTTTCTGACACGATGGTTAGTTAGTTAAGCCTTGAATCCCTGGTTGGGCTTTGGCTTCTGATCTCTTCTTCCACTAGCGCCTGGTTTGTTCTATGCCAGAGCTCCTTGTTGCTGATGGTTTCCAGCCAGTTGATCTTTAGGATTCATCTTGGAGCAGGAATTGATCTGGAATCTCTAGATGAGGGTTTTTGTTGTTCTCCATGTTTCAAATCTGTTCAACAGGAAACCATGGTTCAGCAGTTGGATGGTTGACCTCTGATCGGAAAATTGTTAGTTAATTTTCCACATTGCCTCTGGTGGTTATAGATTGTCGTCAGTGTTCGGCAGCGGAGCCGCCATTAGTGTGTAAATGTGTGTGAGAATGGGTGAAGGGGAATTTCACTGTAAAGCGATTTGGGCCTTCAAGGAAGGTAGAAAAGCGCTGTACAAATATACGCCATTTACCATTTACCAGGACAGACTTAATGCTTAAGTCAAACAGGCGAATCCTGGTGCGGGTTGTGATCAGGTGTGATCTCCAGGTGTTCTTGGGGGCTGAAGAAGGATGCCTTTGCCTTTCCAATTAGTGTTTTTATGTCTGTGCGTTCCTCCTCTATTGGAATATATGAAGACTTCCAGGTTGTTGTTGCTAAGCTTTACTAGCTCTGTGGTGGTAGAATTGATCTTCAGGATATTGGTCTCTTCTAGGGATGATTCCTGGCTACATGATTTGTTAAGAAGTCAAAAGAAATTTAATGCTTGTGCAAATAATATTAAATATTATATACAAAATATAATTTAAAAGTTTAGAATTCTACATCTATGCTTTTTTTTGTCTAAAAATACACACATTTCTTTTTATGTACATTTTTTTTCTCCATCATTATCCTCCTAAGTTTGAATGATTTGGCACTAGTGGAGCCATGTGATTCATCAGAATTCATACAGTAGCCTTACCCAGTAGCCCACCTTTAGTTGCAGGGGTGATCTCATACACACTGGCCTTCTGGCCTTCAGCTCTGCGGTCACGCTGGATGTGCATAAAATAAGCTGCCAGAGCCGTCCGTAACAAGACCGATTTCATTCTGAAAATGCGTCTTTGAAGACCTCAGCCTACAAAAGCTAAATGATGCCCACAGGGGGGAACTTCACACTGCAAATATTAACCCCCTGCACCACATTCAAGGACATATGTTAAAGTGAAAAATGTAATTTTCTCTGGTTTTCAACAGAAGTCTGATACTGAAAACTACTCCTGGATATTAGGATATTTTACCTTGCATGACATGGCTTTATTTGTTGTCTTAAAGATTAACTGGTTTTCCAAAGCTTGTTGTGAATAGCTTTTGAATTTACATGATGCTTTTGAATTGAATTAATACTCATATCAACATTAACCATGAAATATATTCTTCATACAGCTTATTTCTATTTACTTCACCAAAGCAGCAGCTCATGCTTTTAAAGCCTTTCAGTTGACCAAACCTTGTTGATCTGAACTTCATTCTTCTGGTTGTCCTTAAGCTTTTTTTTTTTTGCTGTTTTCAATCAAATTGACACAAAGCCTTTGAGTCCACAGAAATGGCCAGCATTTACGTCTGTGTGATGGTGTGCCTGCTCTGGACTATGATTGGTTTCCAAAGAACTAAGTTGTGTGAGGATTTCAGGCTTCTGCCCTGTATTAGTTCTTCTTCCTACTTTTAGCTATAAGGACACAGAAGGGTTTTGTTTTAGATTTTATGATGTTGAACAATATTACTGCTTATAAAAGAAGAACTTTGAAGCAGTTTACAAGAGTGGGAACCAAATGAGCCGTAACACCCACTTCAATGAAAATCATGTTTTTGCTGTTTTTAACTTTTTCCTGTGGCATTTTTTGCCATGATATGAAGATGCATAACAAAATGTATTTTGGAGTATTTTTTTATTCAAATGCTATGAATGGGGTACAGACAAAAAATGCCATTAGACCAAGCTTGTAGGTGTGACGTATAACCTATAACTGTAAGCCACAAGCTCCCTGCTCTGCTCCTTCTTGATGTACCCCCTTGTAGATGACTAGATCGTCTACAAGATCCAAGATTTTTTTGTTTCTCTCATCCGAGCTAGCATCTGGTCTAAAGCTGTACGACTGGATATCTCTAATATTGTATGCCTTTTTTTTTGCATCACTAATGTTAGGTTGGTGTTGTTAGGGGCTGTAAGCTAGTGGGAGAGAGTGTAAACAAATGGATTATGGGAATTGGGCAGCCAATAGTCCTGCCCACATCTCAGGGACACATTTCTGAAGAACTACTACTGACCTACAGAAACTATGTCCTAGAAAATGACATTTTTTTGGCCTAAAAACAGGATAATCTGGGAACACTTAGAAAATACTTGGAGCATTTCAAATAATTTGAAACTAATTACATTTTAATGATAATGAGTCTTTTAGTATCTGATATATACAGTTTTAGAGCAGTCGAATGTAGCCTGTAAAGCGGTGGAGTCACAGCTGTTGCAGTGCTGTTGAATGGAATGGTCCTCAGGCAGATTTTTCATAGAAGGCAGACGCATTACTCTGTGTGACATCACATGGACTGCGTGTAAATTGAGGAAATGACAGGACAACATCCCGTCTGCATCGGAAGCTTTGAGGAGATCTGCTCGTGAAGAATCTAATAAGCTCTACCTCACTCGTTACTCACGACAGCGAGGCTCCATCGCCACAGGAAGGCAGGAATAGATAAAAAATGAAGACAAGACATCCATTCTTTAAACTATTGTACAATAGTGGAAACATTATTTTTCTTTTGATGTAGGACACAAAGCCAGCCTGCTGTCACCCTCTCCTGGCATAGCGACACATGCACAGCTGCACACCCCACCCCTTTGCTCATCCACCTCCTGCTCCGGGGCCATCGATCGGGAGCTGTCACGCTCTCAGGGGGAGCAGTATGGGCTTCTTCCCTAGCACAGCATTGCCCTTCCGAGGTAGATTTGCAGAGCTGCAGGAGGGCTAGAGGAATGGAGGCTGCAGTGTGAGTTGTTGAGGTGGGTAGCTGGGTCGCTGATGTTTGTGTGGTGAGCAGCTGCTTTCCTATGGATCGCTTCATTAATATCCCCGAACAGGAATTTGAGGGGCCGCTGCAGACTAATTAGCCTTGTCTGACCCTTGCATCTCAAAGATGCTGCTTCTCTCCAGTTCTACCAGATGTACTGCAAAACCCCTTAGTGCCACCCTGACACCCAGTCTCTGCCTCTGGTGGAAGTTGTCGCTTTCAAAGTCTGTTGTTCAAAACTTACAATAGTTACAAAGGATTGATGTATCCCGCTTTCCTGAAAAATGCCCCCCATTGTCGCTTACCTGTCTTTGTCCATCCGGTTGTGCGTGTTTGTACAGTAATAAGCGATGTATGTGACTCTCAGCAGGCAGCTGGGACAGTGTAGCACAATGGAAGTAGTGTGTGTGCGCTTTTTGCCAAGAGACAAGAAAGCCACCCCTCATTAGTATCATCTGTTTCCCCAGATGGCAGGGTCAGGGTAGGAGGGAAGCTTGATGAAAGGACTTGTCCCACAGGGTGACACTCATTCTGGTGCACAATACTCTGGAAAATTCTCAAAGTTTGGAGCTCTTACAGGTGATACTATGGCTTTAGCTGGATTCAAAGTGGGGAAGAAAGAGAGCTTGGTGTTTTCAATCCTGCTTTAAAGCCATGTACCCATTCTGCAACCTGATTAGTTTAACAAGGAGATGTGTCAAAGAACAAAAAGTTTACTTCACAAGGTGACATTTCCACCGGTTGTTTAAAAAAGTGGTATAATTACTTTGACACCTGCTTTTCCCAAACGCAGTTTCATATTTCACCTAAAATATTTTCAGAGAGGTTGGCTAATTATTATTATTTTTTTAAGCAATTTAATATTTTAAAGTCCGGGTCCAGCAGAAAGCCAGGCTGCCTTGGGTCAAGGCTCAGCTCTGTGAAAGAAGGCGTAAGCTATCTCTGCTGTGGCCTCCAAAAAAAATGGCTGCAAGAAAGGATAATGAGTGCTTTTACATTTTACCTTGAAAACTCACCAAACTGCTCTTATACCAATTAAGAGCTTGTTTTTCACTGGAGTGGCCATGATCATGTCTGACCTTCCAATTATTTTTCTCATTTTCCTCCTGATTCTGTCACCCCGGTGTGCCTGGTCAGCCCTCAGAGCCCCAGAAGATGGGCAAGACATGGCTAATGGTTTGACTCAAAGACATAAGACACAGAGACGGGCACTATGGTGGTAAAATGGGCTGCTCGTTTTAGATGTATTTCCGCACCTCAACCAAATACACAATTAAAAAAAAAATTATACTGTACTTAGTGGAATTTATATATCACAATTAATATTACTAGTAATTAATAGCAGTAGCTGTAGCAGTAGTATTTGTCTTAATGGAGAAGTAGGTGAGACGTAGGGGTGTAATACAAATTTTTCAATATCCCCCAAACACTGCACACTACATAAGGAGCTTGTTGGTGCTGTTCACTGATAAGTGCGCTGTTAGAAATGACGAAATTAGATGGAATGTAGTTTGTGTGGACATCTTCGAGGGTCCTACAACCGCTAACGTGCACACTCCGTTAGCATTTCCGTACAGTCAGTTAGTGGCCATTTTTCACACTTTAAGAAGAACTTATGTGCCAAAAGGACACATGATGACAGCATCACCCATGGGTCATAATCCTTTGCAACTTACATTATTTTGACTAATTCTTCATGGTACACTTGCACACACAGGAATGGTACGTTCCATTTTCATGACGCCCGTTGAGGTGTTCGTACGAGCCTCAAGGGAACTCCAAGAGACACTTGAGTTCCCCTTGAGAAGCTCTTCTCTATGATCCTCCACGGACCCAGACAACCCAACAATGCACGAGACGAAGGTTTAAGATTTAAAAACTGTTCTTTTGCTTCAACAATTGAAGCGTTATAGTGTTTCTCATCACCTTTACTCAGGGTTTTGTTTGCATGCTTATCTGATGGTTGCGGTCGCTCATCAGTTGTTGAGAGGTCACTGTTCTGTCATTGGATACTCCTACAGCTCCTCGTTCCACTGCAAATAAACGGGTTCAGCAGATTGAGAAAGAAAAGAAGATATTTAATGTTAAAAGAAAAGGAACTGGTTAGATGTGTTTCCAAAGTCTTCCACCCACTGATTATTTTGAAATGCTTTGATTTAAGAAAGTTTTATTTTGTGATTTACGAAAAAAATAGAAAAAAAGATGCATCGTGAGTGATGTTGTTATGCAAAAAAATTGAAGTTTCCATTCATTCCTCTCGTTGCCTGCATGTCAGGCGTTAAAAATTTCTGTGGATTAGTATGACACATGCCTGGAATGAGATCTTCTGTAGGTGGAAACACATAATAATATTAATTTAGAATGAGCGGAACGCATGATTAAACGTCATTACAAAATTCTATGAATTCAGAATGAATGCTATAAAGACATTTTTAATGCAGAAAGGAAATAAGTGTGGAAACCTTAAAACAAAACACAGAGATTCTATTGGAAAGCAGCAGAAGCCAGTAATTGCTCGGCCGTGTTTCAAAAGCTGCAATTATGACCTATCGCAAAGACTTTTACAAAGCTACCCCGGTTTAATTTAGACCAGGCCACGTATCTTTCTGCTGTGCTCACACGCTGCTGTGTGGAATAAAGTGTCCAATTTGAGCTTCGATCAACGTCTGACCCTTCTCTGTGTTTTCTGGGCTTCAGAGGTCATTTTGAGTCCAGCTGCAAAAGGAGACGTTGTTTAATTCATCGTCTCTCAAACATCTTTCCTACAAGTAATGACTCCATTAGCATTTTTGGCAGAGCTATGGAAACTGCCAAGAAACGGCAGAGATTTGAAATTCAAAAAAAGTCAAATTAAGGCAACTAATGGCTCGCAAATAATGAACATTTTTTACTGATTTAATGTAATTAATTGGATTAGCTGCCACTTTTAAATCTGTAGATTTTTAGAAAAGTCATCTTAGGTTAGTGCCACTGAACATTAATGCAAATATGGACGGGTAGAAAAGGTTAAAAAGCTCAGCTCAGCTGTTTCCATATGAACTAAACCGAACTTTTGTTTGAACTTTTTTAAAACTTCCAGAATATTTCCAGAATACTTTCATTTAAAATAAGTTTCCTCTTGTATACGATTTATTCCTTTTTTGTTGTTGTTCATTCAAACTGATGCTGGCTAGATACAGCGAAATCAGATGTATTCATTCTTAAGTGTAAACTGTTTAATGTGAAAAGGTGATTAAAAAAAAAAAAAAACAACTCGTCAACAGTGGATTCATGTGCTCCTATATTAAAGGGGAGGCTGATAAAATGTTGTTATTGGTCATAAAGTGTTAGATAAAGACTGAAAAGCTCATCCCTGGTGTATATTTAGGAAAACAACAAATTGCATTTTTAGTGATTAATTCCAAATTTAAAGCATTTTGTTTAATTGTTTTTTTTAATTTTTGTTGTGTTTTTATATTATTTCATTTCTTTATCATTTTATTTATTTATTTCCATTTTTTTTGTTTTTGTTTTATTAAAATATATATTTTTTGTTTTGGGGAAATAATGCATATTTGGAATGCCATCATTGCAGCAATGTTCCTAACCTTAATCTAATACATATGTTTATTTAAATACAGATGCTGAGAAAATAAATATGAACCTTAGTTAGTACTTATCATATTAGATAATATTAATAATAGAAAAGTTATTTTCCATCGCAATTTGCAAATTCGACTTGTTGATTTTTTTTCTGATATTTTTAAATATTTTTTACATCTAAAAAGTAGAGCATCTATGTAGAGACTGGTTCATTCTGTTGCATATGAAACAGTATTTCATTTTGGTGGATTACTCTGCAGAACAGATGGTCCCCTACCTGCAAGACACTTTGAAGTTAGATGATGTTTGGTGTCTGGTAATGGCATCTAAATTAATCATCTGTTCTAAAATCCACTATGGCCCCTTTATGTTTCACATACAGATGGATTGCACCTCCCCCTGCCTGAAAAATTTATCTTGAAAATGTCAAACGTATAACCTGCAGTTCATGGATTTATTCTGTTTTTTTTTTTTTTTTTTTTTTTAAATTAGATTTTAAGATACTATAGGAATAGGTTTCTAACTGTATTAAATCTTAGTGATAACATAATAATCTCATTTATACTAGAACTGCCATTGAAACTGGAATTAATGCAACACAAAAACACGTGAAGTTTTTGCAGACTGAAGTTTGTGTAAAAAATAGGCTTATTAAAAGAACATGATGCACACATTGTGAAATAAGTTATTAAGATATATTCATGCTGCTGCAAGCGCTCTGCCTAAATTATTCTTGCCGGGAAGCCATCAATATTTTTCCTTTACGTATACAGCTTTTTTATGTTCTCAGTTGAGCTCCCTGTTCAAAGTATCCAAAATGAAAATATAAAAAGTAAACTACAGATTTAGTAGGGATCTTTAGGGAAACAAAATAAAAAAAGGAGGAAAAGTTCCACCACTGTGTCGCTCAGCAATCACAAGCTGCAATGCCCACGGTGGCCCTCAGCTTGTCACATCTTTAGCTGGGACGTCTCCTTGTTTAGCACAGCCACTGAATAGAGATTAGCAATAGCGCCGCTCAAAGCTCTTCCCCAGAAATTTTATCCCATTTCCGTTGAGTTTTATTGCAGTATTGATTGAATATTATGAGAGCAATATCTCTGGCAGACTTCATGTGCGGTCTTTGTGAAAGATGAGATTGTGGCATTAAACCCACCTGTTTTGCCTCAAGTCAAAGTGTGAGGAGTGGGTGTGTGCGTTCCTGTCGCTTACACGAGCTTGTGTACGTTTCTGTATGTGTTAGCAGACATTTGGAGCAGGCATGAGTGTGAAATTGACCTCAGCCACAGGATTATTTCCCCCCGGAGAGTTGGCCCACCCACACATCAACCAATATCAGTCTGTGCGTTCAGTTGACAACAAAATTAGCCGTTTTTTGCATTGGTTTCTGACTCAACACTTTACCTTCAGCTTACCTTTTTTGGAACAATACATTTGATGAGTACTTTTTGACTATTTTTACAGTTACATAGTTGTTTTATTTTTCATTTTCCAGTGCTGTGCAGCTCTCAACAGCTCTTCAAACGGCATCATAAGAGAAGAAAAGAAGTTCAAGTACAACCAATCATTAATGTGTCCTTTAGCTTGTATGTTTTATTTCAGATAAAAACAGTGTCTCATCAAGACTGGTTTAGAGTGGAGCAGAAGTTTGTCCAGACTTTTAAAAGAAAAACATTTATTAAACATTTTTATATTCTTTTATTGGTCACAGTTTATTGTTCGACTGAAAAATTGAATGGAGTAAATCACATTCATAGGATGTTGAGTAATTATATAAGCTTGCAGAAAAATGATTGAGTTTCTCCTTTACTGCATTTTTATTAGAAACTGAAGGATACATTGTTCTTTTGTTTCTTCATTTTAACAAGTTCTGCATAAAAAAAAAACAAAAAAAAAACCAAATGTTTTTAATGGTTCTGCATATTTTGGCTTAATTCATGAGTTTTTTGTTTTTTTTTAATCCCATAAAAATGTTTTAAGATGATTCCATGAATTTGAACAGGAACCATTTGCCTTTCCAGTTTGTCAGTTAAACTTTTATTGCTTCAAAGAAGGTTGCAGGGATTTGAAATAAGACAGAAATGCCCAGAATCACCATGACTGAACACCGGAAGATTCATTGAAGGCTTGTAACGTACTAATGGGGATAGGAAGATAAAGGTGCAAATGAGTCTTTAAGACTCAATTTCCTGAGCCATTTTGTCTTTTAGCTTTACAAAGCATAGAACCATTTAATTCCTGTAAAACTGATTGACAGTTTTTTAATACTTTAAACAAACTCTGTCCTTGTGATGTCAGCATACTTATTGTTTTACTACATTAACCTTTTTCTTTACAGATTTTTAGCATGACACTGACCTTGCTTTGATCCTTTTCTTTTAAAACTTTGTAACTTTAGTGTAATGTGGGGTTATTCATTCAGTCATTATTTTAGCTGCTTTGTCCCTTTCGGGGTCGCTGGAGCCTAAGCTGTCTACTGATGGGCTAATGCAGGGTCCAACCTGGACAGTGTGTTGGAGGGCCTCAATCACACACACATTCATACCTAGGGACAATATAGAGTATCCAATTAACCTATGAAGCATGTTTTTGGACGGTGGGAGGAAGCCAGAGTCCCCGGTGAAAACACACACATGCACAGAGAGAACATGCAAACTCCACACAGAAAGGTCCCCAGTTGGTGTCTGATCCCCCAGCTGGGATTTGAATCTGGGCCTTCTTGCTGTGAGGCGAGAGTGCTAACCACTGCGCCACTGTGTAATGTTGAGATAAGTTACTCAAATGACCAGAATATTGAAATATTCTCTAGCATGAATATGAATGACTGTATGTAAGAGCTGGACTGAGTGGACCTCCCACCCCCGGTTTCCAAATAGGAAGTACCCGCCAAAATCCAAGAGGCCAAAATCCCAAAGACTTCCATAGAGAAATAAACAGGTATTACTTATATTTGTCAGATTAACCATTCTTGCTTTGAGACATGTTTTTTTACATCTTAAAAATTCATGTAGCCTTCTTCCAAGTGGTAGGGGGTGTATTCTTCCATCAAGTTCACTCCTGATTGGCTAGACTGGTTGCCACTGAAACATTGACTTAGACCTACTGAGACCAATCACTACTAACTGACGATGTCTGGCGCCATCCATACTGCAAAAAAAATAAATAAAAAAAATGGCAACTAAATTCACTTTATTTCATTGGAGCAGGAAGTAAACCATTTTCTGTGTGACGTCTATAGGAGACATTAAATGGGCCGTAAAAACTTAATTTACCATGTTTGCTAAAGCAGTCTTAGACAATTTATAAGAGTAAATAGATAACTGTTATTAAAAAAGGGAAAAATACAAAACATGTGTTTGAAAATGACACTTTTTTTTTAACATGATTGTACTTTATGGTAAAAAAACCTAACCACCATATAACCTTTAGCATAGGTTTGTTTTTGCTGATAATACAGACTTTTGACGTATGGCAATCAACATTTTTACAATGGCTGGATACTTTTGGGGACATCTGTTCATGATTGATTCTTACAAATTTTCTCCTGCAGCTTTTATTGAGCTTTCTTAGTCAATATCTTACAGGGGTTTGAATCGGTTATTTCTTCGATGCGATTTCGTGCACAGCAGGACTGAACCAATAAAATGTTGATGGTTAAAGTGGCGGATTACCCATGGAGGTATTTCTGTGTAGATCTCTCCTCCATGAGAAGCCATTAGCCTCTGGGGGCAGTGACGAGGTCTGCCCATTATTCAGGGACAAGGTGGTGGAAATGGAGAGGGATAAGACACAATGTGCTCAGGGCCAAGCTGCTCGCTCCTCTGACCTGCTTCTCAAATGGCTTTTCCACACTCTCATAAAAGCCATTGCGCTGCATTTTAAAGAATAATAGATTCGCTGCCTCCTCCCCGAGAAACTATTTTAGCTTTGTAATTCTTTGGCACTGGGGCATTTCTTTGAAGGTGACTTCACAGCAAGTTTTCTTTTTACACCTACAAATGCCTGTAACAAAAATCAAATGCTCCCTTAAACAAGGGCAGCATGAGCGTTGCTGCTTTTGTCACTGCAACAAGCAATGGAAATTAGCCTGTGGAGAAACTGAATTGCTTCAATGTCTTTGAAACAGAAGTCTGTTAGAGGCATGTCGAGGGATTGTGCTTCTGTGCGATGCTTTCATCGTTTTTACACATAATTCTCTTCTCAGTCTGTTGTGCATCTTAACAGGTTTTGTTTATGTGATGTGGGGGGTGGTGATTGAGACAGGTGTTTACCGCTAACTCCTGGACATTAGCCAAAATATGTCAAATTGTTTGTGGATGATCTTGATGTAGAAAGTAAAATTTCCGTGTACAGCGCCGTACAGCAATGGAACTTCTTCATTTTAGCCAAATTATTTTATGCAGTTTTACAAACCTCATAGTATCTACAACAGTGGTCCAAGCGCGCGGCCAGCCGGGTATCGAGCTATGGGGACAGTTGGCAGAGGGCCAACCATTTTTTTGAATGCTTCTAAAATAAGTTGCTTTATAGTTGATTCACGTTTATGATTCTGTTTAGAAAATACCAGTTGGTGAGACCGTTGCTCTTTTGTTTTTTTGTATCTATCTGTTGCTGCAAATGAACAAAGGCTGAATTACGACATTTTAATGGGTCCTACATGAAATCTAATGTACAAATAAAGTTTAGAGCTGCATATTTTACAGAGGACGAAAATAAAATTTACCCTCAAACGTTGAGAAAACTGAAAAGAAGGAAAAAAATGTATGTTCAATTCTGCCTTGTACAGGCTGGTTTGTGCAAACAGTGTCTGATATTAAACCAGTTTGAGGCCTGAAAAAGCCTGAAAAATCAAAAACTTACCACATAAACAGCCAAACTGAGTGTCAGATACAACTTATTCTGCATGGTTTCAAATGATAAGAAAATGGGGAATTAAAAAAAAAAAAAGAGAGATTTGGTCTGTAATGGAAACAATAATCAGGAGAAAGTCATTTCTTTTGTCCACTGTCATTACCTGCTGCTTGCTGCTGACCCAAAAGGAGGCTAATGGAAATCTCTGAGATCATTTTGACTCTGGAATTTATTTTTCCATGAGTTCATGGATCATCGCTACATTAGTGACATTGTTTATAGATTATGTTTTTGTGATATTGGTTGCATATTTTTCAGTGTTACAGTTTCCTCAACAGATAAACTCCATGATTGATACTTAAGAAATGCTGATACGTATTTGAATGTAGTTTTAATTTAGTTTAATATAACAGCAGCTGTTGATTAGAACTGGTAGCATATTTTGAATTCTTGACCATCAAATTTCTCAAAAATTATATAAATAAAAACAATTCAGCTGCAGATAAGCTTAGATAAATGTCACTTGCTTTTAGCCATTTTTTTCCTCCATTCTAAGTAGCACACTGTGTTGATAAAGGAAAACACACCATTCTTTTCTTCCCATCCGATGCCAGGGGACTCTGAAATTGCTCTTATTAATCAGAGCCGTGATAATGAGCAGTGAATAATAACCATGGTTGAGGGCCCGCTGAATGCAATGAGACGGAAAGAAGAAAACACACAACTTCCCTTGAGAGGCGTTTATTTGAGATTTGAAGATTTGAATGTTTCTGTTGTTATCCCAAGAGATGCAGTGTGGGTATTTCTGCCACTGACCTTATCCCTCACCAAGAGCCGCACCAGCTGCCGTCCCTCCCTTTGCGCCTTTGCTGCATGCAAAAGGTTTTTTCAACAAAACTTTCCCATTGCGATAGACCAGCAAAGCAAGGTTGGACCTACGAAGAGTATATTTAGCTTTATTTAAATCCAAAATACCATTAATCTAGTTTCCACCAATTCCTCTTAGGGGTTTGGAGACAAACATTACAGCCATTAAAAGGAGTTGGTGCTTAAAAATTTGGACAAATCACAATTATTTAAGCAAAATTAATGTTCACAGATTATCTTGATAACCCACAGAAATTGAAGTAAATCTAATCAGTCTAACCTCCCTTCCTAAATATATAATATTTTTTAATGAATACATTCCCTTCAATCATTTACACAATAAGCATCAACCCAAAGACTCTAGTGCTTACCATTGATTAAATGACACTGAGGAGAAGGCAAATACATCAATTAGTCACACACACCTGTATGGGGTTTTACCTGTATGGCCATGATGGGATTTTGAGTTTGTCATAGAGAGGAGTGACCGTATCTTACAGTTACCTCAAGGCTTGTATGTCCACTTCAGTAGACGTAATGTAAATAGAAATGTACCATTGTTGTGCGTGTGGTTAGTGTTTTGTGATGTATTTGTAAAGATAATGGAAGTTACACGGACTTATGGCGTACATGTGATGCTGTCGTAGTGTGTCCTTACATCACACTCTCATCATTAGTAAAGTGTGAGGACTGGCTCTTTACTGACCATACGTGAATGCTGCATGATTGTGGTTTGCCTTGACACCTTGTAGTATTTACACACAAGCTACACTCTGATTGTCTAATTTCCTCAAAAGTTGAAAAAGCATGTACATAGCAAAAAAGGTTTATAAAAGTTTTTGCCCTATAGACTCATCAAACGGTCTACGACCTCAATATTTTGTGCATGCCTTTCACCAATGTTCGTATGGGAAGTTGTGACCAAATCTTAAAGAATAAATTCTCTGTCCGTCTTTGAACAAAACACAATAGAAAGCCAAATCACGTAATGAAGGCCTCTATTTCCTCTGAGTCATTTGGATGTTATGCCCCAGATTTGGCTGTGAGATGAATTTGACCCTCAACATCACAGCTTCCTCCTTAGAAAAAAAACAAATATATGAAACTAATATGGAACATGACCTTTAAATTTTAGGACAAACTTGAAACATTGTTTATGATCTCTTTATTTTGAGCTGTCAAAGCACACAGGCCTCTAGTCTAAGCTGTCAGGTGTTTTCAGTAAATGAATCGTTTTTTTGTCCGACTTGAGTCACGGCTGTTTTTACATTACTGGCATAAAATAGTCAGCCTTTGTTGAGCCAGTCTCTTATCAAATCCTTTTTTCAACTTTCCTGGAATTGTTGCTGTGATAGCTTTTCTGAACCCTATAGCAGTGATCACTGACAACTTCTTTCTTCAGGTGTACCATTCTGATTTCAGGGATAGCTTAAGTAATTAAACAAACAGGACTTTTTTCTCCCGGTAATTTGTCGGATGTGTTTTTTTTGCAGGTGTGTGAGTGTTTTTCTGTTGCTCTTTGTTCAGATATTTCCAGCTATTCTTTTGTTTTAGCTTGGCGTGTTTTGAATGCACTCAGAAGTGTATAAATGTTTTATGATTCTGATGGAAAGTTTGCTAAAATTTGATTTGCTAACGCTGCCGAAGGTTTTCTAACTTATGAACTTCATTCATTCATTCATTCATTTTCCATACCGCTTTATCCCTTTCGGGGTCGCGGGGATGCCGGAGCCTATCCCGGCGGCTAATGGGCGAAGGCAGGGTTTACCCTGGACAGTTTGCCAGTCTGTCACAGGGCCACATTCGTGCACACAGTCACTCACACATTCATACCTAGGGGCAATTTAGAGTAACCAATTAACCTATGAAGCATGTTTTTGGACGGTGGGAGGAAGCCGGAGTCCCCGGTGAGAACCCACGCATGCACGGGGAGAACATGCAAACACCACACAGAAAGGTCCCAGTTGGTGTTTCTGATCCCCCAGCCGGGATTTGAACCGGGGCCTTCTTGCTGTGAGGCAAGAGCGCTAACCACTGCGCCACCGTGCAGCCCGACTTATGAACTTGTCTTTTGGATTTTCTTATTACTAACAAGTTTGTTTTTTTCATTGTTCATGTTGTTGATGATATTTACCTTAACTTTTGTGTGAGGTTTTGAATCATAAATGTCTGTTTTATTCCCTGTCTTTGATCACTTTCATTAGCTAGTTTTGTGAGCTCATTAGAATCTGAGAATATGTGACTGATAGGATCATTCTAGCACGCTTCCTGTCCAGTGACAGCTCCAGGACTGTGTCAAAGTAGTTTGCTCTGTCGCAGTATACTCCTTATAAATTCAGTCCATTCACCATGTGCAGCTCTGTCTTTATCATTGCTGCCTGTTTGTTTTTTGATGGCTTATGATTAAATTTAGTTGGATTTTTCTGCTCCTTCAACCTCTCTGAGCCAGAGCCAGACAGGGTGTGAAGGCTTCTTAGATGCAAGTTGTGATTGATGAGATTTTGATTGGAATTGCGAATGAGACACTTTCATTACTAGCTGTCGAAGTGCATCCTGATAGGAGCCATAAAGTCTGTGAATGTCTGCAGTTGTGTGTGTGTGCATTTCACACTTGTGAGAACACCATCACTTAATGATGAGACCCACTTAATAACATCTCACATTATGCTTTCCCCTAAAACCTTGAGTGCTCAGAGGCTAGAAAGAAAAGACCCAAATGTTGAAATAAATAAGTGACCCTGTGACCCTGTTCTGACAGGTTTTTCTTTTTACTCATTTTCATTTCATGGAATACTTCACCTTGGGTCAGAGTGGCTCAATTTTAGAACGACTTGTCATGTTTTTTTTTTTTTCTTTTGCTGCTGAGCATTTACATAGGTATGGTTCCTTAAATGAAGGTGTCATCATATCAACGCTAACAAAGACGATAGAGTGAGCTGCACATCATCTTCCTTCATGTAGTCCTTTAAAAGAAGCATATCGCGCTCGATACTTTCAAACATGGAGTCCTCTGTGTGTCTCCACTATTGCATAATTACAACAATAATTTTCATCCAATAACAAACAGTTCTGTTGCCACTCACTTTGCTCCTGATTCCTTTATACCATTTGAGCTGTAGAAATGGTTTTCTGGTGTCCATCAAGGTGCTTGGAGAGTCAAAACTATTTTAAGTTTCACTGTGTTTACACAGACTAGGGATCCAGCTTGAGCTTGATGGACAGTATGCATATATGATCCACATTGTATGAGTGCAGCATCAGATACAGCGATAATTACAAAACGTTTTAGCTGATAGAGGAGGTAGTGAACATTTTCTTTTTTAACGACTTTTTTCATTTTAGGTTATTCATCGGTAACCTGTTTTTTTTTTTGCAACTGGAACTGGATTTCTTTGCTTTTGAAAAGCTTCATGTCATGTGTAGAAATTTAAAGCAAAGTGGCGATTTAGAGAGTCTCTGTTGGTGAGACATATGGACAAACTGACAAATTCATCACTACAAGATTAGCGCCTCCATAAAAATCCCTTTGAACTTAAAAAATCTTCCAATAGTTTCTCGGATGAGTTCAGCTCCAGCTCGTCAGATTCATCTCTGTTCCCTGTGGTCACTGCATGCGCATACGACCCGGATTTGATTTTCAATCCAGTGATGATCATGTCGTGTATCCTGGTGGCATTTTGATCTTTGAGTCTATGCAACTGTCTCACTTTTTCCAACACATCCAGTATCTGCTGGTGCTGAACTTTCATGGTTCTCACTTCCTGTAATGTGGCGTGCTGGCACATTAAGATCATCATGACCACATGTTGAGAACAGCACTATATCACGAGAGCTATTCTCAGAAACGTTTGACATTGTATCATGAAAAAAGTGATATTTTTATGCAATGACCATCCAATACAATTACACTATCAATGTTAGCCTGACTGGGGTTGTAACGATGTAAAGCACGCTGCCACTTCTCCAATTCTCTGATTGCTTTTTTTTTTTTTCTTGGTGTTGTGTTGACAGAAAGAGCTCCGAACCAGCAGTTTAAAAAAAAAACATGTTGGTTTCTCTAGAAAATGGAGCATCTGCTGACGTTCTGCTCATCAAAGGCTGATGATCAGCAGCAGCTGCCTTCAACCTATACTGTCTTCAATCTCTAAAAACATTCATTTCATTGTTAGTTTGAATTATCAGTATATTTTTTTTCTTTGGTCAGTCTTCCATTGCCAAAGGAAAAAAAAAAAAAAAAAAAAAAAAACTCTCTATATATAGAGTAGTCTTGATAAGTTAACTATAAGGACCCATCCCCTCCATTTTTGTTCAAATTTAACATTAAAATGAACAGATTTAGTAAAAAAATACTATTTTAAAATGAATGCATAGAGTGCATCACTAATGTTACCTCATTCATTCATCTTCTTAGCCGCTTTGTCCCTTTTGGGGTCACGAGGTTGCTTGAACTAACCCGGCCACTGATGGGCAAAGGCAGGGAACACCTTGGAAAGGTTGCCAGTCTGTCGCATCTTTTCCATTTCTTTCTTTTAGTTTATTTTTTTTGAAAGACGGGGAAAAAGTGTCCCAACGTCTTTATTTACTAAGTAAAAGGGGAGGAAATAATAATATTTTACCTTCTGTTTCCCTTAGTCACGTTGTTGTATTGTTTTGTTTTTTTTGTATGTTTTGTGGGTGATGAAAAGCCAGCCATGACCCCATATCGACACAGTTTTGCACTTTTATAGTAAAATCATTTCTACCATATAGGGTCCACATTTACAAAGTCCCAAATTAAAATTATAAAGCTCTTTCTCAGGCTGTATTTAGTCTTTGTAGTGAGCCAGGCGCCTTTTTAAACTCATTTGGACTCAAGTATGTAATTAATTTAAGCTATGACACAAAACTTCCTTGATATGCTTATTTGGTTTATTTAAGGCATTTATTATGCCTCCTGCTGTGATCAATTAGGTCGCCAAGACAAGTTTTACAAGCTGTTCTCGCTTCATAATCACCACAACGGGAAACTCTGCATCTGCTCACTCATCTATTCTCAGGCCAGTCTCCTGTTCACAGTGACATAAATGCAACCTGGGAAAGCTATTGATTGTTTTCCACCTTTTTAATAGCAGCGGCTCCAGATTTATTTGCTAAATAGCAGTCATCATTTCCTTATACCGAGGAAGCGTGACAGGCTATTTTGCTTCTGGCAGTGTCACATTGTCACATTACTTTGCGTTTTGTTCGGGTCACCTTGGCACTGCCTGCAGCGGCTGTGATTAGAACAATGTTTATCAGCTAAAGATGTTACTTCAACAGAAACAAACGGCATCAGGATTTTTGCTCAATTAGTGGGAACCAACTCATTTTTTTAAAGGTTTTGCCTTTGGTTCTTCCCTTTGATCAAATTACTAAGTACAAAAGCAGAACAGGAAATTACAGTTTGTGTTTATAACGACATTTTTAAGAAGCCTCTACCTCTGGACTTTTTCATAAAAGAGCAGGAACAAAGAAATTAATGTATGCTTTGTGTGATGTTTGGGCCGTTTCTGCCCTGAAAATCGTCCTAAAACGTATTGAAATTGGGTCACAGTTCTTTTTTTAAATCCACAACAACCTTTATTTATGTATGTATTCAAAACATAACTGCAGTAGCCTAAAGCTACCTCTGCAAAACGGCAGCTTTTCAGTGGCAGCAATTTTTTTTAGGAAGCGGATACACAATATTAATTGTTTCATCCATCTTGCAAAGCAGAAGCAATCAGTTAGTCAGACACATGTTCATTCATATGTTAATTTTGTTCATCTTCATACAGACATAGCCAGGAGAGTGACAAAGAAAGCTGTAAAACTATGAATATTTGCATGACATTAGACAATAGAGTTCATTTGTTTACAACATAAAAACATTTTTGTGTATAATGCACACCAGCAGCGGCTGACTTCAAAAAGAAGCATTGCTTATTTTATTTTTTTTAAAGAGAACTTTTTGAGCATGCTATGTCATAAACTACTTCACTGAATAAATGGGTAATGTTTCAGATCAAATAAACCACAGACTTGAGTTTTGTTTTGAAAAGTGAAAGTAGATGAGAGTGAGAAAATAGCAGCTACTCTGTCTTCTTCTTGGTTTCTAATTTATCTGTGATTTTATCTCTGAATTGAATAACCAAAAAAATATGATTCACCCATAAAAAGCTATTTTGCTAGAGCCGATTTTTAATAGTTAAAAACCACAATGGATGATATTGTTGATTTGGAAATAACTAAAAGAGTCACTCAGAGGAAAAGTGTGTTTTTAACATGTTCCATCACCAGAAAAATGCCATAAGAACATGTTCTTGTGGCATTTTTCTGGTGATGGAAAACATATATAAAGAAAATTAAGGTCAAAACCGCATTTCTGAGAGTGTCTTTATCCTCGCTGTGTATCATAACAGAAAAAATGCTGTTTGAAAAAGAGCATATTTCTGGTGCAGAAAATACGCTGGTCGGGCCTCAAGTTCTTGCTATGCTCCATTCTGATGCATCCACTTATAACAACTAGATTCATGTACATCTTTGTTTTCCTCGTCTGAGCTGGAATCTGGATTAAAAGTGTTCGGCTGGATAGCTCCAATATTGCTTGCCATTACATCAGTAATGTTAGGTTTTGGCTGTGTGGGCTGTAAGCTCGCTGGACAGAGTGTAAACGGAGAGCTCTCAGCAGTAGCAGGGAGGAGAAGGGAGGCTGGGTTATTCCGCCAACAACACAAAGGTGAATTTCTAATAAACTACTGCTGCTCTGCAGACACTTAGTCATAAAAAAGAACAGGTTTTTAGCAAAAAAAAAAGCATAATCAAAATTAAAAGACAACTGGGAACACTTTTAAAAAAAATCAAAATTTGATCATAGTGGAACTTTAACATTGATATAGATTAAGTAATACTGGTATTTCATTAACACATTCAGTTCAGCACAAGCTGCTCACTGTGTGGGGATTTATGTAAAAACGAATAAAACTGTATTTTTCTTCAGTCTCTTTTGTCCTTTGTAAATTTCAGAACCTGGCATCCATGAATGTTTTTTTTTCTTCAATTTGTATACAGGTGTCTTTGTGAAAGGCCTCAGCTTACCACCTGTGTTTTAGTCTGCACAGCACAGACAGCTTCCCACTAGCTTTTATAGCCTATTTTGCTTCCTGCTCTGCAAAATTATTGCACATTTCTTCACCTGTCACTTTAGTGACACGGTATAAGGTAATCTGTTTGTGAATGCACAATTCCCTGGTGTCATGTGAATAAAAATGGCTTCATTTTTCATTTCTCATTCCTCTCTAATCAGTTTTATGCCTCTCAGTGTGCTTCTTGCACTGCTGGGGTGATAAAACCGCAATTGTTTTCTCTGAAGTCTGTGCCTTCCATAGCAGGTGATTGTCTTTTTCATAAGCAGTTCATCGAAAATATAAATTTAATGACAACTTTAGCTAAGATTCCATTCTCTTTTTCTAAGACTGAAACTTAATACTAAATCATTCCATCATAGTTTAAGAAACTCTTTGGCCTCACATAGCTGTTTATATTAAGTCAAATCCGCTAAAGTTCTTCTAACCTTCACTGCTCTCTGCCTTACCAATTTGCGGCGTGCCCCTAAACTAGCCTTATCAGGAGCCTCTTAGCCCTGCAGGTCAATGCTGAGGGCTGGAGTTTAACTAGCTCATGTCTTTATGCACCTTCTTGACCTGAGAGTCTTTGTGTGTTTAGCATTCGCACCATGTCAGGGAACAAATCCACCTCTGCAACCAAAAAGGCAGAGCCGCTGAAAGACTCTGTACGCAGGCTGCTGAGCGACGGTGCTGAGTTTACAGTGGTGCTTTATTCTGAAAGAATCAACAAAAAAACTCTTTGTTTTTAGCTGCCAAAAGAATACAAATCAGAAAGACATCTTAAGGGTCATTTATTCACTGTATAAACACTTTCATTTTGTTGTTAGAACCAGGCTACAAATCCAAAAGTGAAAATCTTGTTTTAAAATTATTTATTGCATTTATCATTATTGGCGTATTTTTCTGTAAATGCTCTGCTTTAAAGTGTAAACAATGACGTACCACAGGGATCTTTCTGCAATTGAGGCAAGCTGGGATTCACCTTCTTCACTTTTCCCTCCTAACCTCAATCTTTTAGGTCCTGATTTTGTTTAAGTACAAGATACTGCTTGTTTATCGGAGTGGTTATGTTCTAAAAATAAACACCAATAGGTGAAATCTGTGAATTCTAGATGTTTTAAGGCTATAAAAAACCCTCTATACATTTCATCCACTTTTCTCAGACGGACATGAACATTTTCACAATTTTCTCTTGTTTAAACTCTCCAAGTTCAAGCCTTCATAGAAAAAGAAGTCCGCCATTATAGAATGAAAGCGATCGTGATGAAGATGTACTGGATGTCAATTCATCAAGCTCAACGCAGTCGATACAGGAGACACGGCATAAAGGAGATTAACTGACAAGGTCTGCAGCCTATACCCTAAACTGCACTGAAATAATTCAGTGAAACAGCTAAACTGCAAAACAGTGAACTGTGATATTGCAAGGGAACACTGCACATGATTTTTTTGCAATACCAAAAAAAAAAAAAAAAAAAAAGAAAAACAATTGTTTTTATTAGCTATTAAGGAAGTAACAAATATTAACGTTTGAATGTGCTTATACCAAACCTGGTGTAATTTAATAAAGCAAAAAATAATACATCTATTACAAATTTATCACAATACATGTTTGACACTTTCAGTGTAAACATATGCAGTCTGGGTGCAACATTTCACTTTCCTCATAGTTCATTTACATAGTGTAACATTTGGTTCGGTTTCAAACTTAGAATTGTGGCATCCCCGAGGGAACATTTGCTGAGGAGATGGCAAAAATAAAAGTTTGCTTCTAATCATAAAACCCAGCTGTCACATTTTCAGATTTCACACTTCTGAACTGCAGAATAATTGATTGGTGTATAATTCTTTTTTATTCATTTCACTCCCAATAAAAGCAAAATAAAACAAAGTAATCCCAGGGTGACTCCAACAATTAGATTTAAAGCCACCCAATCTGTTTGATTGTGTTGTTTCCGGAAATCCACAAAATTGTATCTTTATAGCCCCTAACAGCTTTTTTTTTCTTGGTCAGCACATTGCTCCTTGCCCAGAGTGGAAGAAGTCATTCTGTCTGCTGTCACCACACAGACAGATTCTAGGCTGTTCTTGTCTGGATGATGAATCTGGTGTTGTCAAGGAGTGCTGACTCCTTACTGGCCATCTTTCCCTCACCACTGCACGTCGACTCCTTAGCCCACCAGCAAGAGCCGTCGTGATGGATAGGACATCCATCCTTCAGCCTAGCCTGCCTCCCCCCTCCACCCTGCAGGGCCTTTGTCAGTCAGGCCTCCGGTGGAAGCTCTGCAACCTGACAAGACAGAGAAAGACAGGCAGGGAAACATGCTCGCCATATTGTTTTCAGCTTCCCTGCTGTCAACGCTTTGAGGTCATTTTCAGTTCATCAGCAGGTTCAGAGAGAACTTCAGATTCCTGATGTTATCAGTCCTATGGGATTTTCTGTTATTTGTATTATGAGGAAATACGAGTTTTAAAGACTTGATGAAAACATTCCACTTAGTGGTCTTTAAATGTGACTTCAGGAGAATTGATATAGTCTTGTCATTTTGCTTTTAGTGGTAAATACAAACTATCTAATTAACCCTTTAACACCAGAGCTTAAGCTCCACTGTGTACATTTTTCGACTGTCGTAATTCTTCAGCCGTTTACCCAACTACAGTGTTCCCTCCTTTATCTTGAGGGTTATGTTCTGAAAATAACCCACAAAGTAGGATTCCAGATGTTTTAAGGCTATAAAATCTCTCACCCCACACTTGATAGACTTTTCTCTGACAGGCATGAACATTTTGACACTGTTCTTGTTCTTTCATAGAAAAGCAAATCCAGTATCATAGAATGAATACAAAGATCTTACCGCAATCAAATACTTATGTAGATTTACCAAACTGAACAGATTCGATTTAGGAGATGATGCTCATATTTGCTCTGGAAAAATCTGCAAAACGTGTGCAAAAAGTGTTCTATGATATAAGGAAGGAACGCTGTTCCAGTTGATTTCGAAGTGGGAAAAAGCAGCTTTGCACTGTTATGCCACACTTTATGTAAGGAATGTGTTACACATCAGTTGGAAAAGGAGTTTTTTAGTCAGTTGCTGATTCATATTTAAACGGTCAGAGTTTTGACATGTCAAAAAGCCTGTGTTATTTATGTGTTGCCAGCGTCATCTCTTATGTTAAAGGGTAACACATGTATTTAGGTTCACCTTCACAGTTCATATCAATTTTATGAAACCCACTTCCTAATTTATTTATTTATTTATTTTTAAATTCCCATGGTGAACCTTGTTGACCACGTAGGACCTTATACATCTGAGGGATTCATTATGATGTTTTGACACCTTTTTCACCTTTTGTGAAGAAACTTGTCTGAGAGCAAAGTCTGTCATGTTCACAGAGTCATTCAATGATTTGGAACAGAGCTAAAAACTCTCAAATATGAGAGCGCCCTCACTCATGCACCATTTACCACAGACACTACTGTCACCTGATGCGAGAAAGCAAAGCTAACCCAATCAAAGAGGACAAAAAGGCACGTCTCTGCTGTTATTCAACCCTATGAATGAGGGGGGAAAGTATTTAACCAAAACCGTACTTCCTATTCACATTACTATTCTGCAAAACCAGTGTTTCTATGCTGTTTGAAATTCAGTTCTCCTATTTGGAGCTGGGTAACACGGGGAGCCAAAAAAAGTCTATGAGGTGTGTAATTAGGTGACACCTGATATTCTCTTGGGTCTCTGTTAAATTTGGCTGTAAGGCCTCCATCTGTTAGGGACATCCAGTGGCTAATCTCCTGTAAGCATACAAGAAACTGATCACACTCACCTTCAACCTGAAATATTTCTTATTTACACACATAATTTATCCCACAATGAACTCTGTTTAGACCAGGCAAACATTGTGTTCTGCATACAAACAAATAGCCGTGCTTTAATGTGAGCTCGCTGTTATGCTTGTCCCTGTCTCTTCTGTACTTCCCTTTTCATAATCCACACCTTCTGTTGCTCCTTTGAGCTCTTCAGATAACTAAGTGGGGAAATGGGCTGTTGCAAATGATCGTCAGTGCAGCTGGCCTGCTGACAAAGAAGAGAGAAGCGTTCCTTATTCTGGAGCATCCTTTCAAACCCCATTCACTGCATCCTTCATTCATTAAACGCTTCTGCGTGCAAATGTTTAGATTTACAAAGGCATCATTCCTTTCCCCCTTCAGCGTTTCTCTCTGCGTCTTTTGTTTTCTACTGACATTTTAATTGTTATGCTAGTTTGGCGTAGTAAAGGCGCTGCAGAAATCATGAAATAAACCAAAATACTTTGGTTTTTACTTTGACATAGATGGTGTTTCTCTGCATGACATTCATTGAAGCTTCTTTTGAGGAATTCCTCATGAATATTTGTTATTTTAAAAGTGGAGATGCTATATCCAGTGACTGGACTATTGTGTTAAACATGTGACAGATCTTTGGGATTGCAATGATGCTGCTGTTTTTTTTCCACCAAAACGAGAAGTCATATTGAAGTGTCTATTGTCTTATAAAGATTGGGAATGTTGTGCGTGGTGTAAAATCTGCTGACATTGGCATCAGCGTGGAGATGAATTGCCTCTCCTGTGTGAGTCTTCAGCCACATGGAGTGCAGGCCTGACAAACTAATGAACGTAGAGAGTAAGGGATGGTAAACAAGAGGCAGATTATATGTCCTCAACTTGTTTTATATGATAGTGAATTGTTAAATAAAACAAATCTTACTGTGGCTATGCACTCCAATACTAAAAAATCATAGTCAAAGACTGCTACACCTCAACTGTGTCAGTGTATTTACAACACCCAACCTTGCTTACTACTCGTAAAAACAGAACGATATCTATACAGAGTGCCGTTTCCCTCTCAAAATTGCTTGGACCCCAGTCAGCACACCCAGAATTAATTCATATATAAGATGCTCTGTCATTTTTTAAGGAAAATAAATAAATAAAAATGTTTTTTTTTTTTTTTTAGTGTACCTTATAGTGGGGAACATTTAAGAATAAAAATACCCACTGTAGAAATATGACCTACTGAAAAAGGTATCATTAATGCCCTCCAACAGGCTGGTGGCCTGTTCAGGGTGAACCCTCCCTTTGCCCATGAGTTACTGGGTTGTTTGGGTTAGCAACCCCAGTTGGTTCAGAAAAACCCTTGTTTCTACTAAGCAATCCAGTTATAGGTCCATTGAAAAAGGGAACGAAATGGTTGGGGTGGAGCTTTTGAAGCCATCTCTTGACTGGCACAAAGTGATGACGACATCATTAAGCACCAATATAGCGTCCAATCAAGCTAACATTTCCAATACTTGTAAGCATTTGGGTTTTTACCATCTCCTGTATACTCTTTGGTCGCGGGTGGAACTACAAATATTCTTTGCCATCCTTGTTACCTCCGTTTTGTTGCTTTTCTAGTTGTCGCACTACAATGACGCAATGACACGTTAGCGGTCTACACCACGCATGCATGCGGTGGGAAAACAAACCACTCAGTGGAACCAAGGCTTAGTGATTGGAAACGCTTATCAGAATTAATCGGACCGCACCGCACCACTCCTTACTACACCGTACTGGACCTGACGGCTCAGTGGAAATGAGGCTAGAATAGATGAGTACCACTAAAGTTTAAGACAAAGCACCACCATTTCAATTTGATTGGTCTTCTTGTTTTGCTTTCCGACTAGTGCATGTTTGTAATTAGTGTTCTGTTAGTCTTTAAGAAAAAATGTTTTGGTAAGGTCAGAAGCTCGTCTAAGTTGTTCATCAGTTTATCAAAGTTTTAAAAAGTCCCAAAAGAGCCCGAGCTTTGGGCTGTTTTCCCCACACTGCTCTCTGAATCATTGAAGGTCCAGGAGATTATCCATGCATGAAGAAGTCCTTAGTAGAAGCTGCACTTTACAGAAAAGCTACTCCACATTCAAATCTGATGGAAGTGTCTGAAAACCGTGAGTGGTTACTTTAAATGTTGAAGACAGTTGTTCTTCCATTGAACCGTACCGTTGTGCATCCCAACATTCACTTATGAAGGCAATGCAATGAAAATGTTCACTGCATTTGGTGCAACTGCTTAAATGTGCTCTTATCTGAGGTGCCATGTTGGTTCAGATGGAAATGTGAAGAGCAGAAATGGATTGGCTTGAAGTCGCTTGACTGTGACAGGTGGTCTGAGTTGACCCCGCTGCACCACCTTAAAGTGTTATGTCTTGATCGCTGATGGAAAGCGAATGTGAGCCTCTCCAGACAGATCGTTTTTCAGCTTTACGGCTGGAAACTCCTGACAAAAAGTCATTTTTCACACGGAGCCGAGAACTTTAAACGTTGTTTGTCTATGTAACCGAAGCAGCTGTGCCTTTGTGAATCCCATAAAGCTTCTAAAGAACTGATATTGAAAAAGGAACAATTAAAATGCAGGCTTGCGTTCAAATCTAGCATATTAATCTTGGCAGGAATATTTTGGCACAAAGAGCACGTCGTGCTTGCATTGTGTAGCTTTCTCGCGTAATTACAAACTGTGGCAAAAATCAACACAATGCTTCAAAAATCGCACTGTAACTCTAATGTTTTATGCACCTGGTTTTTCATTTTTCACAACAGCCAGTGGGCTGTGAATGTCATGCAAACTTTCTTTATTTCTTCAGATCACAGATCTCATTATGAGTTGGCTTAAGAACATCACTTTTTTCTTGGTTCTTTTCCGTTAGCAAGAGTTTTTACGTTTTTAAACTCTTCTTGGCTTTGAAGAGCTTTGTTTGATTCTCAGGTGTCTCGTCTACCCAAAGGGACAAAAAGCAGAGCGCCAGTTTCAGTTAAAGAAGCTTTTTTATTGTATGAAATCACAGCAGATTATTTTGTCTTTCCATTTTTTAATGCAGAGGCACTGCTGGATGACAGCAAAAAAGGCTTTATTATCACATATATTCCCTATATTCCTACTGATAAAATCATGGATCTCTTGGGCTTGTAGATAGATAGTCTGGTTATGCAACTGTCTTGAGTTTATTCTGTCTCCAGGCCCATCCGTGTTTTTTTTTCCTTTCTTACTAAAAACAGTGAAAGCTTTTGAAAAACCAGAGGTTCAGTTAGAGGGAACGTTGAAAACGGTGTATAACCGTTTTAAAAAACCATTTGCGGTTGTTCCGTTGGGCTTGTTCTCATCCCTGGTTGAGCCACTGACATACATAATTCAATAATTCCATCTTTTCATGATCAGAACCAGAATCTAAAGATAGTACGTGGTGGTATTGGAGCAGGTGTGATGTTTTTAGTCCTGAGCAGCGCAGCATTAGAACACGCCTGATAGACGGGAAGCAGAATGTTGGCATCTGCCTCTTTCCTCCACACTTGTTTCTCAAGTTTGGCTCCCCTCATTTGTAATGCAAATGAAGGACTTCAAAGAGGGCCTTATTAGCATTTTCAGTGTGAGAAATGGCTCATTGTGTAGAAAATGCTTTTTTTTTTGTGTGTGTCACCATTAAGGGTATAAACCGTTTTTGATTTGGTAAATGTTAAACGTGTGACCTTTTCTTCTGCTGTTTTTGTCGGGGCTTTAAAGTAGCAGGGATCATGATCTCTGAATGGAAGCACAGGAATTGATTGGCGCTGTGTTTTTGTTCGGTGTTTTGCCACCTCGGGCCTCATCTCTCCTTTTTTTTTTGCCTCGTGATCCAACTGCACATGCTCTGTGTCATTGTTTGGTTCAATAATGAGCCGATTGATTTCACTGTAACAGAGGCGGTGGGGTTGAAGGAAGAAAGGGCTGACGGATATTGACCCTTCCTGCTAACAGGAGAGACGTTTGAGCGACATTACTTTGTCTCCATAAAAACAACGTCACACTGCTTCCTTTCTCCTTTCAGGTCACTTGAAGCGCCGCCTTAATGACCTAAATAACTCCAACATTTGATGCAGTTGCTTAAACCTGTTGGGGACATTCTGCACTGACAGCGGTGTCGTGTCTGCCTGTGCTGAACAGATGTTGATATTCCCCGCAGCCCCGTTGATTATGGCTGGTATTGTTGTAATTGAGTTGCTGTCACACTGCCGTGGCTGTGCTGAACCTGACAGCCCGACTGCATCCTGCTTCTGATAGAGAGCCTTAGGCAGAGGGGGGTGACGGATGACAGAAAGGACAGAATAACCAGAGCAGCACATGAAGAAGCACCAAGTATGCTCCTCTGAAACATTCATGATCTCTACTGTTTCCTCAGAAAAGAAAAGCAACACAAACACATTTGACATCCCTTATTTTTTTTTTACTTCACTCTGCCTGGTTGCTGCCTCCTGCAGAGACCCGGGTGCGATGTCATCAACCACATCTCCGCCATCCTTTCCTCGTGTCCACGAAGAAGTGCTAGTGCATAAGTCACCGCCTCTCGTGCGGTTGATGAAACGTTGAAGGGGATGTAATGGCTGCTAAGTGCTTCACAAGCATATGCAATACAATTATCCTCAATTAAGACTGATCAACATTTCCATAATCTTTGTACCAGCTACACCTTAAAAACCAATCAGATGTTGTTTTTCGGCATGAAAGCCGCATGAATAATTCATGCCTGCAAAATATATCTATTCTGTGGCTCTCAGTGATCTCAATGGCTACTCTGCCGCCCCAGTCATCTATCATTTATGATGGAGAGAGTTAGGAAGGCTCCCTGATAGAACTAATGAATGCAAATGCAGCATTCAACTCCGAAGGGTCAGTAGCTTCATTCCCTCCTCCTTACTCCTGCTTTCTTCACTATCAATTCAGCGCAAGCCCATAAACAAATGTGGCATGTCATTTACTATGACTGCAAAACGATTAATTTTCATAAAGAAGGGAAGAATTGGCCATCTCTTTTTGTACTTGGGGCACCTGGTTGCGTTGTGACAGTGATGATAAGTGTACATGGCAGCTCAATTACATCCTCTGCACTTGTTTTTCTGTTTTCTTTAGGCCATGGGAATCCTCTCTGTGGGCAACGCTTTGCTTAAATACATAACTAGCTGCATTTGTTGCAGATTCTGCATCATTAAGTACATTAACTCTCCTCAATGCAAGAGCGCATGTCTTTGCGTTTCATTGCACAAAGTATTTTTCCGTCTTCTGATGCAGTTTAGTTTGAAGATCCTCTATTTCATAAGTTTTTTTTATTTTCTTCTAAATTAAGAATATTTTATTTATTTCGTGTGTTGAATAAAATTAGTTTGATAATTAGAACCAAAGAATAATGTGGTTTTCGGTTGGCCCAATGATTGACTGATGAACCTCGCCGGGCGTTCTGCCTTTCCTCAACGAGGACAGGGACAGGCTCCAGCAACCCTATGACCCTGAAAGGGTTTCAGAGGGTTTAGAAAAATGATGGATGGTGTTTTCAGATTCTTTTTTATGAAAGCTGCTCTTTTGAGGCTTTAACACCAGAGCTTGATCTTCTGTGTTGACATTTCTAGAACTACTGTAATTCTCCAACCGTTTACGCAATTAACGTAATTCTAACTGATTCTGTAGCAGAAAAAAACAATCTTTGAACTTAATTTGAATACTTTACAGTAGTGAAATGCTTACGCAATTAACATAAACCCACAGATTTAAACTCTAAGAAAAGCAGCTTTGTGCCAATATATAAAGTATTAGAATACTGGCGCAAAGTTGCTTTTCTCCATTAGAATCAATTTAAATTACATAATTATGAAAACAATCAAAAATTTGTAGTAGTTCAAAGTACGTGTTTATTTTGCCTTCCCCAGTGATGCAAAAGTAATTTGCACTTTTTTCTTTTGAAGCCTCAAGCGGATAACCTATGTTTTTGTCCAAATTTCCCCAACAATTTTTACTATTTTGCTTTTCTTTGATCAGATAACTCTCATGGTTAAAACTATGTCTCTTTTTATTATCTTCTCAGTATTTAACTTTACTGCATTTACATGAAGCCTTTTCTCAGCCAAATGTCAGCATTTTGTTTCAAAGTTCCATTGCCTAATACTTAAAAAAAATGTGCTACAGCCTTTGGTTTGTTGGATCTGTCTGAATATGTCTTTAAATGAGAAACAAAAAATCTCAATTTTAATTTATTTGCAATTTTTTCTTGCTAATTTTCTGTTTTTACTTTCTTCAGCCATAATAGAAAAACATAACAAAATTAATTTAGAAAAAAAAATGTTAGTGAAGATTTTTGGGTTAGCTATGAACCCTAGAAATAATTTATAAACATTTTTTTGTGACCTAATTGTATAAGGTATTATATAATTCCTTAAGTTGAGTGGCTATTCTTGATTGCAACTGACCTTTTGGCAATGACACCAAATTGACAAACCTGGCCAACATCTTTAGTCTTTTCCAAGTTTGCTTTTTTCGGCTCTGTATTCCTAAATCATGCGGCTCAGGAGCTCTCTCTTCAAACACAAAGACTGAGTGACATTATCTGCCAGCAGTGGTTATAAGCTTTTTTTCCCCCTTAACCCAGGCTTCCACAGCTTTGACAGCACAAAGCTCCCCAACTCCAGACAAAAGCATTCAAACATACATGCCGCCGCCTCTTCAGCTCATCCAAATGTGAAGCTCTACCAGGGTTGTCAACTGTTGCCAGCATGGCCTCACCTTTTTTTATTTTCCTCGGTAGGCAGCCATAGTTTGCTCTGACAGTTCTGCTTTTGATATGTATATTTGCGTGGAATTTTAATTACTTTGTGCTCCATCCTTCATGTCTTCCCATTGTGAACATGTCCGTGACCACGTGCAGTTTTGTTGTTTTACAGTCTGCCTCCCGGATGCCGACACTTTCATTTCACAAGACGTGTCCGTTTCTTTTTCCCTTGGGTATTAACGTGTTATTACCTCACCACCAGGACAAAGGACGGCGTATCTTTGACAGGCACCGTACATATTTTTCTGTAACAGCTGCTGCCCTCACATTATCATTTCACTTCCTTCAGGTCACGGACAAACACGGGTCCATAAATTCCAATCATTTTTACATTTTTGTTTGTTTTTTTAGACATCTCTTGAAAATAGGAGAACCCACCTCTGCAAAAACTCATATTTTGAAACAGTTATATAACATGTGCAAACTTTTAAACCAAACATATATAGATTAAATCTTTTTCACTTCTCAAATGTGTTATATTTTATATTAAAAAAAATATAAAAATACTTGATTTGAGAACTAAGCACCATGATTTGGTTAAGTAAAATTAAATGTCGCAAAAAGGATTATTTTTTAGTCCTTCCACAGTGGAGCTGTTGCAGGCAACACCTAAATAACTTTTGCTCTTTAACCGATGCAATCAACATGATTTAGCTGATTCTGAAGCGAAGAAATGTAGCTTTTTTTACCGATATGCAACACTTTGCTTTTTTGTCCCCGACAGAATCAGCCCATTTACATAGATTACTTAAGGACTTCACTCCGGTAAATTATTGCATATCAGTGCGTGACTGCTTTTCTCAGTTTCAGAATCGACTGAAATTAAAGTGTGTAAATGATTAAAGAGTTACGGTATTCGAAAGATTGTCAACACTGGAGCTTATTTTTATCCAAAGAGTGAGACATTTTATTTCATATTTTATTTGATTCCAAAAACACGGCAATAACACTAGTTCCTGTTAGGCTTTGTGACAAGGTGCATTTTATTATTAGCGGGTAAGTGTTTGTATACATTTGTGTCTAGAGGGTATGGATTTCTGCATCAATTTGAAGTCTATATTATATAATTGCATTTTTATTTACTTTACAGCAGTTCAGCAGTTCACACAACACCACCACAGTATTGATTGTATATCTGACATACAGAAAACCAGAAAAACACGCATAGATTAGTAAAAGCCTCAGTCAGCATTTTTGCGCATTATCGATCCACTACTGTTCGTATGACAGCAACGCTTCTGGACGTCAGATTGTTTAATACTCAAGTTACTTTAGGCTTTTTTTTTTTTTTTTTGTGAGATTTTTAATGGTTTCATTCTGAATACCCCAAGCCTAATGTCAAACACACTTTTTGTACAATAAATGTTAAAAAAATAAATAATTGTATGTTTCTGCTTATTACACATTTAGATTTGATTTTACTGTTTTGAAGTTAATTTAAAAGAAAAATTAAATTTATATCGTTTCAGACCATTTTTCATTGCATAAAGAGAATAAAACTATTTTTTAAATAAAAACTTTTTTGCTAATCAACTTAAATAGATTCAACAAATGTTTGTTACATGATTACATCATTTTTTTCCTTTGTCTCCATGTTTTATTCTGCTTGATTCTTAAGATTTTGAACCTTATTTTTTGTTGTTGTTTTTAACTTTCATTACATCTGCCACATTGTTTCCCCTGAGATTTGGAGTTTGTGCAGATATTTTCACTTTTACATTAAACAATGCCTCCCCAGGGAAACGCTTACGTGTCGCCTCACTTAAGCACAGAGGCTCTTCAGAATATGCAGAAAGGCAGCATTAAGTAATTACCAGTGGAAGCTGTGACTGACATCTTTCACTTCTGCACATTCACTCGGCTTTGAAAAAGTCTTTTATATGCAAATAAAGGGAAAGGCTTTTAACTTCCACTGTGTTACAGTGTTTGTTAAAACCTTTGAAGATGTTTATTTTCAAATGCTGAGTTTAGATGCAGAACAAATCTCTAAAACGAGACCAACCAAAAAAAACAAAAAGAGATTTACTTTTGTACTACCATGTCTCCATTTGTATTTGAGGGGGACATTTCCCAGCATCCTTTGCGTGTGGATGTAACTGGCATTCAGGTTAGTTGAGATACGCATCAGATCATGTCGGAGAACGTGTTGGTTGCACCTCAGGAACAAAGTCGCACTCTATTTCCCCTCATGGCTGAACTTAATCCTCCCTTCAGTTCACTGTGAAGTCTTCCACCTACCAGCTCAGACTTTCCCATGAGGAAAAATATCAAGAGGAAGCTCGTTTTTTCCTTCTTCTGCCCTCTCCTTTATATTTTTATTGAAGTTAATTTTCTTCCCCCAAGTTTCACTTCGGACTTGTGGTATTATGGGTTATATTCTATTTCAATTATCATTAGATGCAGGAAGCAGCCTCTGAACAAACCGTCTTTCAAATTATAATCAGTAAAAGGCAGAAACAAAATAGGCTGCCTCCATGTTAAAATGTTCTCCAGATATTCTCCCAAGTCAGCTGTGTGAAATGTTCCGGCTGTGAAGAATGTCCTTGGACGTTATTTTGACACCCATGGAATAATCACCTGCAGACAGACATGTTATGTTCCTTTTTGACATTGTAAATATACATAAAGCTTCTTTTTGTGTTGTTTTCCCGCACAGCAGAGGACAGAAACATTAAAGATTCATTAACCGCTGCTGTGTGCAGTATCTTCAAAGTGGAACTCTGACATATTTTACGACCTTCACTCCCAGAGACAAATCCTGGTGTTTTTCAGTGGTGTGGATTGAAACTGACACTATGCTAGTTTCAGACTAACAACATTTTCCACCAAACTTTATGCAAAAAACATGTGTTGTTTATCAATCACATTGTGTATTCTCACTTTAAAATATATATTATTTTTATTTACCAAACTTTGAATCCCTGCCTGACCGCTCAGGATTGCTTGTTTACCCTGGTAGGAGGATATTTTGGCAGAACCGCCTTCAAAAAGAAAAGCGTTTTAGTTGTTGCTCCTCCATAATCTCATGTTCTTTGAGAGATTTATAAATTGGAAGGAGGTATTATATCTTGCTTTTAATGACAGATGAACATTTCCTTTTTGATTCACGCAGCATCTCCGGGATTTGGATTCAGAGCTGTGTCTTTTATTCACTGGCAGCCTTTCCAGTCTCGAGCCTGTTTACCGCCTGCATAAATAAAGGTTTTAATCCTCTTTTTCAAAGCCTCAAAGATGCTTCTTCTTTTTTTTTTGTCTATTACTTTGATGATAAATGCAGTAATGATCATAAATTAATTATTCATTTTAATTTCTCTTGTGAATCCTAAGCTTTTGTTTTCGTGGCTGATAAGTAATCTGCACTTAAAATACTTAAAATTCATACTAAGACCCAGTGAACAAAACACTAATTTTATGTGCTTTCATTTTTCTTCTGCTTTAAGACGTTCGTGATATGTCTAAAACGAAGAACTTGAAATAAATATGACTTGAGTGTCAGTTATATATTTAATGGCTGGCTTTTTTCCCATCTGAATCTATAGAAAGAAGAGAGTTCCCGTATTTATCACTCAGAGAGCACCGAGGTGCAGAGTCGAAACGGAAACATGGAAAGACTTTTGTGGCAAAACATCTCATCAGAGGCTTCCTGTCATCCGAGTCATTTTGCATCTCGGGCCTCTCGGGTGCGCAGGAGAACACACTTTGCATTATTTAGATGGGCAATCACTCAGAAATCCCACTGTGTTCGGCCCAGCAGAGTAGAAAGGCTCTAAAAATATCCCAACCGCGATGTGTGATTTCCTTTGTCATATCACCGAGACCTCCAGGTATGTACATTTGTCTTTGATGCTGCTTCAGTATCAACATGGCAAAAGAATAAATGTCTGTGTGTTGTGTGGGAGAGCATCCATGCTGTGTCTTCCTGGAAGTGTCCTAGATTTCTAACTCAACCGCAGTCATTTGTTTGATGGACAGAAAGACAATTATGTGTGAGCGAATCGTCAAATTTCCTGACATGGATAGACACAATTATTTGTGGCAGGTCACCATTACTCTCTCATTGTCACCATCATTCTTCCTCAGTCGTTTAGAAAGGAAAAAAGGGGGAACTTAAAAAATCACATCTTCATAATGCAATCACAACATTTCTTTAGTTTAGGCCAGTGGTCCACGGGCCTTGGGTCACTTGGCACCAGACCTTAGCCTAAAAAAACAGTAGCTTATATTATTTATCTTTTTTTTTTAATTTTCTGATTCTAAAAGAAGTTTAATTTGAAAAACCACTTGCTTTTGTCCACCATATTCGCCTATGACATACTACGATCCATGTCAAGTCATTCCCCTCGGTCACGCGCATTCATACATCTGCTACTTTTTTAAAACACCTCGCCAACCACTAACCGCTAACTTGAAAATCCCAAACTAACAAAAAAACAAGGGTCTTAAGAAAGTTTATTTGGGGGAGTAGGGAGCCATTTAGAAAATGAAAATTTACTATTTATAAACTAAACCAGGAGTCTTCCTCAAAATATGGATTTATTGCGACAGTTATTGTTCCCACTTACCAAACCCACTTTACATAATATGCACCGACTGACTCGCTCGTGTTGCACATGTGCCGCTAATAAAGTTGCATAAATGGGGAATTTATGCTTAATATTATTGTTTTTAGAAAATATCAGTTTAATGACAGTTGCGTAATTTTATTTGACCTAATATACCCGTCACACCTTAAAAATCAGACATTTTTGAAGTTGGAATCTGGTTGTCAGCATCCACTCTTGATGCTTAAAGGAAAATTTATGCATTTTAGAGTCATTTGGAAAGTCTAACTTTAAATATTTTATAGAGAATGAAGATTCGTTCGAATAAAGTTGCTGATTTGTTTAAACTTTTTAAAGGGTAATTTAAGAAATTACTTAAAGCAAAGCTAATGTGTTTTCTGCAATAAGCTACACTTAAAGGCCTTATTTTTTTCTTTTATCTTATTTTGTTTGATTATTTTCAACGTTGCGTCTTAAAATCCAGAGCGTGTTACTATATATGTATATATATGTATCGATTAATTCTGGTTGTGCTTTCTGATGTTGAAGAGATTTTAAAGGTTCACGATGCTCTGTCAAAATGTTTGGTTGGATGGTATCGTGAGTAAGCTAATGTGGCTAGCGCTTAGTAGCGTTGGACTGGGTTTTTTTTTTTTTTTTTTCTATTACATGTTACTAACAAGCTTAGTATTTAACATAGTCACAATAACCTTTGTTTAAGCAGTATCCATCTGGTTTATTTCTTATGTGTTGCAAACAAGGTTGGAAGTTTGTCGGTATTGTGCTAATGTGGCTAATGTGTAGCTTGTTCATAGCAAATTATAGAACTACTGTGAACGCATTTCATGTAGTCTGACTGATTTATTTGTGACTCTTTCTAGAGCCCCTTAAATATGACATAAATGTGAAAATAGGTCATTCATAAACAGTTCACCTTGTTAAAGAAAATATACAATGAATCAAGATTTAATTAAAAATAACATCACATGAATCTGTTTGCTCTGGATGATAATCTAAAACTTAATTGAGCTCAATGGTCTAAAATTGTATTCTATGAAAAAAATATAATGCTGTCACTATTGAATATTTACAAATCAGAAAAAAAATAGGCAAAAACTTTGGTTTTTTTTTCAATCTTCAGACATTTTCAAATTTTATTTTTATACTATTTTTTATAGCATTTTATTTTGAAAAATAAAAGAGCTCAAAAATATTAAATGCAAAATTCAGCACTATTTTGACCACTCAGTGAAAAATATTGTCTTATTTTTAAAGCAGGCTGTGGGATAAAAGAAGTTAAGCACCACTGGTTTAGATAATTGCATAGATTTTATTTTTAAGTTTATTTGCCTCAAAATCTTTATCACAAAACTGTTTCCGGTCACATTTGAGGTTTTATGTTGTCAGCAGTTATAATTGAGTAATGTAATTCTAGTTTGGGGATTTAAAGCAGTTTTGAGTTTACAAGTTTAATTATAATTCAGTCAAAATGTGTCCAAGTTTGTGCTTTAACGGCCAAACAAATCATTCAAATCCTGACGCTAAATTAATACTTAGAGGTGATTATACAAAGCTCTTTGTGAATTTAAGCTTTTATCATCAAAGGCTGTTAGTGTCAAAGAAATGAACAAATAAGCAACGCAATATGATGTTTGATAAAATTTAAATGACTTTCTGAAAGGCAACCTGAATTTTAAAATATATTAATTCCCGTTTTTCCAGATGAAGTGACATAGAAGGGTGAGAAGAGCCTATTCAGGCAGAAGTGTGCGTGGGTTTAGAGAGAGGCGCCGTACCCCCATTTGAGCTGTTTTTTCTTTTCCTTTTTTTTTTTTTCTGGAGATAATAAGCTCAACAGCCGTGAGGACCACATCTCCAGACACTGGAAGCTTTCAAAGAGCAACCACCTCCTTTCTCACACCGAGCCCAATCTGGTCTTAGTCGTTAATACATATTTCAGAGACGTACCCTGTGGCATGTCCCCTGCTGCTTTGGTCCCATGCAGTTTCAGTGCTGCCACTGTTGCACTCTTCCATTTGAATGCTTGAAAATGAGAGAGGAACATGTAAAGACTGCGTATGCGAGGAGGGCTGAAAAAGAAGCAACAGTCAGAGAAAGTGTCAAAGTAAACAACATCATTATGACTCCCTCAGCTCTGGCCTTGTGAACTGTCCAAAGTGTTTGTGCAGATGGTTGTTATGTTGCTGTATGTTTAGACAAGGTAATTATAGCACACAGCAACACATGCAGACGAGCAGTCTCCCACCTGCTGTGTGGCCTTGGTGAAGGCAGAGACCTCAATGTTCATTTCCAGTCTGCTTACAGTCACGTTGAACTTCCTATAAACAAAATTGAATGTATTTTTGGGCACAGCGCTCATCAGCGATATTAGGAAATAAACAGTGGAACACTGGGCTGCATTTGTTTCCACAGGAAACAGAGGCAGTTGAGGGAGAAAGGAATGATACTTGTGAAATATTTTCCTATTTAAAAAAAAAATGAATAAAGACCCATGAAAGGGAAGAAGCGAAAAAGATTGCAACTCATAACACAAATTGAACTTATTGGAACTTGTACTTATTGTTTAAAGCCTTTAAATACTTCTTTCTATCCCACTTCCTTGAATTATTATTTTTTTTGTTTTGGTTTAACCCTTTAATACCAGATATGCAACATACAAGACTTGAATGACACAAACTCACCAACATACTGTCACTCTTTGATTGTTTACACAATCAACGCAAATCAGCTTTTCACATCAGCTTTGCACCGATATGCAACACATTACAAACATAAAGGATTGCATAAAGGCACAAAGCGGCTTTTCTCCACAACAGAATCAGCTGATTTATGTTGATTACATTTCACTTCTGTAAAATGTTGCATGTAGGCAGGATCCATAGGAATTAATTTCGTTAACGATTAGGAGTTGCAATCGGACGGCTCAAACAGTTGAAGAGTTCCGATAATTCAAATACTATAAAGGTTACCTTATGGATTGTACTTGTTAATGTGCCCAGCTTTACAGATAAAATAGAAAACAATGGTTGCGTCTGTATTCCTTTACTACTCACTACTTGGTGCACTATGTAGGTTGTTTATTATTTCGTTGAGCTGTCTGAATCTACAATTTCCAAAAGCCAGTGATCTAGATAGTGTGCATTGATGCTAACTAGATTGGTGACTGCAGTCCACAATACATTGCAACTGAGCAATTTTTCATGTGGGAAAAAAAGTAATTTCATTTATTTTCATTATTTATTAAAAATATAGCAATAATTAATGGCTAAAGTTTTAATTTAAGCCTTCAACATCGTAGCTGTCGCCTGTGACAACAGACACACTTTGAACTTCTGTTGCTCCTAAATTTACACAACTACTGTAATTCCAACAAATTCTGTTGTGGAGAAAAGCCGCTTCTCTCTGCATAAAAATCTGTTCACGTTAATTGTGTATGCACTTCTCTAAAGAGTTGCATATCAGCACAGACCTGCTTTTCTCTTCTTCAGAATCTACATGATTTAAGTTAATTGCGTAAATGGTTGAACAGTTGCGATAAATCAAAGAATATCATTATTTCAGCTAAAGTCCTGGTTTTAAAGGGTTAACTTGCAGACTTTAATTTGACTGTGTCCGTCTTTACAGGTATAGCAGAAGACAATATTTACTTGCCAACAGGTACCTATGGGTGATTCCACTCATCTGTGATTGAATATTTTTAAGTTCTACAAATCATCTTGCTTCCTTTGTTACCACTATGTCACCAGACAGATGGTTTGTTACTTTCAGCAAATAAAGCTCCATCATTGATCGAGGTTTGCTGCCGCTTTTATTTTGAAATGTATTAATGATTAAAGGCTGCAGCTGCATATAGTGAATGTTAATGCGGATTGAGACCAGCAGAAGGATGCACCGTGCCAGTAAGAACGTCTCTCAGGGCTCACCCTTTTTCTTACCAGCAGACTATTTCAATTACTTGTGCAGGTAGCCCTGCTCATTGCATTACCTTTCTTTGGGAGACAGCAATACTCATTAGCCAAGGCTTGCTTCATTTGTTTATTTCTGCAGCTGACTTGGAATTAAGGCTGGAAACGCATTGTAAACAAAGCTAATATCATTTGGAAGCAAACTGCAAGCAGTGACATTTTCTGGGTCTAATGAAGACAAAATGGTGTCTGTTGTCGAGGGGTTTTTGAGGGAGCTGTGAGACCTTACGGAGAAGAAAGTAGGTCAGCTGGTTGACATTGGGGGCCTGTGGACATGTTTTTAAGCTGCGACTGCGCTGCACACAGCAGCTTTCCACAGACGGAAAGAAAAACCACAGTCAACAGTAGTAACAGCCCGTCATTAGCGGGAAACAGCCTGAAGCTGTTTATTTGATCATCTGAGGGGTTCCTGTCGATCATGTTGTGGAGAACAAAAGTTATTAAGACAATTTGTAGCAGTGCTGTTGTTTGTGTGTCAGATTTGACTCTGTTTTTGTGTCAGTGTGCTTATTGAAATACGACTAACGCGGCGTTGTTCAGATCCCCATGAAAGCCGTGTGAGCTGAGCCGGTGTGCAGTTAAATAAAAGTTATGACAGGATTTGTTTTTGTCATGTTTTCACAAGTATAAGTACACTGCTTTCTCTGGTTATTTGTTACCCAGTATTTTTTTATATTTGTAAATTCTTTAGTTATTTATTGCTTGGAGTTTTTTGGGAGGCTTCCAAACAAGATCTCAACTGGATTCTCTTAATAAGAACTTGGTGCTCTCTAAGGGAGCGTCCAGCCACTCTACAGAGAAAAATCTTTTGTATCTGAAATCTTCTCCTTTTAGTCTTGCTTTAAGGTTCATGACCATAAGTGAGGGTAGGAGCATAGATTGACCAGTAAATGTAGAACTTTGTATCTCAGCTCAGTTCCCTCTTAAATACAGAAGATCAATGCAGTGACTGCATTATGTTGATCTCAGACTTCATCCTTATCTCACGCATGACCAAAATCCTTAAAGTCATCTTCTTGGAATTGGAGCTCTCCACCTACCTGCTGAGGGGAAACCACCCGTTTCTGTTGAGAACCGTGGAGGTGGTCATTCTCCTTCCAGTTGCTTCACACTCAAATGTGAACCATCCCACATCACAGTGATGGTTCTGGTTTGATGAAGTTTACAGAACAACATCATCTGCATAGAGCAAATCCTGCAGTCCTTAAAACAGACTCCCTCTGGCTTCTGTCTCTGGTCCTCTTTTAATGTGCTTCTGTTCTTTTTTTCTTCTTTTCTTTCCATTTATTGGATTTATTTTTGTTCATCTCTTTTTTTCTACATGTGAAACAAGTTGATGATCCTAAACTCCTCTCAAATGCTGATTGGATGAAATGTTCAGGAGACATAAACTGGTGAGATTTTTATAAAAACTACTGGGAGTATTGAATAATTTGTTTTTTAAAATGATTTTTGGAAAGTTTCAGCCTAAAAGAGGTATCAACAATGAAACGTATCCGTCTGTTGCTTTGAACAGGCAGAGTCATGAAGGTAAACGACTGTAAGAAAAGAGGGAGTGAAAGCTGCAGTTAATGACTGGAAATCGGTGCCACTGCAGAGCCTCGACTTCATCGATTTGTTGTCAAGATTGTTATAAAAGTATCAGCAAAATTCAAGTGTTACTGTTGACTGTGTGCTATGACTGACAGTCAATTAAAGTGAGAGCATGATCAAGGCAAAGGCACTACCAGGATGAAGGGTGTTTACTAAGAGGAACTCTGAGTTCTTATAAGATCAACCAGTTTGGCACAGAAAAAAAAGCCAGAGTTTTTCAGATGCTGCTAAATGGTAAATGACAAATATGCATGTAAGGAAATATGGTTTGTGATAATATAATTATTAGATTTAAAGCATTTATGAATAGATTTGACTTATCAGTGAGGCAGTACTCGGGCCTTACTAATGACTTGAGTGTAGTATAAGGGCACAGCAATACATCATAATCTAACTGAAATTATCCTAAAAATACTTCATGAGATACTAACAAAAATAGTATGTTCCAGTTTCATGATGTCCCTTGAGGGCCTCAAGGAATCACACGTCAGCTCCCTTAAGATGTGGCCACTCCTCTCTATAACCCTCAACAGGACTGGACAACCCAAACACTCACGACACTGGTACGGGTCAACCTCCCATACGAGTGCATGTGGGCGAGTCTTTAGGGGGTTCATGTAGTGAAATGCTCCTCTGCATTTCTGCAGTGGAAAGCAAATATACAAGCAGTGTTACGTCTTCTGATATCTGTGGCAGCCACATGTTTGTATTAAGAAAATGTTTTATTTTTTTTCTTCACTCAAAACATTGCTCCCTCTGAAAAGCAGCAATCCCATTTACAGCCTGGTTTTACACAGTGCAGCGCTTGTGCTTTTGTGCGTTGATAAGAGTTTTGTGAGAGCACGCGTCTTTGATCTGTCCTACCAGAGAAGATGTTGACGGTTTAGCGGGTTGATGCTGGTGTTTACTGGTGAGCTTAGATATCACCATGCAGCGGTGTACTATGCTGCTTTGCTGCGGTTTGCTCCTTTCATGCACGTCTCAGGATTTCGTCCGGTATTTTTTTTCCTAGGTTTTCATACTAGGCAGAAACATCAGAGGAATTAATTGATTCAATGCAAAGTAAGAGCCCTTGTAATTAAAATGTGATTATGTCATAACAGTTGCATGAGTAAAACTTTCAAAGCTGATACTAAAGTTAAAATTTTTCAAAAGTACTTCACATTGAGTTTTAATGTATTGTTTGCTATTTAGTTGTATTAGGGTAAACAGGTTTGTTTTCTTTTATTTATCATAGCAAATATTAATATGTTCAGATTCTCTTTGAGAGCCGCCAGCATGGATAGGATCAGGAATGAATCCATCAGAAGAACAGACCTTGGTAGAGGATGTACAGTGATGATGTTGGTAAAAGGATGCTGATGTTGGAGCTACCAGGAGGAAAACCGAAGGAAAATTGTAGATGTATAGGAGTGTGAGTGTGAGTGAGGAGGATCCAGAGGAGATGGTTAGATGGAGGTGAAAATTTACTGTTACAACTCATAAAGGGAGAAACTGAAAGTCAAATTAGCTTTTTTTTTGCAAAAATACTTAAATTATTATTATTTTTAATTACATACAGATTTACTACAAAAAGTAATGTAATACACAGAAATAAAAGTTTCCTAATTGTAATCAAATTATAGATGAAGAAAATAAGTGAACACTTTCGATTACTCGTATTAGGTTATTTATTTTCCATTTTGAGATTGTACAAAGGGACAGCAGAGAAAAATCTACTGAAGAGTCATAATAATAATAATAATAAATGTTGTCTAATTTATCTGGAAATAAGAAAGCTTTCTTTGTCTTTAAAAAAAATGTTTCAAACCTTACTGGTTTGCACTGAAAAGCTTAGACAAAGATTTTAGTTGGTGAAGTGTCCTTGTGAATAAAGAAAATGAAACTCTTGCAGTTATTTGGGCTGGAACTGGAAACTAGCAAGTACCCTGAAATAGTAACTGATGAGCTCTTACTTTATTTATTTTTTGTTGCATTTATTTATCAAGACTTAAATTTTGATAAACACATTAAGGCAGTCACTAAATCAGCCTATTATCATCTCAAAAATATCTCAAGGATTAAAGATTTGATGTCTAAGCAGGACCTGGAGAAACTAGTGCATGCTTTCATCTTTAGTCGACTTGATTACTGTAACAGTGTTTTTACAGGACTACCAAAAAAATCCATCAGGAAACTGCAGCTTATTCAGAACTCTGCTGCTCGGGTTCTCACAAGGACCAAGAAAGTAGACCACATCAGTCCAGTTCTGAGGTCTTTACACTGGTTACCTGTCTCTCAGAGGATAGACTTTAAAGTTCTGTTACTGGTTTATAAAGCTTTGAATGGTTTAGCACCAAAATACATGACTGACCTCCTGACCCAGTATGTACCAGCCAGACCTCTCCGATCATCAGGATCCGGTCTTTTATCAGTTCCTAGAGTCAGAACGAAACATGGAGAAGCTGCATTCAGCTTCTATGCACCACAGATCTGGAACAGACTTCCAGAAAACCTTAGATCTGCTGAAACACTCAGTGTATTTAAATCCAGGTTAAAGACTCACCTGTTCTCAGTTGCATTTGATTAATATGTATTCAAAAGTTTACGTCCGCACTTTTTATCTATGCTTGTTTTAAATTAAAATCTTTTTACTTTCTTTTAATTTTATTTTAATGATTTGAATAATGAATGACATTTTTACTATTTCTTTTGATTGTTTCTTTTAATGTTTTATGTAAAGCACTTTGAATTGTCTCTGTACATGAAATGTGCTATACAAATAAACTTGCCTTGCCTTGCCTTGCCTATCAAAAGAACATCTCTTTACCTTTCTTTATCATTTCTGATTATTTTTTCCCCTCAAGTACCTTATATGTGTCCTATAATTAAACAGAGAACTTGGTTAAATTGACTAAATGTTTTAAAGAAGGAGCTTATTATCATTAATATTATTATTATTATTTTTGTTAGGATTCACACTGTCTCAGATAAAGCGTCCAGAGCATCTCTGTCCTCATGTCCCCTATTTGCTGATAAGATCAATAAATCTATGAAATGCTCTTTGGCTGGACTGTAGTGTGACCAGGCCTCCATCTTTTTCTCATCAATCCTGGGGGACACTTATCTGCTGGAGCGCACTGGTGCACTGAGTGATATCTTGTATGTTCATTAACTTGTTTTCCAATGAGAGGCAGGGATCAATGGGAGACGTGGAGATTCCTGCACCTGTACTGATATCCTCTCAGGAATAGAATGATGGAAATCTAGAATGTAATGAAGGAGTCAGTTAGCAGAACGTGAAGAAGTAACATTATAGATTAGAGCTGCAACAACAGCTTGCTTTGGAATTAAATAAATAAAGAAGTATATAGATGTATATTCGTCAAAGATGGATAACAAAAAATACAGTCTCATTTTGGATCACATTTTAAAATCCAAACTCAAAAAAAGAACACAAACTTTAGGTGTAAGTTACATGTTTTGGAAGTTTTTTGAAGCAAAAAAAAAAGGTATATACTTTCAGAACATACCTTAACTTCATCCGTCAAATATAGCAAATCTGGGTTGTCTTCTTGGCTGGTGAATTGAGTCATATCCTACATCATAACCACGAGGTGGGGAGTTCACTTTACACCATGAATCTTTAGGATATCTCATTCCACTGTTTCTTTGTCCATATTTATTGTTCCTCACCCTGTCTGCCAGCAAAGGCGAACAGCTACAAAAATAATCTTAATATGTAATAAGTCTTTTTCTTTTTTTTTCCCGGTGATCCATAGAGATTTGCTCTGGACTTGTCTCCCAGGCAATATTTGTATTACTTTGACTTTGTGAATGTGGAGGTCGTGACACATAAGTCATTCTGGGAAAGAAAAAAAAAATGTATGGGAATGTTTTTTGAGGACATGACAGCCTTAGTTCAACATTTTCGCCTACATCTGAGTAGCTATTAAACATCTAGTTGTTTAAATTTGTAGAAGAAATCATTAATACTCTATAAGGAATAAGCGTGCCAAACTTTACTGTCTCTAAATGATTTCTTGTTTGTTTACTTGCTAGATTTATTCTTAAAGCATTGGTTCTTATCTAAAATGGGCTTCAGATTCAGCTGGATTTAAAAAGATACTCCTCTCTTGCTTGTCACTTAACCCCATGTCCCAATATGTGATGGATCTAGAAGGTGATGGAAGAGATATACTTTTATCTCAATCTACTGAACCAATGTGATCCAGATTGCTTTTTGTTGCTGCACAGGCATGGACTTCCCTGGTCTGGTGTAACTGATGATGGGGGATGTCTGTGCAGCTGCTTTCTGCAGGACGTCTCATCCTCTCCTTCCTCGTATCAATCACCTGCGCGTCAGATTATTTTGTCATGCCGCATAGCTTGAGCTACCTCCCACCATGTCTCCAACTGTACTTCAATCAGATGCTTGTGGTGTCGCACATATGTCCCTCTTCCTCATGATAAACTAAAATCCATGTGGTTTCAATCTGAATAGTGCAGATGTCAGCACGACACGCGGGGGGAAAGTTAAACTTTCACGGATAGAATCTGTCTCTTTTGTGTTCTTTTTGTGTGATCGGCTCTCTTACAGCCTTGTCTCCTGTTCATTTGCTAATTTGAACATCCCATTTACCTCTGGCTCAGTCCAGCAGGAACAGGAAATGATTGGCCTCCTATTGCTAACCCTGTGGGACTCCGCTGACCGCAGCACTCAGCACTAAGCGGTATTACAAAGACGTCATTACAAACAACATATGTGTGACTGATGGACACCAACCACCTTTGCATAAAGGAAACATCAACAAAGAGCATCTTTGAAGCATCTTTGCCTCTGGGGAAGCAGAAAATGCTCTTAAGTGAAAGGGCTGAATGGGGGTGATTGAGTGCTGCCGTGCACTGGTGGTCTCATCCAGAGCTCTGTCAATTTATGGATTTGGCTTAATGGAAAGTATTATTTTTTTTATTTCCCAGTCAGCATAGCAAAACAAAAATATTTCGAAACATCCTGTCACTCATAGTTTTGGTGCCTAACCTTTGAATGAGTTTTCTTTTCCATTTTATTTGTAACAAATTATTATTTAGTAAAGCTCTCAAGTCTATAAATCATACATAGATATTGACTCCTAGGTTACAGCAGAACAAATGAGCCTTTCAAACACAAGAGGGCTGTTATTTTGTCCATAATTTGGACCAAGTGAAATGTGTTGTAATGTACTGTTGGGGCTCTGCACTGACAAAGAGCACAATATTTATTCATGGTTTTGTATGGGGTTATCTTTCTAAAATAAGACTGCTTGTTGAATGTATTTATGAACTTGAACCATTCTGCAGTAGCATCTGAACCCAATTGTAGCTGCTTTCACATTACCATAATGCTATTAGAGAAATTAATATTTTCTTTCCTTAGCAAAGTGTCTGGACTTCAATCAATGAGGTCTTTTTCTGGAATCACTCAGTTTATTGAAATGTCAAATCCATCTTTTTGTCCTCTGTAATGAGCACAAGGGTGCTGGCTTAAAGTCATCCATTTTGTTTTATTGACCATTGGATTCCATAAGTAAAATCACATTCTGATGCCTCTGTCACATTTTAATGAAAATTCGTTGGACCTTGAATACATTGCCAGAGGTTCTTTTAGATTCACAGCCATTGAGCATATGTGGACATGCCTGAGCTACATCAAATTACCAGCAATGAAATGCTTTGGCTCCAGAAAGTTGGTTTTTCCACATGACTAATTTGAATGTGTCCCCCCTGTGTTTTTAGTCTTTGATTCCCGCTCTGCTTAACATTTCACTGTAGTGAAATTGTGTCTGTGACCTGAATCCACACAATTTGTGTGCAGCCAGTTAGCTCAAATGTTAATTATACAGAAATCAGTACAGTTACTGCTGTGTACTTTACATTTTTTTTCAGATTACTTAATAACTATGGCAAGGTAAAAGCAAACTGCTGTACATTGTGTAAGTCTTTAAGTTATTTGATATTGCTTCCTCAATAGAAAAGTTTCATATGTTGGCCTTATTCCCACTCAGACCTGAGAACAGGTACAATACTTTTCTGTCTCTGTAACCCTGGGCTTACACTGCATCCGTTCCGGCTCCAATGCGGACGCCAGAGTCTTTACGTAACTTGAAAAGTGTGAGAAGAACTCACACAAAATCCAGTCAGGTCCAGGCTCTGTGGTCCAGCCTCTAAGGCGTTCCGTTGGCTTTAAATTATTGCCCCGAGCCGGAGCACTTTTTGTGAGGTTTGGGTTATTAACAACATAAACTGAAAATCATGCGAGTGAGTGTAAAGTTCCCCCAGCAAATTTTTAAACTAAACCCCAATTTTCCACTGTACTTGCTGTTTTCGCCGTGTTGTAATGACGTCATTGTGACAACCAACCCTGGTCTCCCCTTCTTGTTATACAATACGTGTAACACTGTCAATTATAAACATTTAAGCCTATATAAGACAAAAGTATTGATACAAGCTCCTTGCTTACCCATTATTTGTAGATGAATCAAACAGAAAAAGAAGTGTTGTGAATTCATGGCAGAATAAGTAAACATAATTTACTATGACTTCTATACAAATGATGGGTTTTCACATGAACCTACGTGAGTTTGGAGTTTTACAAGGTCGACAGCAGAACCTGTGGCTGCAGCAGGACTGCAACCGTAGCCAATGTGAGTCGTATGCTGAAGGTAGACCGCTCCTGTAGGGCGCACTGGAGCCTGACCAGATGCATTGTGGGATTGGTAATTTTGATCTTGATTGTTTATGTTGAAAAATTCTACCTAATGCTATCATCAATGTGCTAGCGTGTAGCGTTGTCAGACTCTATTTTTTTTGTGGTACTAACAGCATTTGGAGTAAGCGTAGTCACAGTAACGTTTATCTTTATCATATCGTTTTTGCACATATTGCAAACAAGGTTGGGAGTTACAAGGAATTGTGCATATACTAACGCTTCTAATTCTTCTTCTTCTTGCCTAATTTCCCAGCCTGGGATGAATAAAGTATTTCTATCTATCTATCTATCTAATGCAGCTAATATGTTGTGTGTCACAAACAAGTTCTAGAGCTGCTGTCAACACAAGTAATAAAGTCTGACTGACTGATGTACTTAATTTCTTACTCTTTTGGCTTCCATCTAACATAAGTTTGAAAATATATCATGAGCCAGAATGTCACGTCTGAACTAAGAGCCCAAAGCACATGCAATTAATTGTGGTAAAAAAAAATGTTCAGATAAATTTGAAAACATACATTTTTATTATGTGGCAGAAGAAAGGCCAGCCTTCGCCCTGCATTATAACTAAATGTACTTAAGTAGATCTAGTAACTTTCAATATGAAAACATGTAGTAAATCACAGAGCCTCTGGATCAGGTTTTACATTAAAGGAAAGTCTGCCCAGAAAAGTGAAATCTTGGTAGATAGGGAGGCCTTGTCACAACACGACAATTTGGTGCATTTGGCCCCAAAGCTGACTGCTCTGGTGTCATCCCCGGGCCCTCACCACTGGCCTGCTTTTACATAGGTGTGATAGATAATAGGTTAGTGGTGCTCAGAAGGCTCCTTACTTTATCGGCGTATGTGTTAGCCATGCTTTGGCACTGACCGTAAAAAAAAAAAAATTCAAGGGGAGAGCCAGGGACGGTGAGTAATCAACCCCATGTGGGTCTGCTGGCCCCAATAGTGTGCTGTGAGAAGCCCCTTAGTCTTTAAACCCCCTGGGCCTTGGACTTCATTGAACCAAAAGGTACCCTTTTTAAAGCTCACAGTTGGACCAGCATATGTTTTTGGCATGTGGAGAAAAGGAAAGCTGTGTACACAGTCTAAAGAGCTTGGTAATTCCATTTGCAGTTGGACATAGCACTTTGCAACAAAATACACAGGCAGAGAGGGGATTGAATGAGAATTCAGCAATAATCCTGGAGAGGGGAGGGCAGGAACACTCAAGCTGTGTAATTACCAGAAGAAAGAAACAACACAGGATTCCTCACATCTACACAGAGCTGCACTGCTATTCCTTAATTCCCTTCTTTAACACAGCTCATGCATTTAAGGTTCAGCATCAAACTTTGCTTTTGCCAATCTTCTTTCTGAGCAGACACTGCACCATGCTTCCCACAGATGTATGCAGGTATTGTTTCAAAACCCCCTTTGGTTAAAGTAATAGAGATCCACAATAATATGCTACCAATTACAAGCGGCCGCTAATGAGCAATCATACCTCTATTCCAATATTTAGAAAAGCAAAAAAATAAATAAATGCATGAACCAATGAACCAATAATCAAAACATCAAATTGCATACTTGCACTATGGTTTCCCTCTGACAACCCTTTATTCACATCTCTTCACTCCCACCTATCTTGCAAGCTTCTGTTGCGTGCAAATAATGGCAAGGCTTAAAACAAACAATTCATTTGCTTTTTGCAAAATGTGTTCTACAGAACTGCAATGAGGGAGTGAAAAAAGTCAGACTTTAAAACACCACAGATATTAAAAGTCACCTGAAAGACGTGTTGAAAGAATACAACGCTGCTGCCACCAGTGCTAACGTTAGCAGCAGCCACAGAACTCCAAAAAAATGTATTTGTGTCTTCAGTGGAAGACAAAACAATAGTTTTTGCACTTTATTTGAAGATTATTTGTTGTGTTTATTAGTATTTAAGATATCATCTTTATCAGCAAAATGCACTTATTACATTGTTATTTAGGTAAAAATCTTAAGTTATGACTGCTCTGACATCTATAACAGGCTTTCACTGTTCACAGGTGAATGGCAAAGGATGAAAAAAACCCACAAAATTTAGCATACAATCTTTTGTTCAGTTTCTTTGTTGGTAACAATAGTGCTATTAGGTGTTTAAAGCCAAAAAAAACCAAACAAAAAATGCATTATTGATTATCAGGATCAGGTACAAGAAGCAGAAAATCTATTGGTTATATAAACTCATCATTATGCATCAGTTGTAAGTATACAAACATTTGACTTTTCTGCTAATAAAGACTTTTCATTTGTATTTATTTCTTTCCTGGTGACCCAGTTTGAGAATCGTAGAGCAACACTGGGGCTGCTCCTTAGTTTGTACTTTTTAATCCAGTGTTCTACTCGGGAACACGAGGGCCCCGGAAGAGAAGCAGGCGGCGGGGCCTCTGGATGAGACAGGGGCACAGTTGTGTTTAATGGAGCATCTCAGTTACAGTGGGAAGGCCCTTAAGTGTCAACCCAGTTGTCTGAGAAGCTTGTCTACTGAGATTCCAACAGTTTTTGCAACACAGTACGGCGACCACAGCCCCACTAATGACACATGTTTTATTTCAAGAAGGACATCTCTGAATGAAGTATGCTAATGAGAAGAAACTCTCTGTGACCCAAATGTCTTAGGACTAGTACTGTCAGGGATATAGGGCGCTACTAAATTAGCTAATTATTCGACAAAATTTGTGACATTAAAAATATATATATTTTATTAAATGCTCACATTACTAAGTGCCAAAACATTTTTTCTTTCAAATTTTGGATGTTTCTGAAATTTTACTTGTAAATTTAATCTGGGCCTGTAGGATCTGGCTGATAGTTAATATCAATCATGTAAGATATAGACATTTCACACAGGAAGTTCTGCTGGCATGTTTTCAAAATTGTATAGATAATTGAAGGTTATGTTATATTGTTTTTGTTGTGTTATAAAAGTTTATCATTTTACCTGTGGTAATTTTTATATCAGTCTCAGTAGGAAATACCAAGAATGTAATCTGATAGTGTGATGATTTTAGCAGGTTCCGTGGCTGCATAGTAGTTTTAGGATTTTGGGTTTTAGGCTACGAACAATTTCTTGAATATTCTTGAAAAACTATCAGTGTAGACTCTTTCCTTCTTTAATCTTTTCTCTGTAATCACATATGTGGATGGTAAAATTTCCAACAAAGACTATAGTTTTTGTTAGAAATTGATTAACTTTTTAGATGAAGTAACAAAAGCAGTTTCAAGCATCTTAAACCTGCATTCCAAAGTCAGACAATGACAGGGATAAATCCATTTGTCATATTTACAGCAGGAGCGTAAATATAGCATAAACAGGCTTAAACAGGCTTAATTTGTGTTTACATTAAAGGACTTGCATGCTTTTGGACGCATACCAACTTCACTAGTGATAAAATGTGCAGCCCTATAATGCACGCTCAGTTCAGCTGTTTTACATTTCTGTAAGTCTTTTTTTTGTTTGCTTTTCTATTGCATAACAGACTGAGCTTCCCTACAGATCCACATGTAATTAGCTTGCTCTGTCATTTGTTGAGCACTGTCCTGTGGCTGTTCTTCAGTGTCCATTCACACCTTTTACCAACTCCCTGCAGGTGGAGTGTGAAATCAATTTGTTTCAAGGCAGGAACCAAAGTGCTCTCTACCCCGTGACAGACCATTATGTCCGCAGCTCTAGACAATTCCTGTTGAGCTAAACAGGTATAACTCAAGCATATAGGTCAAGCGACTAATGGCGAGTCATTAAAGAAACTTCTGTTTCGACTCACAGCGAGTTTGTTCTGCCTTGTTGCAATGGCCACCCATTGTTTCTAGGTTGTTCCAGTGATAAGCACACAATTAGTAGTTTGACTAAGCTCAAGTTGAGGGTCATGAATCAAGAAGCATCATTATGTCAACCTGGTTTTACTTGGCCTTTGCAAAATTAAACCCTAAAGAAAATTCTCTACTTTTCACACTTGTGGAAATGACTTATTACACAACAGCGAGGAAACACAGTTTTTGTTTATTAGATACTTAATGACCGACCTTTGAAATTGTGTGCAGAAGATAGCCGTGTGTTGTTGAGAAGCCCAAATAACCTGCAAGTTGACCTTGACTGCAGGTAAGCATCATGTTTGTTTTTGACTCTTCATAATAACCACAACATGAGCATTTAGCAGGGATTTGGGATCTGCCAGACTTCAATGATTTAGAGCACAAGGCCATAAAGTTTGCTTCTCGTCTTGGGAACCGTGCCGCTCTTAACGAAAATTTAACATGCTAAATCACTGCAGTTAGGGCACCACCTGTCTCGAGTGTGCCCCGGTAATTATCCTGCATCACTTCTTTCTCATTTCTGCCCACCAAGACAGCATTAGCATAAAACCAGAGAGGCTCTGCATATGTTAGATGAGCCAGTCGGCTGATTGCACACTTGCACCGACCACGAAGCCCAACACACAACCAGCAGAAACACTTCAGATCATAATGAACCCATAGGATGTTTTCTTGCTTCTCCCAAATAAACAAAGGGCTCAAATGTTAGACTTTGTATAAATTAGCATTAATGACTTCATTATGTTTCTGGCCACTGTTCTCTCTCTACAATCAGCACTTCATTAGATGGTGCGGACACTTAATTGAAGATCTTTTTTTTTTTTCAAGGTAGTTGGGCAAGTTGCAGAGGTGAACTAATATCCTCATTCAAACAAAACTAATCTTTAAAGTGAGTACATTTATAGGAGTATGTATTATAGCACCTACAATTTATATAGCCCAATATCACAAATCAATTGCCTCATTGGGCTTTATTCAAGTACAGAAACGGAGACAAAGACCCTCTCCAATGAAAACTGTGTTTTTAGTGATTTTAATATTTTGAAAAAATGGCATAATTATAGTTAAAGAGCAATTAGAACATGTTTAAAATAGATCAAAAGAGGATTAAAGTGGGTCTTTAAATGTAATTCATCCACATTTTACCATCAGGGTGTAACTCATCAGAGGTTTTGGTGAATGTAGCTTAATTTGAGCTTCAATTTTTTAGTTTCTAGTTGCCTTGTTTGATGTCCTGCTGGTTAAAAGCTTCTTCTTTGGGGTATGAGATGTTGTGGAATCAAGAGGTCACCTTCTGAATATCTTGGTTAAAATGAGCACTTATTTCTGTCATCCTAAAAGACAAAAGTTTGTCAAGAAAGACATCTAACAGTTGTTCTTAAAAGCATAATTTTTACCCAAAGATGTCTTGTTTTCTGCACTTGTCTTTGCTCTTTCTTGCTTGATCCAGAGAATCAACATCCGAAAAATGATCTAAAACATACTGTTAATTTTAACCTCCTGGAAAAAAAAAGTAAACATCAAGAAGTGCTGCTAATAGTGTTTGACTGCTATTTATAATCATTTTTCAAGGCTGGATTGTCTTTGATTTTCCACTTAATAATTTAGGAAACTGATCAGTTAATTGAATGCAAATCTTGTTTTTTGTTTCTATTTTGCTAGTTAAAATGTTTTCAATTTGCTCCACATCCTGTCAAAAACATAAAGCTGTTTAATTTTTGTTCTGCCACAAATCCTGCTAAAATCTGTAAAGTCTGCACCTTGTTTGTGTTGACATTTACTTCACCTTTGTGTTGAAGTTTTTTTTTTTTTTTAAACTTTAAAAATGAAAGGAGGTGTGTTTGTTTGTTCACTTGACATTAAACATTCTGTATTGGTTCAGCTCTTTGTTAGTGTCTGCCTCTTTATGCAGCTTTATTTATGAGTTTGTTGAGAGCCGACATATTAAGTCAGGTGAATTTATTTTTCTAGTTTTTAATCCAACCCCAGTGTAGTCTTATTCAGAAAATAAAGTAGTTGTTTTTCTGTTTTTTTTCTTTTTTTTGAGGTGCTGTATTAATTTTTTCCTTTCAATGCAAATGCAACACTGCCTTCCTTCTGTCACTCATAAAGTTTAAGTCAAGGGATCAAAAGCTTTCAATTATTGTAAATACACTTGAAAACCTGAGTGAACTTATTAAGCCCCAAAGCGCTTTTTTTCTATTCAAATCACCCAGCTGTCCTGAGGCGTCTTCTATTGTTCATTCATGTTAAATATGTGCTTTGAAGAGAGTCTGAAAGAAGAAATGCTCTTCAGAGCAAACAGAACGCACAAGAGACACTTTTTCTTTGCATCTTCATATATACTGTGCATTTGTGAAGTTCCAAGACTGCACAAACGTCAGACCCACGTGTAAGGCTGCAATCATTTTTGCAATAGTTTAAAGCAAAATGTGTGTAATCCACACAAAGCTGTAAAGCCTTCAGAACAAATCTGTTTCTGACTTCTTATTTCTCTATCTGGCGCTCTTGGTGCCTGGATTTTTCATCAGTTTTGTATTCCACCTTTGCTTTGTCTGGGGTCACGGGGTGCGGGAGTGCATTCTGTCTTTCACAATACAGGTAGCAGGTCAGGGTTCACCCTGAAGATGACGCAAACCAGGCAAGCTCGTTCCTACTCCAGGTCTCATAGAGAAACCACCAAACCGTGGATGGAAATTCCATCTTAAGTCTTCATGTTGTTATTGGAAAGTCCACATCACATCTTTTCTGAACGTATCTTGATTTTTTTTTTCTCATTTTTTCTTGTTCTGTTCAATCTTGAATGATGGTTGTGGTTTATTGTACTGCAAAGGTCGGTTTCAATACTAGTTTCAGCCTGAGACTTCCTAATAAAGGCGTGTTTCATCAGAGCACTCCGCCGCTCCCTTTCAAACACAGACTTGTACTTGTTTTTTTTTTCTCTCTGAGAAAAATTGAAGGCTGCTGAGAGTGATGGACTCGCGCTCAGTCTGCTGCAGATGGATTGAGAGGCGAGTTTTTTTTTTGCTTTAGGAGTTGTGGACGTGGGAAGTCGGTTCCTCCAGCAGGTCACTGTGATCTTCTGGCACCCATCAGAACTCAGAAGTAAAAGCCCCCCCCACATCTCCAACACATGTCCCAGAGAGGGATATCTAACCTCAGGGGAGGCTGCATCCCAGTCAGATGCCAGCTGTACTGCTTGCAGTTATCCCAGTGTTTTCATTAGCATTCTGACAGATCCGATATGAGAGAAAGAGATGTATTTAGTCCTGGTTAGACACCGATGGTGTTTCGAAATGCTTCCAATTTGCCTCTTTTTCTGATCTTTTATTTCTGCTGTGTCCACTTCGTTTCCCTTCCAGTCTCTGCATGATAAGATGAGACAGGAAAATCAATAAAGAAAACTCTGCGGTTTGACAGTGACATGAAACACCCATGCATAGAGCCAGTTGTCAGAAGATGAAGAATCTGTTTTTAGTTTTAGTTTGCTAGTTCTTGTACAACCAGAGATAATTCAGATGCAGATATGCATGCGTGTTTCTGACAGCATTCAGTCTTCCAGATATTGATCATACTCATTTAAAGGTTTCTTATCTGGGTGACAGATAGAGATGTGATGTGCATGTAGGATCTGTTTTCATTCACATGAGAATGGACAGCACAAAAAGGAAGGCAGACATGTATGACTTGAGAGGTTAAAGAGTTTCAGGCCTCTTAAAACATGTCATACTCACTTTAGTCACAATTCTTATCAAGTGTGAAGTGACTTTGTGAAGAAAAAGGCCAGTGGAAAGCTAAAAAATATATATATTTCTTTGATGCTCCAAGTGTTCTTGCCTCACAGCATGAGCCTAGCTGTCAGTCTAAGAAAAATGTCTTACTTCCCTCCCTTCCTACCTCTGCTGACGCCTCTTGTTCACCTTTCTTATCAGAGGAGAAGCAGCTGTAAGGTTCATCCATTTAAAGTCACAGCCCCAGCTGTCCTCATGGGTGGATCCAGACTGTTGGCAAACAAAATGCTCTAATCTGTACGGGGCACATAGATGTCTCACACAAAATTTCAAGATCATAGTGATGATGATCGGTGTGATGAGTGAAAATGTTCATGCACATACAAGTCACAGTGGACACTTACAGAACACTTAAAAAGTAAGTTAGGGGCCAGCACTTGCACCTCATTAATGATTAGATTGTTTATGTTGGGGTGTATCGGATCACGGATAATCCGTGGTCCGGATCGGTACGCATTTCCATTTCTGGACTCAAACAATCCTCCAGTTAAAAGAAGCATCTGGCCCGCACCAGAGAAAGCTGCAGCTCCATAACGGACTTGCTGGTAGCATCAGGGGACCATTGTATGGCAAGCCAAAGAGACCAAAAATCACCAGAAAAAGCGAGCACGGGAGTGTCATGTTTTACAGATAACAATTATTATTTTAAATAATTAAATCTTCCCACAGTTAGTTTCAATAAAACAATTAATACCAAACAATAATTTTAAATGTTTTTTTTATGATTTAATCTGGACATTAGGCAGGTGGGATGAGAACATTTGTATTTTAAGGGGTACTCCATAGACTTGGTATTTTCAACACTATTTTTCAGCATTCTATTCTCTCAGTTTTTGTAGATTTGGTCTCAAAACATGTAAATGTAATCAGAAACTACATGTTTTAGCATTTTGTTTGTGTTCAAAGTTTAATGATGTTTTGTTTTAATAAATAGGCCTCAATGACCAAATGTTCTGATGTTGCATTTATAAATATTTTGTGTGTGAAGTACTTTATATGCTTATTGAATTATATGATATGAAGCGTTTCCAAAAATTAATTTAGCTTTTATATTGTTGTTTTTTTGTCTTTTTTTTATGTGATGGTACCCTCACACAACGGGCTCAGAAACAAGCATTTGTGCAACATCTTCCAAAAGTCTATGTAAACATGCACATATGCGCAAAGCACGTTTTTATGACCAGTTTTTGGCTCTACGTACAAAACATGCAATGATAAAATAAAATCGAGGGTCAAGCAGCTGCATCTTAAGGGGAGCACAGGTGTGTGTTGCTGTTACCTTGAGGCTTACTTCCCTTTAATTGTTGTATTATAAGTGTTCACTATTACCTTTCACTTGCAGCATACCCATAGAAAAAAAATGTGCTTGAAAAAGTTCTCTGCATGGTTTCACAGATCGATCTACAACTTGATATTTTGTTTGGGCGACCTGAATGTCCTGTTCAGGTTAATCTTTTTTGTGCTCCACCCAAATGGGAATTTGAGACCAATGATACATCCACACCGGGCCCAGAAATATACATTCAAGTAACCACTTCCAAAAAACTTCTATGTAAATGTGTGTATTTGCAAGTTTGGGGCTTCCATATTCAAAACTCGTGCTCTCATATGTTGCTATGCAAGTTTTTGAGCACTACGTCCAAAAATGAAAGTGGTTTTAAAGTTAATCCAGTTGAACTTTGACCCATCAGGGACTCGGATTTGGTGATGTCTTATGGGTTGCATCCTTTTCAAAACAAAAAAGTGCCATTCGTTTGAAAACCAGTCATGGAGGAGAGATTAATATTCACATTTTTTGCCCAGTTGAAATTATACGTCACCGAGTCTTTTACATATCAGAACAGGGCTGTGAAAGAAAGAGCCTGGAGCAAGTTTCGCAAGATTTTGTTACTTTGCACCAATTATCTTTCAATTGTGAGTACACACGCTAGTATCGTGTAGCGACAGACCTGTGTGAGCACCTCGTGGTTAAACCTCATATAAATTCAACGTTCAGGACAGTGTGTCCATAACATAAGTACAACAGAATTACATATATGTCATAAGTGCGTTCAACTTACATAAGCCTTACGAATACATCTTGAGACACCACATGCATGACAGTGGAACGTTCCATTTTACGACGTCCTTTGATGTGGCCGCACAGGCCACAAGAGAAATGCAAGACACACCTGCGCTCTCCTTAAGATGCAGCTGATCCTCTCTACAACCCTCCATGCCCCCGGACACCAGCAGCTCTCACAAGGGTCAACCCCCCCGTACAGGTGCATGTGACTAAGACTTTGAAAATCTTTTTGAGATTAATTTTACACATAGTTTGATTTGTTAAACTCTTCCTCTATTTGTAATTCCTTCCAAAACTTTTGGTCATGTGAAAGGCTTTCATGCTACTTTACCTGCTTGTTTGTCAGGTTTGTCACTGCTGTCTGCTGCTTCCTTGTGGTGTGTTTCTACCGATGCTTCTGCTAGTTTTCAAGTTACTGCTGGAAAACAAACATCTTTGGGACGATCATTTTTGGTCTTTTGCTGGTGGATCTGCGGAACACATCAGAGTTACCAACAAAGAAAGTGAAAACCTCCCACCCACACAACAGGGTGACTTTCAGCCCCGCATTACTTTGAAGTCGGATTCAAAGCTTGAAACACAGAGGTTGGAAACAGATAAGGCAGTGATTCTCTTTTTTTTAACCATCCATTATCTTTGCTGAGTGAATGAGAGTTTATTCTCCGTGGTCGGCACAAGTTCACTTTTCATCACAAAGCCTCAGATCTGCCCGTGCATTAGAAACAGAAGAGGTCTGAAGAACCATCATGATTTGTACAGTAGTCATAGTGCTATTTTAGATTTCACAATCTTATGAATAAAACTGCATGTGATTTAATTAATACTCTCCAGAACACACCAGAGATGTGTTTCTGTCTGTTTATTTTCTGACAGCTGTGAACTCATTTATGGCAGAAGGTGTGAACACTAAGTGGTTTGTCTGGCTCAAAGCAACTGTAAATAATTTAACCATTTTAGAGAGTAAAAGGTCATTTTTGTATACTTTTGTTGGTTAACTCTAAAGTTACCATTAAGACTTTACTAATCTCTTTTGTTTCTTAACTTGAAGACTCAGACCAACTCAAGGATTTCTCTATATTTCATTTGTTAGAAGTACATTTTCTTATTCTCCTATGGTTGTTTGTTTAACGGTGTTGGATCATAACCTTCATAGTTCACATCATTCCATCAGATTAAATGTTTCTTTGAAAGTTTAGACGGTAAATAATGTGAATGACTCATTCTAATTAAAATGCCATTTTTCTAAAGATGGAAGACATATAAATACATTAATTAATGTTAACATTTCATTTCCGAGTATTTCTTTATCAAATTATTTTGAATCAGGAGAGGATACAAACACGCCTTTGGAAAAAAAGGTTTCTAAGTGTGATGTATAAGTTATTACGGCAAATCACAAGCTCCCCATTCTTCTCTACTCTGATACATCCACTTGTAGATAAATAGATCCATGTACATCCTTGTTTTCCTTGTCTGAGCTGGAATCTGCTTCAAAACTGTATGGCTCCATCGCTCTGATACTGTACGCCTTTTTTTTTTTGCTTTGATACTGTTAGGCTGGGATTGAGAGGGGCTGTAAGATAGGCAGGACAGAGTGTAAACAGATAGATGATGGGAAGTACCAGGCTTACTCAATGCCACTAGTGCTGCCAACACCTCAGGGGAAGGAACTACTACCTCTATGCAGACAATATGTCCAAGAAAACAACACAGATTTTTTGGTTTTTACTAAAAAGGGCAAAATCATAATTAAAAAGCCGCTGGGGATGTTTTGAAAATAGATCCAAAAATGATCGGAGTGGGACGTGAAGAATTTGATCTACTCTGCCACTTTTATGAACAGTTATACAGCTACAGTCTGTCATCTGCTTTCCTTACGCTCTCCTGCTACTGTATGCAGAGGCTAATAAATCAATGGTTTAGTGTGTATATAACATCTCCAGTGCTGACATAGACAACAGATGTATGGTTGTTGATCTCTTTTATTCCACTCAAATCCTCTGCCGTCAGCAGAACGTTATACCTCCATTTCTGAAGCTCTGCATTGTCAGGTGTCCTGTCAATGGTTTCAGTGTTGTTGTTACTTGTGTGTTAATGGTAGAGATGGGTGTCCACAAGACCTAGTAAGAAAAATTGCGTGTGCAGCTATGAACTGCAACAGCTTTTTTGACATGATACCACTTCTTTTTAATCAATTATGTCTATTCATATTTCATGGAAGTGGTAGCTTCAATCATATTTATCATTTATTGACCAGTGCTCCCTTGAAATAACACAGTTTACCTCAGTTTCATTGTTGTCTCACAGGGTTTTTTTTTTTTTGTGAGGAATTTTGTATGGTATTTTTTTGGCACCAATGCTTGTGTCCTGCATCCTGATTGGCTTAACCCTTTTACACCAGAATTTTAGAAATACATCTTTGTGGTCATATGCAACACTTTACAGTCGTGAAGTACAGCCAATAGCTCATATTAGCTCCAGGTTGGCTGCAGCCACGGGCTCTGCTGCCGACCTCGCAAAACTCCAAACTCACGTAAGTCCATGCGATTCCCTCCTCTGTTTGCTGCATCAGCTGCTTCGTCCGGCAAAAATTTGAACCAAACTAAATGGATTTGCAGCGTCGCAGAAGCCTGTCCGCAGATGCAGGACGATAACATTTGCAGTGGGATTTCCTCTCTCACTTTTAAAATTACGTAAATACTGCGGCACTTCCATCGGAGCCATAATGCAAGCGGTGTGAGCCCAGGGTAAATCCGCTGATTCTGACACTGAGCTTATTCCCTGATATCAGGATTGTTTAAGGAGTTACGGTATCTCAATTTTATCTTATTTTGGTCTCTCCAGTGACTTTTCCAGTGTAGAAGGGTTAAACCGTTGTCAATCGATCTCCTCTGTGTCGTTTGTCTTTTACAGAAGCCTGCCAGGGTTACATAAATCTTTTATCTTTTTCATTCTATAATACTGGACTTATTTTTCTATGAAGGTTTGAACTTTGAGAGGGTAAACAAGAGAGAAAAGTGTAAAAGTGTTCATGACTGTCTGAGAAAAATGGATAGTGTGTAATAAAGGTTTTTTACAGCCATAAAACATCTGTAATCTTACTTTTTGAATTTCATCTAACAAAAAGTTATTTTTAGAACATAACTCTTGGGATAAATGAGGGAACATTGTATCTCAAATGTACAACATGATCAAATTGTTAGGTGTCAATGTCCAGAATAGAGAATGATCATATGTGAATTATAGGAAAAATTCAGTGTACGCCTCACACATAGTTGGAAAGCTAAATCTTGTTTTTTCCTTTTTGAACATTTAATTTAATTTTGACCTAAATCAATGATGCAGAAAATAATATAAAAGAATCTAATGTCTCCTATTTGCTTTTCACAGAATTAATGTTAAACATAAAGCATATCATGTTTAATTGGGTCTGACGTTTTTGGCAGCTTTTGGTTCAAGGCTGACCTGTGTGTAGATTTACGAGGGTGTTGAGCAGAAATGCGCAGACATATCAGCAAAAGGACCAAAAATTCCTGTTGATAAAACACGTCAGAGGTTAACGGCTAGACACAGAAAGTGGGTGAAATATCAAAAATGTTTACAATGAGAGCAAATCCAACTGAGAAAGTTCAGCATGTTCAGACGATGAATGGAACAACAGATAATCATGCTATCCTCCTTATGCAGTGGGACAAAACAGGATGTTTGCAGTCAAAAAAATCCAGTCCCTGCATAGAAATGTGCAGGAGTCCACTGTCAGAGTCAGAAGACCTCCAGCGTGTCGGGTGTAAATCTGTATTCCTGCTGATGCTGTTGTGTCACAGGTTTGTAAGACACATCCAGAGGGCGCATCATTTTGCAGAGCAGTCGTAATCTCACAGGAGCTTTATCATCATGTCAGTGGCTTCAATGAACAGACAACAGATTTAAATCGGAAGACACTTCTGACATTTGACAAACCTGAAATGCTCTCTTGATGCAACCGTGCCGCCGTGTGAACAGTAATCATTTCACAGTGAGGATATGAGAACAAAAGAGCGCCTGCTCCACTCAATGCGATCCCTATAAAGTTCTCAGTATACTGTAAATAAGGCAGAATGTGTTTTTCAGCATAAGAGCAACTGTTATAAATATTTGTTGTTGTGAGATGAGTTTTTTTTCCAGCTGGATCTAAATTACCAGTAGCTGTTAATAGCTAGCATATTGTTTGACAAGGGAGAGACTTTAAAAGAGGGAGTCATCGCTAATTGGCGGTTGAGTTATTCCCATCTGTTCTTCATCGGCAAAGTGCACAAACATCTGAAACACTAACATACATTATTAGGACCTAACTTTAAAGCTACAGCTTTCAAATGGGTCTTTTTTTCTGCTGTTTACAGTTTTTTTTTAAAGTGTCGAACACCCTTAGCGGTGAAATAGTTGCAGAATTTGGAGTCATGTGTCCGTGGAAATGAATTCTTTGCATGCTGACCCCCAGAGAATACCTTTTGGCCTGAGGGCTTAATCCACTTACAATGTGTGCAGCAAGCATACTTTATCACGGTCTACAGTATCTACCTCTCCTCAGGCTGGCCATGCACACTCTTGAGGAAACTGTAAACTCGGAGCGCATTTTCCTAATCCTTTCCGAGGCGGAGAAAAGACATCACAGGAAAACAAAAGTTGCCCTTGGCCAGAGCTGAGGGATAGCTCACACATGACTTCTTTGAATGGTCTCTGAAAGGCAGACCTGAATAAACGAAAAAGAAAGCATTTCTTTTTAAATCCTGCAGGCTGTCATTAAAATTAATACCAGACTAGACTGACTTTTTCCCTTTATATGTTTATGATGGGAGAAAAAAATATTTTGTGGCAAATCTTAATAAATTAGTGAGATTATTGGATGAGTTACAGTGGATGCACATCTGCTAACTTATATAATTAATGTAAACATTATTTATTTTATTAAAACTGGTTTAATTCTTCATTTTCCTTAACCTTTTTTAACTAGCTTTAATAAAAGAGCTAAGTTTTTACTTGAATAATTAAAACAAAAAACTTTTTTTAGGCTTCTTTAATTGTTTTTTTTTACATGAAAACTTGTGAAAGTTGCAAACCTATGACAACAACAGATGTCCTAAAAGTGTGTTTCAACTTACAAAAACAGGCAAAACTCAGTCATAACATCAACACTTTATTTTAAAGGGTTTAAAGGATCATCACAAATTAATAAGTATTGGCTAACATGCATACCCGAAGTTAGCCTTAGTCACATACACCCATTAGGGGGGTTGACCCAGATTTTTCAGTTAATCGGGCACATGGAAGGATGTAGAGAGGAGTGTCCGCATCTTAAAGGGAGCACCAGCGTGTATGTAGTTCCCTTGCAGCTCATATGGGCACCTCAAGGGATATCTTAAAAGTGGAACGTACCATTGTCGTGCGTGTGGTAAAATAGTTGCGAGGATAACTTAAGTTATTACGCTACACTCTAGTCCAGGAGTGGGCAAACTTTTTGACACAGAAGAAAATTTGACAGAGGGGCTTGACTAAAAGCAGGTCCATGGAGAGTTTTTGGTAATTCACCTCATAAAAGAAATAACAAGGAATCTGGACGAGAACATGCTTTAATTTTGATTGGAAATTGAAATGAAAGCAGAAAGATTTGGCGTTTTTATAATTTTTTAAAATTACATTTGTTTTCATCGTAGCAGCAATTGCTCCAATGGGTAGATATCTCTCAGAAACGAATGCAAACTTCAAGACATGCTGTGTTCATGTGGTATTTTAATGACCAGAAAAAAGACTGTCTGACACGGACATCAGGGAAAAAAACAAATCCACCATCTATGAGTAGACCCAAGAATTACAGGGAGAATAAAACATTAAAGGATTAATAAAATCATTTATTCCAGTTTGGTTGCTCCGATTAACAGGATTGACAGGCCGCTTGTGGCCCTTGGGCCATAGTTTGCCCACCCCTGCTCTAGTTGCTAGTAAGGTGTGAGTTCTGGGTGTTCACTGAGTGCGCACAAATGCCGGTTGGATGGGGTTTGCACGAGAAACATAAGTGCCTGTAGGGCATTTTTTGGATGACAATGCAAACTACACCTCAGGCTGTCTAATTTCCAAAAATTTTGGCAGTCAGGCTGTATGCAGGGAGCTAATGGTGACTCAATGACACCTTGTGCAGTGTGGAGGATTTGGGGGTTAACAAAAAAAATCTGTATGACAAACCTTTGTCTGACCTACTTCACTCTGTCTCATTCTTGCATGTTGTATAAGTGTCCACTAAGACCTGTTGCAGACAGCATACCAGTGCATTATGGGTTTACTGAGCAGCCTACTGTCTTGATATTTTGTGCAGTCATGTGCCCTCAACAGGTTTGCTCATTTTTTGCCCGCATTCTCATCTGTAAGGGCAGTTGGGACAAAGAACTAAATGTAAACATACTTGAAATTGTTTATTCTGCGTTCGTAAAAAAAATGTTAAACATAAATATTTTTTAATGTTATGCAATAAATTCAATATGGGAGCTTCTTCAACATTAGCAAAACTTTGAATCACGTTTTTATTTTAGTCAAGATTCACTCGATACAGAATGTATCTCATTAAAAGCAAAACAATATCTATATTTTAGGGCTTTGCTGTTGAATTTAAAGAAATTGACAGTGGAATTAGGAATTCATGAAGGAAAAGAGACGATTTTCTACATTTTTTCATCTGGGATTTTGCTGAAAATCTAAAAATCGCTTCTTTATAAATTTTTAAGCATTCATTGGCTGATTCGTATCCTCAAAGAAACCTGTGCCGTTTCTGATGAAATTGTCCAGGTTTGTAGGATATTTCCCTAAAGGTTTGTGTTTTGCTTTTAATTTATTGGAAATAGTTTTTACTGTTGAAACAGAGAGCAATCGCTGTTTCTTTCCTTTAATTTGCTTTGTAACTTAATGATTTAATCAACTTTTTTGGAGATTAAAAACTATGAATGATAATCCACTGTTTCACTCCTCCATCTGGCTTCGGGATGTTACACTACTTCCTCCCAGAGCTCACAAAGCTCCTTTTTAATGATTAACTTTGTGCTTCGTTCCATACGTTCAGAAAGCGAGTGCTAGAAGACAGGGAGAAATTAAAAGCAGTGCATTTGTAAGTAATGCAGCTGCAGAAATGGAATGCTGCTTGAAATTTCCTTTACACCCCTTTGTCTTTCCTGTTTTCTGCTCCAGTGAAATTTTGTAATTAGATTGTCATGGCAGAGAGTGCTCTCGGGTTTATATGCAGATGACTCATGATTTCATTGTCGCTGTTTGCTGTCTTTGACTATGTTGATGTGACAGTGTTGTGGCTCAGGAGAGAAGGAAAGCTTCAGGGAAGTGGAATCTGAGGAAAAATAAACAATGTTTACACCGGGGTGCTTCTGATGAATAATTAGTCTTTTTTGTGTTCCTCGAAAATAATCCAATTAGAGTTTTCAGCAATGATTAACTCACTGTATATTAATTAGTTAGCAAGACGGAGGGATTCGAGCTTTTAAACTGATTGCTGGTGGGACTAATAACGTGTTACTGTGACTCAAAGACAGAATTGTTCCTCTGCTCTTTATCTTTTGTAAACCGCAGTCATTGCATTTTCATTTGTGTATAGAAAAGCATATTGATGCTCCAGGGAAACATTGAAGATGCGGTTTGTGGGTTACACACACTGTGGGAATGACCTTTCCTCTGTCTTTTAATCGTCCCGCCGTCCAAAGCCCTGAATTCCAATTCCTTTCCCACATTTAATTGCTGCTGACCGTACTCTCTGAAAAGTCCTCTGTAAAGTGATCTGGCTGCTGTACAAGCATGTTTGCAAAAGCCCCCGCCAGATCTGTGTCGCGGTCCAGTGGAGTGGGCCAAAACCAACAGATGGGTCGAGCCGAGGAAACGCTTCTGCAGTGTTTGTCCCATGCACCACGTGGAGTGGGTGTCCCTCCTGAGAGACTCACCACTTGGCGCTACGCTCACTGGGCGGATGCCAGGAGAGTTGGAAATGGCGGGGGAGTGAGGAGCTGCGAGGCAAATGCTAGGAAAATTATAGTGGAGGGGGGCACCAGCCAGACCAAATGACCTTGCGTGTGACCCCTTTAACTGTCCATAACTAGAAAATGTACTCACAGACGGCAGAAAAATCTCAAAAATAAAAGTCTTTTCCCAGTTGCATTCACTTACTAATGTCCCGATTCAGCCTTTGGGATTTTGAATAATTTTATTTTTGTGTTTGCTGTCCTCCCTCCACAGCCTGCTGCTGTCTCGTCTGCAAGTCAGAGCAGAGCAGAGCAGGCGACCGACATGCCCATCAGAGTGTGGGTGGGAGTGTTAATGCTCCATATGAGCTGCTTCTGCTCTCGCTGTAAACAGGATATAATATCTGCTCCTCATTAATGATGCAGGACTCAGCCCCATGCAGCAGAATGCATTAGAGCTTTAATCAGCAAATGAGATTGCTTTGTGCTTTATCTGACTGCACTGGGGAGCCTGCTTTGATTGTTTTATGACAAATAGCTGTCAACAATTGAAAAGTGAGCACAAAAAAAAAATAAAAACCTAAAGAAATAATTATGAAATTGTCACCTTAAAGGGTTTTAAACCATTGATCACATTTATGTAGAAGTAAACCTAAAAAAATGTTTTCTGCTAGCATGATTTTTTTAAGTTGTGGATCTAATTTATTCTCCGTTTTACCAGTTTGTCTTGATTAAATGAGAAGGAATTTTATTCCAAAAAGTATTTGAAATAAAATATATATATAAAAAAAAAAGTGTGATACTACGTTCACACAGAAGCCTATTTGTGAGGGAAATTTGCGTCCACCTCATTTTAGGTGCAAAAATTGTGTTAACGTAGAAATCACACTTCATGTTTATTTTTCATTCATGAATCATTTTTGGAATTAAATTCCTGATAGAGTTCCTGTTAAAATTCCTGCTATTCTGTAAAGTTTGGGAGGCGCACAATTACAACAATCAGCTTGTCCTCCATGTTGGTTTTGGATGTCAGCTGCTGGTCACATCATCAACACCTCTCAGACCAAATCTCAGTTCCTGATTGGTTGATGTGACGCAAAACTTTGCTAAAGTACAGATATCTGAACGAAGCACACTGCTGCTAGAGAATCGCACTGTGTCATCTAGCGCTACATGACCTCTGATCACATCTGTACATTGATGCAACATTGAAACTGGACGCCCTTTATTAAAGAGCAAATCACATTTGGTGTGATCGTAACCTTAGGATTAAACATGTACTTTAAAGTTCTGTAACTTTAAATCACAACTTTTTGTCATCTAATACATTAAACAATGTGTGTAATCAAATGCATCATGTTCAGTAGAAGTTAGTGAATGAAAGATTTCACAGAGCTTTGTGTTTATTTAAAACTAAACCTAAATTTGAACAGTAACAACATCCATTTGGTTTCATAGATGTAAAGACAATTGACTGCTATAGTCATACTACCTTAAGCCTTAGTCACATGCACTCGTACAGGAAGTGCTGGTTCTGGGGTTCCTGGAGGGTTGTAGAGAGGGGCAGCTGCATCCTAAAGTGTGTCTTGAGGTTTCCTTGAGCCTTGAACAGTCACCTCAAGAAACGTAATAAAAATGGAACTTAACATTTTTGGGCAAGTTTTAAGTGTAACATGAAACATTCGTAAGTCCAACTGAAATTGAATCATTTACTGGTGAAGATGTTGTACGGTCTCCTTACGCCACAGTCTAGTCATTAGTAAGGTGTAAGCACTGGCTCCTCACTGACCTCCCATAAATGTCGCATGTATGGTGTCTGCAGGTGAAACGTACGTTACCGTGGGACACCTCTAGGATTCCCACCCAAACTAAACTATGATCGTCTAATTTCCTCATCTATATCAGTCCTCTTTGTGCAGCCTGGAGAATATGGGGGTCATTAAAAAATATAAAAATGTGTAAGACACACCTGCCTCTCACCTACTTCACCCTTATTTACCCTTACATGTTGCTTAAGTGTTCATTACGACCTGTCGCTCATGCCCATAAAATAAATATGCATGAACATTTTCTCTCTATGGGTTCACTGAGTGGTCTAACATCTTCATATTTTTCTCATACACCATACAATGTTCTACTGCAGAAAGCCTGTATCCACCTGTCAGGACAGCTGTGACTAAGGCTTTACAAGATGGTGTGGATTTAATAAAACTGGACTGGATTATCAGTTTTCAGTTTGTGTGCATTGATCTCTCAGAGTAATTCATTTCAGTCAGGCTCACAGATACAGTGTCTAGTGAGATCAGTTTGCCATTTTAAGAGGCGGCAGCTCGCCTGGCAACATTAAACTATGTTTGTTTAAGAGCTCATCAGGGATTATTGGCTGTTATTATGTCAGTGGAGCTCATCAGCTTGGTGTGAAAATTGCCTAAATGGATTTTGTCCATTATCCATGCTAAGGATTTATGTTGTACATATTTGATAGGTATGGTCAGCACAATTCCAACCACTCTATCATATGAAAGAGCCGCCTGCAAAATTGTAGATAACAGTTAACATTAAAATCCTTGTCCCTGCTTCTTTTTTCTGTCAGCATTATTGCCTTCTTGCATACCAGGTCAGATTGATCCTGTTTGTTGTCATGAAAGCGTCTTATTAACTCTGACAGCTTGAGTCTGCCTCTGTATGGGATTTCTACTGGGCTGGAGAGGTTATAGTGTTTCCTTTTTTCCTTTTTTTTTTTACTTATCACCAGCATCTTTGTCAGTTTTCTATTCATCTCGAGTGTGATGTGACGCCTTTTTCAGAGAAAAACTTTGCATGACGGCACATGGGCCCTACTCTCTGGGTGGAAGAACTAATGGATGAGCTCTAAAAGACCTAAATACAGTATGACATCTGCCTCCCACACATGATCAGAATAGTGCAAAGGGGCTCAAACAGCTTTCTGCCACAAGCTTAAGCAAAATGTTAAAAGCTGTATCAAGGATCCATTGTAGTGCCTGTGCCTGTGGAGCCCTCTGTGCCAGTCAGACAGACAGAAACCTGAATAGGAGTTGGTGGTCCAGCTGTTTGGGGAGCTAACAAGAGCTTTCATGAGTTGTTATACATCAGATAGTTCCCCACTGTTTGATTCACCTGCAGAGGCCTAACGGAAACCCATTCTTCTTTTTCTGCATCCCGCTCTTGACTGACAGGGAGATGCACTGATGTGAAGGCGTGCTTGGAACAAACAGGCGCCACACGCTGATCACTGAAAACAATTCCAAGCCTTCCTGCGTCCCTAACTTCTGTTTTTAACACGGATGATTGAAATTCAGTGACCAATTTTAAAGTCACTGGTGGAGAGAGATGCCTGTAGAGAAAAACTCTCCTCTGTTTGCTGCATTTAAAGCAGCAGCAGAAGAAACTATCTTTCAAAAATCTCCACAGAGAGAGAATTTGTTTGTTTGACTACTCTGTTTTTATTAACGTTAAACATAGATAAGCCAACTTTCCTGAGCCGATTATCGGCTTCAAAAACAAATCCACGAGGGACAGTCAGAAAATAAACAGAGTGTTGGAGAGAGAACAAGGACCCCTAAGTTCCCCTCCTACCAAGCAAGAAATGGATCCCAGCAGCGGCGTCTTTTTAGGACTCACGCCTGACATTACTCCCGCTACAAGAAGCACTGCTGTCCTCCCAAACTAACAGCACAGTAATCCATTTGTCCTGTAACTCTGCAGGAGCATACCAGATGGCAGATATGACTGCTTTTAGGGAATTCCTCTGTAAACAAATGAAAGGGCCTCTTCCTCTGAGGCTTTGGCTGGTAACTTCAGCTGCTGAGGGAAGATTTAGATCTTCATAACACACTCTTCATTTCAAATGAAGTGTTTTAAATTTTTTAATTTGTACTTTAAAAAAAAAAAAAAAACTTTTGCCCAACTTCTTAACTTTTCACAAAGTCTTTTTGCACTTTTTAAGAGACTCAGCTTGTTAAGAAACAATATTTTTGTCCTGATTAATTTTTTTATTTCTGATTTTGAGAGTCTGTCAATACAATGTCCTGATCCGATTTTCTTGTAACACGTAAAATAAAAAAATGAATACATGTATAATCGGCCGATCCAGATTTTCCCCAATTTGTATTTTATGTATTTTATTTTATTGTTTAACTCTTAAACAGAACACTTCTGTGAAACACCTTGAAAAGTATAGAAAAAAGTTCAACTTTCTTCTTGAAAAAATAACAATTATTAACTAGTTAAAATTAGGTGATAATTAGTCATGTGAAAAAGTTTGCCTTCTGCTTTTGGATCTTCAGAACTAATGATTATGTTTGACCATATGTGGTTCATATGTCCAATAAAAATTCTTAAACATTAAAAACAATTATTTTATTCAAAAACCATTGTTGAAGCATGAATATGATGATAAGTATTCATGACTAACTCAAATCAGTTTAGCCAATTATTAGTTTCGGTTGTTAGTCACTCTTTCCTGGAGCTTGTCTTTAATTCTTGTTAAAACTGATTTTTAAAAACTGACCTTTTTTCAGCTGAAATCTCGTTGTAGAAGTCAAACCAATAGAGAGACTTGCTATCAGTTTTAAACATCTAATAAAAGAGTTACTGAGCCTTGAAGTCCAAATCTGTGAAAAACTTTACTTAACTGTTTTTGTGCGCCTCCTGCTCAAACTGATGTTGTATTCTATTGGACTTTATAGCAGTAAAATATTATGATCTGTTCATGGTAAGCTGACTGCTAGTATGTATCTGTAAGATTGGGCTTCAAGTATATAGCACTGATCATAACAATGAGAAAAAAATAATAAAGTCATATTCCTGATCAGGAGCTGATTCCGATCGAGTCTGAAACGTGATTGGACACAATTTCTCTTCACATGACGGGATATGACATCTCTTTAACTAATACTTGTGTTTGATTGTTCCCCACAAAACAATTACACAAACAAAATTATACAACACAACACACAAACTTGCTTTTTTTTTTTTTAGTTTTTTTTAGTGGCAATAAAAGGTGGACAGAAAGATGAAAACATATTATTTTCGCTCCTTTTACTTAATCAATAAAGCCATTGGGGTGGTTGTGATGAAGATGTAGAGTGGTCGACCTCTTATTAGAAAATGCCAGATTTGATTCCTTCCTTGCGCATAAGTTAAAATGTCCTTGCCATTATGTCATTTACCACCGGTACACTTTTTTTCCTTCTTTTGAAACAACACAGAAAGAAAAAATGCAACAAATTCAAAGACCATAAAAATGTGGATTTTAATGCATGATATAACTATAAAACATAGACAAAATGACCATCATTTGTCATGCTCTCATAGAGATTTATATATTGCATTCCTAACATTTTTTAATCATTCTATATCCTGATACCCTAAAAGAAGCTGACTCTGACACCTTTTCCTGTCTAAATTCTACATAACCTTCAACTTTTTCCTCCATGGTAGGTGTCCATGTTTGACAGTGGATTCAACAATGCTTGCCTGATTCCATGTCATAGCAAGGGTATGGCTTAGAATGTCTTCAACCAGGGGACATTTACATTAGTAAATAGCACAGAACTGACAGGCTCTTCTATAAATGAACAAGTATGCTGTCCCATCAACAGGCGAAACGGCTGCTGGTGAGGAAATGGGACGTGTTAGGGCCGTAGCAGCTGTATATACCTGCTGACAATGATGAATGTTAGCGTCCAAACGCAGAATAAATGACTTGCTTTCCTTTATTTATTTATATATCCCCTAAATTGGGGCCAATTTTGACCAATCTGGCCAAAGGCGGATATATGTGTTGGGAAGGGTAAAAAAAAAAAAAAAAGCTGAATTGAAGGACCCACAACAAATGATGTGGAAAGATTGTTGCTCCATGAAAATGCCTGAACACCAACCCTATGGAGATGTTATACTAAAACATTAGAGTTTGGATACTGCTAAATTATAGAAAAAAAAAAGAACAGTTTATTAAATAAAAATGGATACTATACTTCTGTTCTTACATTTCCTTAATAATTCTCTATGTCTTCATTCTACGTTGTTTCTGTCATTAGTTTTCCAAACGATGTCAGTCAGTCACTGCCTAGATCACAAATTTTCAGAGCTGCAATCCAAAACCTGTAAAGTCCCTTTACTCTATAAAAATGTTATATGGGCTGTGATGTTTTATGGTGTTTACGAGGTATGGATTAATGTAAGCATTCTAGCTGCATTACTGCTGCTGCAGCCGAGCTCCTGATCATGGTTAACATTCATTCTATTATTGCCAGAATTGAGGAATTTTCTTTCCAAAGACAGAAACATGTATACATGAAGAAATTCTTTTGGCGAGGGCACTTGAAACAGCTTGAAACGAACATAAAATATTAAAGAGTAAAAAAAAAAAAAAAAAATCTCAATTATGCTTCATAAAATTTTGTTTTAGACCTAAAAAAAAAATCGAATTATTGTCGTGTTATTTCGTTAGATAGTAAACTCTGAAAGTCACATTTACAATTATTATGGGACTTTATTTTCTTTAAGACCTGCAGTAACCAACAGTAAATCACACATCTTCATCTTAATGCTTATTTTTTCTTCTCTACTTTATTGCAGCTATAAACTTTTTAGAGTTACTAGTCTTTACTCCCACAGTAAAACACAGTTTCAATATTAAACAGAAAACAATGCAAACTGCATCTGTTTTGACTCCATTTTTAAGCTTTGGCTGGTTAAATGTGTCATAACTCACATGTTCCCCTGCACAGTCCCCTCTGGACCCCCAGCGTAGTATGTTCCACAGGGTCACTTCATTAAGACGTCAAGCTTTAAGCCATAAATTATTGTTTAAGGCATCCAAAGACATCTTCAGCCTGTTGGAACATCAGTATTCCTCTGCTAATTTACAGATGAGCTGTGGAGATGAATCCGATTAGTCTCACTGTTAACTTTCATTACTCTTTTCTTTTTCTTATTAAATGCTCCATCGTTGCTGACAGATTTTACTACACTTTTGTAACTGTATTAACAGTACACACAGATGCTTGGAGCGTCTTTATTTAAAATACCTGAATTCAATTTAGATAAGTGTATGAAATAGGAAGTATGTTGTGACACACAGATGTTATGGATGAATGCCGGGTCTGTCTTAGCTTTTATCAGTGCAGCTAAAGGAGAACTCTGTTAATTAGTGCAGGAAGTTCGCACTCCTCCTGTCAGCACATCTCTTGAACTGCTACACATGCTGTTTTTGGACGCCAAAGTTGCTGAACAGTCTTAACGCGGGTGAAGTGGCAGTTTGCCAGCCTTCCTCCAAATCCTCTCTCCTTGTCAAGGAAATGGAGTCATTGTGGCCGGTGATGAAGCTCCGTCCGATTCCACTGACAAATGAACTCATTAATGATAGATTTAGATTGAACATGTATGAAGAAGCCATTCATCTATTCATGGCATTTCATTTGTCCGATTTTATGGAGTGATGCTTTCGACAGGCAGAAGCAAAATGGGAAAGCCCAATTGTCCAGGAAAGATTTTTTTTTCTTTTTTTAATTAACATTTTTCTTGGTCTCTGTCTGCCTTCTCTAACACAAAAAATACATTTCAGATTTTTTATGGTGCAAATGTGATTTTATTCCTGATTAAAACCATTGTAGTGCTATTGTACTTGACTTGAAACACATGAAACATCTTTTTTTTTTTTTTTTTTTCTGCAGGTTTCAGCACATTTCTGTAGCTTTCATTCAGTTCTTTGTAACTCCATTTTATCTTGGTCCACACCCCCAAACTTTGGCATGAAATGTGGGCCAGTGAATATTAACACAAAGAATATGAACTGTTGGGCTTGAAAATGTTTCATGGTAGCAAAGGGGGTGGAGCTGCTTCTCCATACCTTCTGGAGAGGGTTAGCCCTGCCAGCAAGAAGAGGGATGGATGCAGATAAGATGCAAACAATAAAGTAGTCTTAGAATAAAAAAAAGAAAAAAATATGCCTGTTCTTTAAAGATGTACAGGTGAAAGGTGGAAAGTGAAGACAGCAGTAAGACAAGGAAAATTATGATTTTTTTTTTTTTTTTTTTTTATTCTTTTTACCTCCAGGGACATGTAGCAGCCTAGATCTTTCTAAACTCAGGTGGCCCCATGCAGAGCAACAACATTGTGTTCTGTCAGAACCAGAACGCAGCACGTCGTCGCTGATAAACCTTCTGTAGGAATGAAAGGAGATAATGTGCTGTGGGTTAAATCAGAGCAGACTTGCATTTGGAGTGTGTCTTGTTACTGCTCCACTCTTTTATGTGTTTCTTCGTCAAGAGGAAATTCTGTAGCATGTGGTCTTTAATGAAGGGAGACTTTTTTCCCCCATCAAAGTGAGATGTATCAGCTTCTGTAGCTTTTTAAAAAGATCTTAGAGAGAAGCACACAAAGAAAGCTGCTTCTTTTTGACAGACTGTGGGTGTCTGTACCTGCTCTATTGTGCGAGTAGTAAAGGCTGATGGGAAAGTTACAGAAAAAAAATGCTTTGTGCGGAAGTGACAGGATTTTAAAGATTTTAATTCTCTCCGTTAGCAAGTGGTCATTTCAGCCTGTCATTAATCTTTTTATCTGTATTTATATCAGTGTAGCATTCATGTCATGATTTCTTTTAGCAATTTGCAAGGAGGCGTTAATTGTTATAATTTAGAGGGTTTTATCTTGATCGCTCTGACAGCCACACGGCTGTTTAATGGCTTATTTAGAGAGTTAAACATGATCTTTTTGGAGCAAACTGTGTTCTCACATGTCAGAAATAACTTCCTTAATAGGACAATCATTATGTAAAAGTTGGCAGTTTTCCTAATAAATCTGCAATTATATGATGCGCTGCTGCTCTGGTTCCACCTAACACCACATGGTACTCAGTGTTATGGACTAAACCAGGGGTCGGCAATATTTAACAGTTAAAAAAAAAAAACATTTGGGTTCCATTTCTACTTATTAAAACCTAGAAGGAGCCTTTAAGATATTTGGATTTGCATTCATGACCATCTGTTTTTTAATAATAAATATGAATTATTATTAATCCTATTTTTTGGCTTGAACAAAAGCAAAACTAAAGAAACTAGCATCTCTCAAAATGTTTTGCCACTGGCAGACAAAGGAAGCATATGCTAATTAGGGGGTCCCTGCTCTCAGGACATGTGTGGGGTAGAGGTACTGCTCACCTTCCCGAGGGTTGGGGACCTGTGATTAGCGCATGGTTTCTTTACCTGACTGTGGCCTGGTTTTAAGTGGTCCTCAAACCTGTACCGGTTTGCATCCCAGAGGTTGGGGACCCCTGATTCAATGGGAACAGCCAGCACATCAAAAAACATTGAGTTGGGGACACCTAAAACGTAAAAAAGCAACATGGAGGGGGCCCAAACATACCTCCATGATGAGTTGGGAGTGAGAATGCGTTGGCTCTCCTGTTAAGTGAACACAGAAATGATTCCCGGTGTAATTGCGTTATGCCACTATGTTTGACGTCAATTGTACCCACAACGTCTCAGTGCCTGTGAACACTGCAAACAACAAAAAAACAGTTTGTTGTTGCTCATCTTAATTTATGTAGTGGAAGGCTGTGAGTGAGTGACTGACTGACTACCTGCTGTCATGTGTAGCTGAGATGGCAGCGTCTTCATCCCTGCTCCTGCTTCTGTGGTTATCGTAATGAAAGGATGAGCAGAAGATTGTGTTCCTCGCATCCTTGTTAAGCCGTGATCCGCAGCATTACGGGCTGAAAAATTTCACTTTGAATGAGTTTTGACATTCACTTTGCTGCATGTCCAAACTGGTAGCTCAGTGCATTATTCACTCATAATGCAGCCTTTGTGCAATGCTAATGCTTTCTGCTGTTCCAAATGCCATTGGCAATTTAGCGCACTTGCCATTGCTTAACCCAATTTAATGCCAGTGTATTTGGTTAAAACCAACTGGTGGGTGAAAATATTGTTTTTTTTTTGGTTAATATCTATAATTATTGTTTTCCAGCAAGACACCATAAACACATACAACAAATGAATTATTTAAGTGAAGTAAGGCGCGTTTCGTTTCCATGTTTGTGTGTGTTGTCTTATGGTGCCTTCAGGTTGGTCAGTTTCAGGTACCTTTATGTGTTTGAACACGTCTGCAGGTTCTACGTGTTAACCACAGGAGATAAAGTTTCGCTCCCCGTGGAACGCTGGGTCACTGACAACAACGCAGGGAGCAGAAAAACAGATGATTGGGTTGAAGTGAATGCCATTTAGTAAGTGCCCAAAAAATGCAGACTTTAATTTGTGAGAAAACACTTTCTCCCAAGTTATTAGCATTCACATTACAGGCTCATTAACAAGAATAATGGAGCTCAATAAAAGCAATCAGGCCCTGAAATAAACTACAATTAAACAACCTTATTTTTCCCCATTAGAACAGGAGCACCCCTTCGGGTTGAATAAGAAAAACCCAGATTCGGTCCCCACAGACGCACGGCGCTGTGCAGCGGCGACGGCTGCCTACCGTCAACATCAGACAAAGACAAACAGGACAGGGAGGATTTCTGCGCGTTCCTGTGGTTTGAAAGCTTTTTAATGCTTCTGCCATCTTAAACAAACACAACCCAAAGCTTTTAATGTCTAGTTACACCACACAAACACGTTGTGTACTGCTGTTTGTCTACAGAGTATCATTCCATGTAGTAAATCCATCCAAAGCCTCAGCGTGATGTGTGGAGTGCGGTGCTCAAACATGTCACACGGCTTTGCCTTTGGAGCTGCAGCACCAGGAACAGCCTCTCTGCTTAGGAGCTGTAATTTAATTGAGGGATTAGCATTGCTGTGCAGGGTATAATATTCTTCTTTCAGCACCTGGCATTTAACCTTGCTGGTGCTGAGCAGGACTTGCAGGAACACAGAGAGGGGTTACTTCTAATCGCCGGCTTGCCAGAACCCTGAATGGTGGCTGGGGGTTTCAAGCCCCCTTATTGATTCCAACAGATGGCAGAACCTGAGAGAGCAAGCTTTTCCGCTGACTCCATGCCCATATGAACAGCAGTGGAGAGCTCGCCATGGCTTCATTAAATATTCACTCGCGGTGACAACACACCGAGCATTAAGCACACACAGACAAAAAAAAGACATTAAAGAAGCACAATAATTTTGCCACAGTGCAGATTCTGGGCACAGCATAGAGCCATGTCAAAGGAAATGGATTTGCTCCTCATCTCCTTTCAAATATTAAAAAATATAACTTTCACAGCTGAATACTCATGATAATAGAGGTTTGAAACACATTAATGAGTCATTCTCAGCCTAATATTTTCTTGTAGAATCTGTGGAAGAATTGCTCGTTCTCTATCCTGTCCAATAGACGTTCAGCTTTGAAGGAAACAACAATTTAGCAGATCATGAAGCAGCGTGAGAAGGAGTTTTGAGGTGAACATTGTAGGTTTTGTTGCGGCTCTGCTGGAATGCATGTGGAGTGCGCATGAACCAGGGCCACCGGAGGATTTGTTTATGTTAGCAATTAACTGAAGGGAAGATGATCGTTGGGCAGGTCAGGAAAATAATTAGAGGGCTCAGACAATGTCAGGCGTCACATTAGGCCGCATCAAGACCTGTCTCTGCTGCCCAGAATTAAATATGAAAACATGCAAATCAGGCTTGGAGGGATGCACTTCCTGTAACACCATAACAAGCTCATTGAAATGCAGTGCCACTAGTATGTGAAAGCTGCTGCTTGTTCTCTGTAAGGTCTGGTCTGTTATTTATTTTTACAGATTTTTTAGGATGAAAATGTAGAAATTAGTCATTATTTTTACATTTGTTTTAGTTGACTGTATACTAGCAGTACTAAATTATTGAGAAAAAAAAAAAAAAAAAACACTCCCTACGTGGTGCACCATTTTTTATGGAGTGTCTGAAACCAAAATTCCAAAATCCAGTGCCCTAGAAATGTTTTAATCATCCAAGTTTTCATCATCAGAACACAATGGATTATTTAATAGTCTTCTTCATATACTAGGTTTTAACTTCAGCCAATGGGTGATGTCATGTTTTATAAAAATAGTGAGCATGTGTCTGAATTGCATTTAAATAGGAGTGTCATATAGTGCTGGACACTAGATAGTCCTGCAGTCTTTTAGGGATTATTGTTCATTTTTTGTGGTGACAAAAGTAGCATGTCTTTGATATCCAGTTTTACTAAGCTGCATTCACACCCAACGCGATTTGTGTGGCAAGTTTCAATCTTAAATCCATGTACAGATGCAATCAAGTGTAATTTGTGTGTTATGTGTTGTGGTGCTTCACACAAGTTCAAATTTCCAAACTTTGGTGAAGAATTTGCATTGCATCAACCAATCAAGAACTCTGCTTTGACCCATGACATGTACATGATGAAATCAGGTGGAGTCCAAAACCAATATGAATGAGCAACTGATTGATCTTTACCTGAAATGTATAATATTTTGTTTTTATCTATATGGAGACAAACAGAAAAGTTCTCTAAATTTATTTTTATCTTTTCTCTCCTCTTGACTAATCTGGGTCACAAAGAGATGGAAGTTCCACTGAAAGCGGTTGATATACAGTCAAAGCTTCCATGTAACAATAAGGCTGAAACATTGTACTGGATAGTAGCTCCTCCCAAACGCATCAGGTTTATGAGCAGATTTTTGATGAATGTCCAGCAGCAATTTTGCAGCAGTTCCAAACAGAGGTGGATGATGTGAATATGCAGCATGAATTGCGATTGGTGTGAACACAGCATTAAAATGCATGACTAGAACACAGTATGATTCCTTTGGTGTCTGTTCATATGAAGCGTTTCTATGCATACTTCCTTACTTAATGATTCCGGGTGTTGCACTGCTGCAATTTTCCAAGTCATTAGAATGAACTCCCAAAGAATACAATTCCCAACATTCAGGAATGATCATGTCCTGCAGCCTCATTGTGTGTTCAGTCATCTGATGTGGACAGGGACGTGTCAAGATGAAATTTAATTAACGGTGTTTGGTACTGTTGTCTTTTATTTGGCACATGTAGTTAAACAGAGCCCAGGGCTAATTTAATTGAGCAAATCTGTTCACGCTTGATTTTCAGTGTTTTACAGAAAAGAAAAAGGAAGGGGAGACATGCAAGCTTTGTAAACAAATTTTGAAACCAGGACCTGCAGCTACCATCATTACTACCCATCTTTGCCATGATAATGTGTAGAATTTTTCCAGTTTACCCTTTTATATTGGCTTTTTTAATTTTGTTTGTAAAAATGAACAGAACTTTTCTTGTTGTTTTTTTTTTTTCATTGCATTGTTTTTCTGAAATGGTTTAGTTTATGGGAACCAGGATTACAACAGTACCCTCAGAATAATTCATGAAACTAAAACCAGAAGTGTTGCAATTGTTAGAGTTGCACAGCATTCATTGGAGTTCCTTTGTGTTTCTTTGAAGTGGAGGCTTTTGCCACATAACTTGGTTGTGTTCAGGCAGTCTCAGTCTCGGGGTGTCGTCCCCCTCCGTTTTCCTGTCTCTGTTTGGATGCCTCCCCCTCCAGGATCACCAGACTGTGCAGCATAAATCTGATTGGCAATGCTTCACTGCAGCAATGTGTTTTTCTTTCACACAGAGATGCAAAGTGTGAACTGCAAACAGAGACCTATTTTAAATGGTAAATGTGAGGAGAGAATTGGAAAGAGACGTTAAAGATTTTTTTGACTCCATGAAAACAGTTGCTTCATTTCTTGTGGGCTAAAATCTTCATTTTTTTTTTTAGTAATGATAATTTCAAAAATTATTTTATGTTTGAGGAGACTGTCTAAACCAATTAGATATAGACTTTTGAACTGTATTTTTCAGTTAGATAACAGGCGTATGAAGAAAAATATCTCTATTCTGTTTTGTTTTATTCAATTTTCTATTTCTTTAGCATCTGATCCATTAAAAATGCCTGATTTCTATAAAAATATTTATGTCTTTAATAAGAAAATAAAGGTGTTTCTGACATTATAATGATATGTTACGTTCCATGCTAATACCGACGGTAAATACTACAATCAAATCTGACCGTTTTCTCAATCAACTAAGAGACTGTCCTTCGTCACAAGTTTTACTGTTCTCTTTATTTATTTATTTATTTATTTTCTTATAACTAATTGGTCTTTTTTTTTTTTTTTAAGAACTAGCTTCTGCAGAGCGACAGGAGTTTACAGCCCTGATTTGTGAATGGGACTGTGGATACCAGCCCCATTTCCACTCACTGTTTCTGAGAATTCTCTGTTTACATGCTCTCCTGCTTGCTTACAGTCCCTCACAACTCCAGCCTAACATTGCCAGCCCCACAAAAATGGCGAGCAATGCAATATTAAAACTATTCAGCTGTGGAGTTTTGAACCAGATCCCGCTTTTTTTTTTTTTTTCTTTTCTTTAACTTTTCTTTTACTTGTGTTTCTTCCTATGTGGATTCACTAAAGTTCCACTGTACCTCATTTGTAAATGATTTGTTTTTTCTGCTAATATCTTAAAAACTATTTATATATATATGTCAGTTTGGCTAAATGGATAGAAAATTTCCAGTTTTTACCTTTATTTTTTGTCTTAAGTCTTCTTTATATGGGCCCTGGCCATAAAGATAGACAACTATTATTATTCATCCAAAATGTGCGATAAGTAGCTGCTTATTTGACCGTCCTTGCAGGCCAATTATAAAGCTGTAATAGAGCAACACCCTTCAGTCTACAGTTATTAAACTTCTCTTGTCTCTCCCTCGGTTTCTCTTTTTGTCTCTGTCATTTTTTTTCCTATTTCCTTTCCCTTCGTTTTTTTTCTCTTCCCGTGCTCCCTGCAGCAATGGATAGGAGAGGGCAGAGCGGTGATGGTCAGCTCTAGTGTCCTTTAGTGTCCGATAACAGAGCCTTCCCATCAGCCGCCTGCCACAGACAAGCAAGGCCTGTTTAATGGATTTGGCTGGCAGGCATATATCCCTTCTTCTTCTCACCTGAGCCTGCCCTGCTCTCCCTCACACCTCTCAATTATTCAGTCCCCCCTTCTATGCAAATGGTTTTCTATTCAAGAAAATGTGCCATTATTTTCATCCGGTTGCGCCGATGCACGGGACTCTGGAGACCCGGCTGCATACAGCAGATGCTATGGAGGACTCTACATACCTGCCATTCTCTCATCTTCTTCTTAGCAAAGTTCCATCAGACCTGAACCATTAAAGACTGATCTATCCAAGTGCCTTTAACAAGTGGTAACACTCTGGCAGTTCCCTAGCAACCGCCTCGAGCGCTGCTTTTCCACTGTAATGCTCAGTTGCTTAGTTACGGAGACTGACAAAACTACACATGGCTGATGGAGTCAAGCGCCAAAATCCTCCAATGTCATACCAAAACTGATCGACCAATCACGACAGGTTACGACACAACGCTGCTCTTAGAGCAAGAAAACTTCAGTGAGAAAATGACAGTGTTTTTGTTTTTCTGAGGACCGGGTCACGTCTGTCACGGAGTATTAACCCAACACCTGGTGTTCCAGCTGAAATGATTACATGGGTGGTGGGAAGCTCGCCTGTGTTTGATTGCGTTTGTGTTTGGGTCCTGGGAGTCGGGGGGTGAATAAAGGGCAGGGGGGTTACAGGGATGGAGAGGATGTTGGTGGAGGGCTGGGTAATTAAAGTGCATAAAACAGTCAGCATCACCAGCAGCAGGAAGGTGTGCTGCTGGGTTGGTCCTTCCCGTCAATGCTGGCCACCTGTTAGAGGATGCGTTTCCCGGGTCATTGGCAGCTTTTTGACAGCGTGCACAGCAGGAGGGCAGCAGACGGGCAGAGGAGGAAAGATTCAAAATATTAACGACCTACTCTGATGAAAATAGGATTTTTGGTGTTTTTAACATATTCTTGTTGCATTTTTATGATGATAAAGAACATACATAAAGAACATTAAGCTCAAATTGCATTTCTAAGTATTTCTGTGAATATTGTATTGTTGTGAATCAGGAACAGGGAAAAAATGCAGTCTGAAAAGTTGTATTTGTGCTGTAAAAAATGTGCTCCCTTCTCCACTCAATTATGATCCATCCATTTGTAGATGACTAGATCCAAGTATGTCTCGATTTTCTTTGTCAGAGCTGGAATCTGTCTCAAAAAGATGCGTAGCTCTGATATTGATCGCCATTTTTGTTGAGGCAGTAATGTTTGAGTGTGAGGAGCTGTAAGCTAGTGGGAAAGCATGGAAAAGGAGAACTCTTAGGAATGTTGAGTGGAAGTGGGGGTGGTGTTTCTCCGAGCCAATGGTCCTATACCCACAATTCAGAGGTAAATTTCTAATGAGCTTCTGTAGCTCGGCAGAAACAGTGTACTAGAAAGACACACATTTTTTTAATTATTATCCTTATTATGGTTAAAAACAACATAATCATAAATACATTTAAAAAAAAAGGAAACCCTCCACACTTTTATAGTAAACCAAAAAATGATTGGAGTGTGACTTTAATGCTATATTTGGAAACGTGTCTTGAAATGATAAATTCCAATGAAAAGTCTATGTAAGTTCACATTTAAAACTGTTGTGTTCATGCACTGATATGCATGTTTTTAATTCAGTTTTTGGGATCTATTCATGCAAAACGAGCAACCATTGAACTCATACTAAAAGTTAAACCAGTTGAATTTGACCTAATGGGGATTCTGATTTGGTAGTGAGGAATGGATTGTGTCGGAACTGACAACTGACAAGTGATGATGAAAGAAGAAATTAATAATTTCGGTTTGTGCCCAGACAAAATTAAACTACATTAAGTCTTTCATGTATGGAAATAGAGCCAAAAACAAAAAAGCCTGGAACAAGCGCTTTGACATTTTGCACAAAGCCTCTTTCAACTGTGAGTACATTAGCTAGTATTGGGTAGTGACAGTCCATTGTGAACACCCAATGCTAAAAGCGTCATATTACATGCCTGGTGTATATGGAACATAAGATACTCAAAAGTCATCATTTGCTCTCATATCTAGTTTTAAAACAGTAAATTTAAACCAACTGTTTCTAAAGGCACGTCTTTGATGCGATGAACTTGTTCGGAAACACATGTTTCCTGCTAAACTTTCCTAGTTTGGTGGAAAACCTGTGAATGAGAGAAACTTCCTCTTTCAGTCATCTGGGGGACAATGTGCTCTTCCAGTAGCCTACCTCAGCAATGTCACACCCTACCTAAGCAGATGCTCAAGAAAAAACACCGGCAAGTGCATTTACCCCTAATTCACACTCTCATATTTCATTTTCACGTCCACCGAGGTTCTCCGGTTTCTTCCCCCCTGCAGGCTTTTGCAAGGTGAAAATTGTATGTCACCTGGTATTTATGAGAACTGCAGTGAGGAACGCCGATCTGTGTGTATTTTGACAATGTCCCTGAGGTAAATTAATGAATCTGTGGTTAAGTTTATGCTAACAAGACTGGGGTGAGCACACCCACAGATGGTGGCACGTATCTTCCTCTTGAGAGGAAGGCACCACTGGGCACCAGCAAGCTGTGGAAGAACCTGCTGCTGCTGCTGCCAAAAAGTATTAAGCCCATTTTTACCTTTTTTTTTTTTTGACTCACAAAACTTTCATCCAACTCTCCTACATGGGAGAAAGCTCGTGCCTCTTGCTGTTTGTTCTAGCTGTGCTTTCTCTGCAGCACACACTGGTGACACATGATGTCACTGCAGAAGAAGGAGTCTTTTCTCTCAAAAAGCACAATGATAGAAGTCACATTTTACAATTAGTCATTTGTTTATTTAAAGTTGTATGATTATAAGCTGATAATATTCTATGAAATTTACAGTATTTATGCAACATAACAAACACACTAACAAACACTTCAAATATAATGTACATTTCCATGCTAAAAAAAGGCAGCAACGTTAAGTCTCATACATTTATGTATGGACTGATAACCTATTGGTTCCATGACTAAAGTTACTGCTGCTGTACTATAATACTATAATTTATATCTCAAAAAAACGTATTGCTGTCGCTGTCACTTTTTATTCCAGCTTTATCTTAGATAAAGCTTGAAAGCTTAGATAGAGCTTGAACATATACTGAGCAGTTTAATTGTCGGCTGTGGACTCTGAAGGATGCAGCTGATTAGTTTTTATCACTTCTCCTGAAATCTACAGGCAGACTGAAAGACGATGCTCATTGTTTCAAAGCAGATGATTTAGACGGATGTTTCGCTGTAAAAAAATTACAGTTTTCAGTTAAGTCTGCAGCTTGATTTTTATGTATTTATTTATTTTTTTAAAGGCACGTTTTGATATAAAATGTGTTAATGATCCAACCCAATAGATCTTTTACTTTGATTTTACCATCTCGGTGTGTGTGTGCGTGTGTGTGTGTGTTTTTTTTGTTTTTTTTTAGATTCCTCTTTTGGTGACTTTTCACACTAAACTTTAAAATGAAATCCAATGGTGAGGCCTCTTTAAAGGTCACTATAGCTGTATAGGCGCCTGCTGTAGCTGGAAGAAGGCTGAGACCGGCTTGTGTGCACAAGAGCTTTGGACTAAATGATTTCTCTTAGCGGGCATGAAACTGATGAATGATTGCTCAGCTTACCTTGTGAAGCTTCAATCACAAAAAAAAAGCATTTCCTCTGCTGCAGCTGTGATCTCACTTTAAGGTCCCTCTGTAATTTTTTTTGTGCTCTATGTTGGCAAGTTTGTGCCACTTATTTAGAGCCTTTGCAAAGTGTGTGTGTGTGTGTGTGTGTGGGGGGGGGGTTCTTCTGCAGTATTTCACATTGTTTTCATATTACATTATGTCAAATCACCCCAAATTATTTAATCATAGATTTAAGAGGTTTATGGCATATTTTGCAAACATAAATAAATGTAATAGTAATAACAAATGGGGTGTGGACTTCCAGTAATCTCACTCTGGACTGATGGGAGGGGTTCTCAACAGTAGTTGAATCTGAATTGCTTCCCTACAGAAACTCCCTTTTGCTGAAATTGTTGGTGCATTGGCGTCCAAAGATCTTGGGACAGATCCGTAGGGACTTAGGTTTGGCTATCCTTCCGCCAGTAGGGTAATCCATGTTGTAGCGTGGAGGAGAAACACATTTTTTCACACTGGTGTGCTTTGAAGCACAACATTTTACATTTAAATATATGTTTTGAGTTTGTACATGCCTTTAAAGAACAAAACCAATGTTGTGTTTTTTTCTGAGCACTGGCAGCTATGTGCCTATGATGACCAGCATCCATTGATGATGTCATCAAGCATTAGTAACATCCACATTTAAAAACAGTGACTATGTCCAAATTTCTAGAGCACTCAATTTGGGAATTGTAAATACGGACAGGACTACAAGATGGCAAATGCACCATATAGTGAATACGGGAGGAATTCAGACATGCTCTATTTTTTCTGAATCTCTCCGCTTGGAGTGATACATGTAGAGATGGGAAAAAGCCGTAGGAGTAGGAAAGTAATTCGGATTCAGCCATTTACTCAGACTGATTTGGACTAATCATTGCTTAATGACTTTGTTTGGCCACAACATGGTAGCACCTGTATTTTGAAAGACTGGGAAAAAATGCCAACTAAACTGACATAATTTGGTTGGAGCTTGTTCACTCGCTCCAGTTCTCAGACACAATCACTGAAGATTGGATTTCCTCTCATTTTAACCAAGAACTGAACCCCAATCTAATTATATATATATATAATTTAAAATGTATATATATATATATATATATATAAAATGTGTAACATTAGTGTAGCATTGCAGTCATTTTTAATATTTTTTTAAGTAAGCTGCAGTGTCAATACATTTAGAAGTTTCCTGTTTAAACTTTTATATGTACAAATTTAAAAACTTTCTTCATAAGCTGCAATCCAGTATTAGGTGGTAGCAGTCCATGCAGTTAATAAAGCTGTTCTGTTGCGTGACAATATGTAAAGATTTTCAATCCATTCTTGGGGAATGAAGCAAAACTGCATGGAATGTCTATTGTTATTGCTGTCAGTTAGGTTATTTTAGGAGGCCATGCGGAGCTACAGCAAGGTCAAACTCTGAATTAAACATTGCAGTCAAAAAAAAAAAAAAAAGAAAAAACAGTCCCTATAAATGTATGCATTTCAGGTTTTCCCGTGCTGCTAAAAGGAAAGAGTTTATATGTGCTCTACTAAAGGCTTTCTCCCTGGTGAGGCATTTCTGTCGGGGGTAACAAAGTGAGCATATGTGCAGCCAGGCCCAGCCTTGAGAGGAGAAATGGCTGCATCTGTGATAAATACACGCAACAAACAAGTTGCAGTGAAGCAGGTGTGTGAGCCTACCAATGCTATGCATCACCTTCTATTTTATATTATTCCGTAACATGATCCTTTTTAAACTTTAGAAATTCAGAGTAATAACTTTTATTTTAACTGGAGGAAGAAAATCTCAAGAAATACGTAGGAGAAGAAAGAAATCTGAAAAAAGAAGAGTCACTTTGCTAAGGCATGGCGGGGCAAGAAGTGTGTTTGCATAGCAGATTTCCTTCTCAAACATAATTCAAAATGACTTTACACCAAGCTTTAGGGGCCAATAGATAATTAAGAAACACTACGATTGGAGCAAAACCATAAAAGCCATTGCATAATATATTAAAATGGCTTCCACACATGCAGGTTTCTTTGGAAAATACATTTTACAATTTCATAAATAAAATCTTGGCATAGTGCACAACAATAAAACAACTTGGCATGAAAGTCGACATGTTTTTTAGTCATAAATGAAAATGGGAATGTTTTGAAAACCAAACTTCGAGCATGAACTGTTTTTAGAGAGCTGCTTAATGAGATAAACTTAATTTTAATTTTACTTGGTTTGAACTATGATCGGACCGGTAATGTGATGTTTTTAGAAAATATTTGGCGTTCTTTAGCACCCATCCTAAAGAATGAATTACTTGCTTATGAATTACCTGCAGGATATTACACAATAGAATTTACCCCCAAGTTTCATTAAACTTTTCAAAATAGGTTTTAGAACAATCTGCTATTTTTATGGTGCTTTCCTGCTGCACTAGTTGTCGTATTAAAGTCACACAATTTATATGTCTAATGTAAATAATATATTTTTTTCTTCAAAAAAGTGCAAATATCCTTTTATGAAAGTTTTGAAAATGATTGCATACTTGGACTTAAAGTCAAATCAGAAGGGAACCAACACAGATCCTTGTGGGACACCATATGCTGCAAATCTCAATCACTGAAGAGTTTTCTTTGAAATGTCAGAATAAACATCTTTTAAGGGAAACCAATGTAGATATGTAAATCCTGTGCTTGTTTTTGCTGGCTTTGATAGTGCAGTATCAGGCCTATTTTTACTGTGCGTAAAAATCTACGTATATGATGTGATTCCAGCTTTCCATGTTTCCATACCACCAGCAAAAACTGCACATGTAGAGTTTTTGTTGTGGGGTAGCTTCAACAACTTCGTTGTTGACCAGATGGCCATTTGTTATATACTGTAAGTAATATATTCCCAGAAGAGCATGTCTCTTGTACTGTGACTTTGGTTGTGTTCAGTACTCTGTGTGTGTGTGAATTTTCGTCTCTTTGAAATATTATGTGGCAGGTGTACCACCGCTACGTAGCTGCTCCCTGGAGAAATGTGGTCACAGTTCTTCTGGTTCCACGTGAGGCCCTGAAACTGTCTCAGTGGGTGTTTGGAGAGGGGGGGGGCAAAGACAGCTGAAAGAGTTCCTATAGACGAGGCTCTCACAGAAGCTGAGCTGCTCCTTAGTTATCTGCAGGTTTTGATGCTCTGGAAAATATTCATGGGTTTGTGACAATACCCATCCTTCTGGACTGAAATGCCAAAGAAGCCCAAGATGCATCTTTATCACTGTGGCCTAAAAGATGCACAAATATATCATTCAATACATCTGGTATTGAAGAAAAAGATTGCCTAAATTTAACCTTTTGACGCCAGAGGTTTAGCTCCAATGTTGATGTTCTTTGAATTACTGTCACTTTCTCGAAGCGTAATTTTAATGAATTCTGAAGCTGAGAAAAGCAGCTTTGCACTGGTATGCAACACTTTACAGTATAAGTGAGAAGTCTCGAACCTTGCCACATATTGGCACAAAAGTACTTTTTTCCTGCTTCTGAATCCATTGGAATTGGAAAAAAATGTATCAGAGCAAGAATAATTATTCTGACAAATAGAATATCTGAGTAATAGTTGTTTATTTCTCAATAGAACTCTATGAGATTTTTGGAACCAGCATGTACTTCCTATTTGCAACGTGAAGGGGGTAGGGTCAAGCTGTCCAGTGATTTTACAGTCTATTTTTTTTTCTTTGATTTCCTTCAATGAGCCATCTTATTGCAGGAATGGGGGGTGACCAACCTGAATGTTACATATGTGGCTTGAAATCCTGCACCACTCTGACTGATGAAAACACTTAATGAGTGGCAAAACATTTTAAGGAAAAAGATTTTAAGTCCAGTTGTCATGACTCAACTTCAAGTTTGTTAGAATTATATTAACTACATAAACTGTCAAGAGTTTGTTCAAAGAGTGCATGCTATTTTGTCATCTCTGATATTAAAGGGTTACTGATGTAGTAAGTAGTTTTACCTGGTAATTCTTTTGACTGAAATCACCAAACTCCCATTTTTTTCTATTGAATAGTTTGTTTTTCCATTTTTTAAGATGATTTCTTGTGAAACTGTATTCGATTTATTGTTTTCCACATACTGTTCTACCAAAGGTCACTGTCTGCTTGTTTAGTTTATCTTTGTTTAACAGAAAATATTGAGTAAATAGATGATTGGCTGGCCTTGCTGTTTTGTTGATCAAAAAGCAGATTATTTAAAAGATTAGACTGAATGTAGCTGATGTCTGGAGAAAAGCGGTGATCCATCTCTTGATTAACTTCTTTGAATCCTCAAGGCTCACATCATTTAGTCAGCTAGACCAACAGTGAAGGAAGTAGTTTCGTTTGAGTGGTGTTGTAATTAAACTGCAGCAGCCATGAATACATGAACAGAGTATATGAGCATTCTGCATGTGAAGGACCCCATAAGTGGGCTGTTTGGAGCTGAGAAACACAATGCGGTAGATAAGAAAAGGGCTGACCCGCCTTATTGCAACTCAAAAATAGTTCCTAAAGGTCATTTCCACCATTTTTTTTTTTGTATCCCAACTTACCTGCCCCTTTAACTCTCTGTTTTCTTCCTTTATTTTATTCTAGAAAGGTCAACTTAGTCAAATGCAAGGAGATCTCTTTGACTGCCCAACAAGCAGATGTTTGCACTGTGCTGTGTCCTCGTCTCTCTGTGGGCCCTCACTAAATTTATGTTTAATAACACTGAAGAGCCAAAAGCAATACACCTTTTTAGATTACAGCTCGATTAAAAAATCGTTTTATATTCACATGACAACAGGCCTCGGTCCTGCCCCTGGGAGAGCAACTGCTCAGTCAGCATGAGATGTCCTCCCTGCAGTTTCTCCTTATTGCACCCTCGTGAATGTCAGCATGTTACCGGACTTCTCACTTTTTTACATTTATTTATTTACATAAGTCAGAGAGAATTCTTCATTCCATTTTACTGTTCGCTCCAAAAATAAGAATGAAGGGAAAGTTTAGTCCTACTCAGAGCTTAAGATCCTCCTTTGGGTCTGAAGTTTATTATTCACTAGAGAAAGCTCTAGGGTCAAAATATGTTTTTGATTAACACAAGAATTGACTTTAAGTTGCAAAACAAGCCCGTTTTTATATAATAAATGAAACCAGAAATCCATATAGACTTAAACTGATACTAAACTTTCTATTGGTTGATAAAAACGTTCTCGCTCTAAAGCATTAGAGGGGCATCAAGTACAATAATAGATGTTTTATTCATTACACTGGTCCTAAACTAAAGATACAATTACTCTAAATTTAAAACATTGTGTTTTTGGTTCATTTAAGATTTTCAGTCAACTTTAGACAAGTATAAATCTACTCTTCTGCAGAGCTTGAATGTTCTCCATCTGGATTGAGTTATGTGAACTTAATTGATAGAAAAAAGATGATTTATCTGTGAATAATTTGATCAAACTAAAACTTCTTTATCCAATTTAGAACCATGCTAAACTTGATGAATTCAGTTAAAGCGCTGCTTCTTTTCAGGATTATTCTTGAATGTTCTGTTGCCACAGACTGCTGTTGCAGAAATGTTGAGCTCAGTTTAAGCCCTTCTGTGTTTTACATTTTTACATTTCCACAAGACATAAAGACTTGTCTTTATTTCTGATATACTCTGTTGATAGTTTGCAAGATAAATTACACAGTTAGTATTGTTTCTTGGAGCAAATATCAATGATGTCTGCTGTTGTGACTTGAATAATAATTTTGTATCGTCTAGATTTTTGTTTTTCTTTTCTGGAAGCTCAGAGTTTATACATTTGTCCATGTTGATTTAAACAGCAGGGATTTCTCCTGGTAATCTTGGGACTTTTTAGCATCTGCTCCGGTCACCAACAATGCAAACAAGAGTGTTGCTAAACTGTAGGAGCAGCTGATGAAGCTTTGGAAAGCTGACGTTTTGCCCAGAATATCAGCCTTCACCCAGAGGAGTCAGATATCAGACACAAAGGAAAGAAACAATGAAATGGAGGCAGATGAGGCAGATGTTTCAACCTCTTTACAGTATATATTTTTTAAGTCCTTTCAAGGATTTTCACATACTAATCTCTTGTATTTTAGTCTTTAATCTCTATTGGACTTTTCAATGTAATTTTTCACCTTTATTCTGTTTTAGTTGCAGTAAATACAATTTTTATATCAGAAAACTTTTATATATATGTGATAAACTAATGTATTGCTCAGTTAATTTCAGTTAAACAAAAAATACTTAAATAAAAATTTACTTAGTAGCAAAATATAGGAGCTACTGTTTGCATTGCATCAAAATGATGAAATATTGATCAGTTTTATTAGTATTTATGCTGTTTTTTTTATTGTTTTTTTTTTTTTTAACCATTTGCATTTTTTTCTTTTTGCTATGGTGAATTACATTAAGAACTAATTAAAGTAATAATACCAGTAATAATAGTAAATAAACACATAAATAATAAAAACACTGACAAGATTTATTTATTTATATTGAAAATGTATTGATCCAAAAATGAAGTCAATCTTCAAACAAATTTGAAAAAGTGAAATTTTTAATGATCAGAAGTATAAACTCAGCACTGGAGTGGTTGATGTTTTGTAGTCAAATTGATGTGTGTAAATGGCTATAATGTGACATAAATAATATTTAAACCATTCCCTAACCCCTCACTTAACAAAACACAGACTTGAAAATGCCTTTGTAATTACTGTCATTAGGATAATTTGGAGAGCGTGGCACGTGTTGTTGGAACGAGAGCGTGCTTAATCTCTCCGCTCATAGTGTCTTTCCCCATCAAATCCACCAGGCGTGCACGCATCTTAATTGAAATGATGGCCACTAGCATCTGTGAAGGCCACATCACTCCCCGTCTTTCTGCAGCTGCGCAGCCACCAGTGTGTGTGTGTATGTGTACATCTGTAACATTTAAAGATTCATGAAGCCCAGCTCAAGGACCTGCTAGCACAGGCCCTATAGAATTATGATGTACTGGGCTGGTTGTTCGGAGCCCTAATGAGAGAAAGGATGGGATGCAGCTGAAGTCAAACATCACAGAGATGTTGGATTGGTTGAAATAAAAAGGTGGAACTTTGTGTACATATAGTTTGTTTTGTTCATGTAAGAAGAAAAAAAATCTTGAAAGTGGGTTGACTTTAAAGCTTTGCTGCCTGGAAAAGTCACCTTGCTACATGAAAAACAAATGTAGACACTCCGCCTAGTTTACAGGTTTATCAAAAGCATATATATATGATTTTAAATCTGAGTATTCATGTATTTTTCTTACATGTAGATCATTGATGTTATTCAGCTGGGATGATTCCTCTTAAGACATCTATAATTCTGATGGCAGTTGAATGTTTTTGTGTTATTGACATCAGAACTTTGGATACTCTATCTCCAGCATTTAAGCCTTACTCGCAACTACCCTTATGAGTGGATATGGGCTGTCTGCATGCGGAAAATGGGCAAACTTGTGTGGGACAGGAATGGCTCACAGGAATATCCAAAGTTGTAGACAGCTCAGTGAACATGCTGAACCAAAATGTTCCTGGGTCATTGTGAATAGTTTTACAACACACAAGGGTGATATAAGTGTGGGTGAACTAGATTAGACTCAGGCATGTAGTTCAGAGTTTTCCGTTTTTACCCCCTTCCCCCTGAATCCTGCACACTACGCAAGGAGCCAGTTAGTGCTGATGAAGTGCCTGACTGTCATGCTATGTTCATAACCCATGTTCAAGTGACCCCTTCCAAAGAAAAGTCTATGTAAACATGCATATATTTGTTTTGGGCTTCAGCGTTCAATACGCTTGTGTTCATCTGGTGTTGTTATTTTTAGGTCCGATTTTTGGCTCTATGGACAAAAAGTGCGGCCATTGAACGCATGTTAAAGTTAAACTAGTTGAACTTTGATCAACCAGAGACTCATTAAGGAGAAATTAATAATTGTAGTTTTTGCCCAGTCAGAATTATTTGACACCAATGATTTAATATATTAGAATCAAGCTGTGAAAGACAAAGACTGGAGCAAGATTTGGGAGATTTCCACCACTTCCAACTGTACCTCTTACCTACGTGTAGGTTAAGAACCTGTATTCTTCACGTTCTTGAACGTACCTCATGCCTGATGTGTAGGGCATTTGAACACAATCAGTAAGGGGACAGTACTTGCACTTTACGAACGAGTGTGGCATAATGACACCGTACGTCATAATTGGGTACAGCTTCCATCATCATTACTTCAAATACTTCACGAAACACCTATGACATGCATGACGTGGTACGTTTTCTTTCATGATGATCCTTGAGATGGTCGTACGATCAGACCTGCGCTCCCCTTAAGATGCAGCTGCTCTGTGAACCTCCACGGACCGGACAATCTCGGACAGCAACCTTACAAATGAGTACCGCTTTAAATGTATTATCAGTTTAGGACAAATCACTTTACCCTGGGTGATCTTTTTCTTTAGCACCATTTCATTTTTTACATTTTTATTAAAAAAAGGTTTAAAAGCTTGCTGATTTAGAAAAAAAAAATCATTGAGCCTCTTACCTTTATAAGATTATTTTTGCTGTAAAAAATACAAAATCTGTAACTCTGAAGAAACATAGTCTTATTTTGCAAGGACACTTGACATTCAGCAGCTACTGTGAAGACTGAGACCTCAGGGGAACTAAAGGATGAGATGCTCCTCTAGCTAAAATAGCAAAGCGTGTGCTGCTTTAGTTGCCTCTTTAGTTCAGTCTGTGCAAGCAGGCTATGTTTTAACTTCATGTTTGACTTAATGTTGTGAAATATTTCATAGATATTTGTTTCTAAATATCAAAGAAAAAAATACAAGCAAAAAAAATAAATAGCAAAAAAAAAGGAAAAAAAAAGCTAAGAAAACACACCAAGAACAATAAAATAAGATTTAAAGTGCTAGGAGTCAACAAACATGAATCTATTTTTAGTTCTGATTTGAAAGAAGAAAGACAGGCAGTATCTTTCTCCAAATTCCCTCACTGCTCCCTAACCCCTTAAATACTATATACTTTAGGACTGTCCAGAGTGCAGATTTTAATGCAATTCAGACATGCTCACTCCTTTTTCACTTTTTAAACATGCCAAATATGACGTCACCCATTTACTGAAGTAAAAACTACAAATGAAAACATTTTAAGTAACAAATCAGAAATCCACTGTGTTCTGACGATAAAAAATTGAATGTTTAAAAACAAATGTAGACCTGTCATTTCAAATGACAAATCATTCAATACATTGCAGTCTGTATCAGCCAATCATTGCTGTGTTCACTATTTTCAAGGCACTGGATTTTGGAATTGTAGTTTAGACATTACCCAAAAAGGTGAGCACCTTATGTAGTAAGGTGTAGTAAGGTAAAGTAAGTAATGAGTAAAGAGGGAATTTAGACAAAGTCCGTGATACTGATGTTGAGAGGAAAAGGAGTTTGGTCGCTGAATGGCTGACGACTCTTGTCCTTGTGGTTCTGAGGTGAACAATAAATAGGTGCAGTGAGGTGAATTGAAGAACGGAAGGAAGAAGATACTGTATATAGACGAGTTGAAGGGGATGGGTAATGAAAGGCTGGTAAAGCAAACAGAAGGATTTTGTTCTTAATTATTTGTTAATATTAATGACACCAAAACTTTAAAGTTTATGAAGTAGCTTTTAAGGAAAACAAAAAAGAGGGAGTTCCAAAACTCACTGTGACTAAAGATGCGATTGTTACGTGTTTGTATGCATATTTATCGATATTTCAACACAGTAACAAAACTAACAAAAAAAGCCACTGGAGTACATAGACACATTACAGGGGTCACAATAAACCCATAAAGTAAAAAAAAAAAAAAAAAAAAAACACAGGTATTGCATTTAGCTCTCTATATACTTGTGGTAATGTCTTGTCCAATATATAACAAACAAGATTCCCAGGTCTTAATAAAAACATAATCTTTGCAATCGACAAGTTGACTGGTTTGTATTCATGTCAGTCTTACTGGGAATCCCTCCACATAAACAATAAAAAAGTATATATAGTAGCTAAGATACTGGAGTTTATGTGGTTGCAATGTTAAATAACCTTGACCATCTAAACCAGAGTATAGTCTATTATTGGACTATTCTCTTTTTTACTTTACCCTGGAGAACCCAAGGGGTCAAATACTGGCCCTATTTTTTCTTTTTGTAAAATGTAATTTATTTATTTTATTTGTCTTTTTGGCTCCACAAAAATCAATAAACACTAACAAAAATGTTAAATTAACTTTAAAAGCCCGTAGGAAATTGTTCTTTGGTCCTTCGGAGCTTAAGCAGTTATAACTAGCATATGAAACAGCAAAAACAGCTAATATGTTCAGGATCTTGTTCCTTAACCTTTTTCTCATCTGATGACCCTGTTCTCACCACAGATTATTTTGAAAAAAATTAGAAAATTCTTGGAAAAAAGGAGCTAAAAAGCCAGATCTCCCTGGCATCTGACTGAATTTAACTTGGTGAGATGTTGCAGAAAAGCCCAGAGCGGTGAAACATCTGGCAGGTCCGCTCAGTGACTTCCTTCCGCTGTAGCAGCATGGCTATGAACAGCACACGCACAACAAAACAGTCAACACACAACCTAGTGTCCTTCAGCATGTGGCAGACATACTCTCTTTAATACACATCGCTTTCTCCGTTTGGTAAACGTGTAAAATAAGACAGAGCAGAAAGATGATTTGCAGACTATAATGTAGGTCTGAAAGCTTTTTGCACATCTGTTGTAATCGGACAGATTGAAACGTTTTGAAGGGTTTCTTGTGATCTCTGTGATTGACAGATGTTCTCTTCCCGAAAGAAGTGTCTTTCTCTGGAGTGGAAACCAGGATCAGAGAATTGAGCTCATTTTTTGAACATCTGAAATGATCAGAAATATTTCTGTAAAGGTTTGGCCATTTTTGTTCTTGATTATGGTATTAGTTAGTTATTGTTTAGATTCAGATAAAAAGCTCCTGTGAATGTCTGTACTAAAATGCCATCATTCTTTTGTAACTGTCCCACTTTTATTTCCCCTCTTTACCCTTCAGCCTGTTTGAGCGTGACAGAACATCAGTGGCACTCACAATGGAAAAGCTCTTTTAAAGCCAAGTGTATGAATAATCAGTAAGATACCCTTATTCCATTAAAAAAAAAAAAAAAAAAAAAAAAAATTGAATATTAAAGCCGTAACAGCTGTAAATGCTTGGTATGCGTCAGATGACTCCAGAGCTGCAAAAAGCCTCTGCCCGTTTCATCCTAGCGCTTCAAGCATTAGGGGATCACTCTGCACTCTCTGTCACCATGACAACATCGGTTCCATGTCCGAGTGGGTGTACACACTTCATTTAGTAATCCTTACCGACCAGCAAGGGAACAGCTGTGTGCATGCTGAGAGGGTCTTAGCCAGCAATCATGACAAAATACACTTAATTTCTAAAAATGTGGTTACACTTGTGGGTATGATGAAATTAGTTTGAGTGGCAATAGTTACTGGATAGTACCTAACTTTGGATGGCAGATTTATTCCAAGTTATAAAATACCTTACTCATTACAAATAGTCATTTCATTGATCTTTTGCTATTTAGGACTAGATTTCTGCTAACTGACATACATACCTGTATTTTATTTTTTTTATTTTAAGTTTCTTCATCCAAATAAAGTGAAAGTATATTCCATCATCAACTTTGTTTATTTGCAAATATCTGTACACGCTTTTGTCCCTTTTTTTCGAATACAAAATGTGACAACCTCCTGTTTAATGGAAAATCCGATAAAAGTCTTAACAGGGGAGTCGAGCTAACGCAATATTATCAGCTTTTATACCATGGTCCAAGTGAATGCTCTATTCTGATTGACTGCATTGAAAAGTGATAACTTAAAAACACTTAAAAAACAATTTACTGTTAAAACACCTGAATGTTCCATATTATTGCTCTGGCTGGTAACCGTGAAAGCAGAAACTTGGAATGTAGGTTGAAATATTATTCCACAGTTCATCACAACAGCAAGACAGTAGAAAATATATCTATTCTTCAAATGTCTCTATGATAGACATGACAGGATCTTTAACACATTTTACCACCAACATTACCTTTGACTTTAAATAGTTTATTGTCTGTCTTTCTGTCTTGTTTACTTAATACTTGAAACAAAATGAAAACATGTTTATATATGATTTTAGTATCAATTAATGAAAGAAATTGTTTGTTGAAGCACATTTAATGATCAATTAATGGTGGATATTTCTTCGATCAGGATGATTTAGGAAACTATTTGTGGATTTTGTTTCTTTGAAACAAACTTGTGCTTCATCAAGTGAATAAAATAAACTTTAAAAGTTAACTTTTCCTCTGAAATGATTCTTTGAATGACTTATCATGACGTTTAGCATATATTGCACTTTCCTCCACTGGTTGATCTTTATCCACCAGCTACAGCAGAGTCAGAAGAGGTTTCACGTTGTGTAAAACTATTTACCATATTTTTTGGACTACTAGTTGGAGATGCAAAAAAAAAAGTCTTAATAGAGAGCCAAAAAAAATCTCTTGAGATAAATTTGACAAAATACAGCAACAAGAACAGACATTTTTGTCATGAAAGATGAGTCTTATGCATGGACAATAATAGACTGAATAAGTGCACACTTCACTACAGTAACCATACTTTGTAATATAGAAGGAATTTGATAAAAGTCTAGCATATTTGTGCCAGATATGAACAATTATTCAGATAACCTTAACTTAAAAAAACATGCTAATAGGTCAACTGAAAAAACTTTTTTAAAAAATTGACTTAAGCTTTGAAAAATAAATGGTAAATGTTAAGAATAACGTGAATGAAGTATTAATAGTTCAATTAATACTCATCTATTTTGTAAGTTACTCTGTTGTCAGCAGGATAATTAGTGTTTTACTTCTGACTGATTATTCTCTGATAATGGACACCTTGTAGGCCATTAACACTAACATTAAAGTCAGTTGAAATGTTTGCAATGTTTTGCCGAAGTCTACAATATATAACTTTGATTTCCTATGAAAAGATGTTTAAGTTGTTTTAACTTCTTTGATAGAAGTATTCCGCTGGCCCTGTTCTAATAAGTTATGAGTCCGACTCCCCCATTAGAATTCTCTCCCTGATCCTCTGTGGTGATAGCACCATGACCCCTGTCACCTGCAGGCGAGACACTAACTACTCATAAGTACTTCACACAAACCCACTTGGAAGAAGAATAAGAGAAGAAAAAAGAAACATCCCTTCACATTCATCAGACTTAAAAGTCGTGTCTAAGCAGGTGGATCTCTGCCTTCTAAACTTGGCAACACGCCGTGTTCCACTCTGACAGGCTGACAATGATTGTAAAGGAGACATGCAGGAATGAGAAAGGCTGAGGAGCCCTTTGAAATAAGACGCTGCTTCTTGATTTTTTTTTTTTTTTTTGTCACGGACCATTGAGCGCTTTAAAAACAGCTTTGCGACCGACAAAAGAGAGACAAGTCTTTTCACTTCACAATAACTTGCATTGGTTGGTTGTCGTGTACAAACAGTCTCTAATTAAAACGAGCATGAAAGAGTAAGCAGGGAAAGTTAAGGGACTGGCATTTTCCCGTAATGGGTTTGCAATGAGCATGAAATTATAGAGCAGCAGGTTTATGGTGGTATATAGCCTTCATTAGTTTGCTTATTAACATTCTTTAAGCTCGGCTCTTATTTTCCTATCACTGCACTTTTTGTGGCTCTGCTGCATCTAATAAGAAAATGTTTATCCTATGATGTTTATCCCACCACACTCCAAGTTGTTAATAATGCAATAAATGGGATATGCATGTATGTTTTTTTTTCATTTAAAGCAGCCTACAATATTAATATGAATCATTTTCCCTTGTATTCTGAAATTCTTTGCATATATTTTGTCCTGCAAGGTTTTTTATTCTTATCTTGTTCATTTATCTAAAGAGGAAAAAAAAAATCAATCATAGTTGTACACAGACACAAGCTTTCAGTGAGTGTTGTCTTGCTTTATTGATCTTTTTTTTTGTCTAATTTGCACCAAAGTATTACACCATAGTGAAGTTCTCTCAATCACATAAACAGGAGGCTGGCAGTTGTTTTATAAAATCCACCAAATGTATTTGTTTATGAAATAAATCCGCTTGTTTTATGGAACGAATGGCTGTAAGTTATCTTCTCTGTGAGTGTGCACATGCATTTGGGGTGTGTTTGTTTGTGTGTGTGTGGGGGGTGGGGGGTGGGGGGTGGGGGGGATTTTAGTACTAACCCTGAATTGAAATGATTCAAATGTAGACGTTTGCACTAACTCTGGCAGTCATTTTCTCAGCTGTTTTGACACCGAAAACACTGAGTTTATGAATTTTAAATCAGTGAACTCAGTTCAGGTTTGAACTCTAAATTAGATAAACCTGCTTCGTGAAACGGACCCCTGGAAAAATGAGTTCAGAATTGTGTGTTTGTTTTCTGTTGTAAAGTGTTCTGGTTGTTCTCCTAAAACATCTCTTAGTACAGAGAAAGAAAGATTTTGCTTCCAAATCATTCATTAGTTCATAACCCCTTTGATTTAAAAAGAAAATGTGTTAAATTTGACCAAATTAGCAAAACAGCGTTTGTTTTAGTTTAATGTTGAATTTGTAAATGGAGTTTCTAACAGACTGTGATCCTTTTGGTCTGATTCAAAGCTGGAGGGTAATTGCTGAGGACAACACACAACAACAATGTGGATATTTTACTAATAAGAACTGCTAAAAACATACGAGCGTTTGCATGTTTGTGTCATTGGTTAGAGCACCTTTGTGAGTGTGCACAGATGGGAATGAAAAGATGGATGAGTCTGGGTGGTGTTGGTCTGTTATCCTCCTCCTTCGTTCCTAAATGAAAGCTGGATTTTTCAAAGCTGTTTTTAGGAGAACTGAGGTGTCCGTGTCCCTTTTAGAAGGTGCTCCCCCAGCCCTGCAGGGACAGCTGAAGAATAATGCAGTTGTGTGGGCTTCTCACAGATGTTCTCTTACAAGCCCTGATGTTGATGTATGGAGGGGTCAGTCAGTGCTGAGTTTGTTCTGCACAGACTGAAACTCATTTTCCACTGGAGATGACTCTGTCAGGATTTATGCTTTTATCTTCTCCAGGTTTATTAGAATGATCTTCTATAGTTAACAATGGCAGTTTCTTCAGCTTTAGATTGTTTCTTTCAATAAATATGGTTTAGAAGAGAATCATATTACAAAAAAAATCTCTAGATTAAAATAAAAATACAATTTTTATTTGTAATATGTGTTTGGATTCATGATTTTCTTTTGGTTTACAACACCTTAACTTTTGCGAATGAAGCACTAATCCAACAAATGACCATTAGATATGTTATATCCTCCATCACAACTTTCATTTATGTATTATTTATTTTAATCATTTGCATATTCTATTTTAATAACACATACATAAAAGGGGTATTCTTAAGCAGTTTATCTTATTTTTTTTACTGTCAATAAATGTAATGTACATTGAATTTATTTAGGAAATCACTTATTGCTAAAGATAAGGAGCTTTTCAAGTTTCTATATTTAAATTGTCATAAATTTGTGTGTCTTTATGATTCAATCATCTTGACATGTGCTATGATTTTTGTCCAATTGATGATAGGATAATGACATTTGGAGGAAACTGTGTTGTTGTGTGATGATGACATCACACAACAACATTTCCATTCTTTCCTGCTGCCGGACAAACATTACAAAGACATTTTATTAAAAAAAATTCAGTTTAAACACAGTTGTGTTCCTGATCCTACAATCTACGGGCCTGACTCACATTTATAGAAAGCCATAAAAATCAATGGCGGGGATGAAGGTTTCAGAAGTTCGTGTGTAAGAAGAAAAATCGAAGATCTAACATTTTGTTTTTTATGATTTTATTTTTTCCTCAAATCTTTAAATACTTTTTGTGTAATAGGCTGTTAGGTAAGCAACTTTCTCTTTTATGAAAACTGTTCATTTATATATGTATCTATATAGCTCTGTTTTCTTTTTTATAATCTACAAATCGATACTGAAAACACTTAATGCTCCAGCAAACATGTTTGCATCAAATAATTTATAGGTTTTAATAAACCTTATAAAATTCAAAAAGATCCAGTTTTAACTCATTAAAAATATGTTTTTCATACTTAATGCTGGCAGCAGCTCTTTTTAATGACATGTAACTGACACTAAACATTAAATACAAGCAGATAAAATGTTAGGAAATAAATTTAGTTCTACTTTCTGGCTGTTTTAAGATGTGCAGCAAAATTAAACTTGTTTTAACACGTTTAATGTAAAGCAAATCCCCCCAGGATCTGTGCCAGTTTTAAAATTATGAGACTTATCATGTTTTGTTTTTTCCTTAAGAAAGACTAAACTGTTGTTTGTTGTAAGGATAAAGACCCACTCCGATCATCTATTGATCTATTTTTAAAGCGGTCCCAGTGGTGTTTTAATTATAATTGTGCAGTTTTTAGCCGAAGACCAAAAAAAATTGCTGTCATTTTCTAGGACATAGCTTCTGTAAAGCGATAGTAGTTTTTTAGAAATTCACCTCTGAGTTGCAGGTGGGACTGTTGGCACCGAGCAATCCCGCCCCCACTTTCCCTCCCCATTGCTGAAATTGCTGGTAGCCATCCCAGGATATTTTCTACGTCACAAATACAATGTTTTCCATTTTTTTTATTTTCTCATCTGCTCCTGATTAACAATTTAAACAAAGAGATATATAAAAATTATATTCTGAGCCTTTTTATAATTTAATATTTTACCATAAAATGACGCGAAACTTTGGTGCAAAGGAGCAAAAACATGCAGACTGTTGAGATAAGACTTTTAATTTAAATATTATGAATTCAACACAAGTCTGGTTTTGACACTTTTCCCACACTCTAATTGGCACGCTCCTGTTCTTTAAAGAACTCTGTGAATTATGCACAAATACAGCTTAGTGTGTCTGTTTTAGCAGCATGTTGCACCGTGTAATCTTCCACCTGCTGCTGTGGAAAAAGACGATGCACACAGCTCATTGCACATGACTCATATTCACTGGAATTAATGCAAAGTTTTTGTTATTTTATTGCTATAAACCCTGAAGTCTCACACCTGAATAAAAAAAAGTCCTTCTTCACATCTACGATTAGTTTAATTGGATCTGTTCCTTTAGTTAAAGTTGAGGAGTAAAGCAAAGCAACTTGTGTTTTTTTTTTTCTTTTCCATAGTGAATACAAGATCTAATTTGATGTAAAACATAGTCAAATTAGATGTAAGAAAAAACATCTCATTGCTTTTTTTTTTTTTTAACCACACAAACTGTTGAGTTTATTTTGCTTTTCTCTGAACTGAAATCCATGTTCACCGTTATATGTTAAGGCACAAAAAATACAAACTCAATGAATGCAGATACAATATGCTTTACAGTGAATTTACATTTAAGTAAATGCATAGCATTGCAACGTCTGTTTCACTCAAAAATAATTTTAAAAAGAGAAGTTTTGCTTCATTGTTTTTCCTCAGCTGCAGAATATTAAATTAAAAGCTGCTGACTTTAATTAATTTTGTCTGCATGAAGCAGTTTGAGTTCACAAAGTGAAGTTGTGTTTCTAAAACATGAGTGTGCGCCGCACCGCTGAAACCCTCCTCGTCAGTGCGTGTAAATATTTGTGGGAACCTCTCAGGAATGCTTTGTGGGCGATGTAGAATTACTCCTTGTATATTGACGTTGACCTGCCCTGCCCAACATTGAGAAGGCCAAGGGTATCCAGGCCAAATGCAGAAGATTATGTTTCTGTCAAGTCACTGCTTTGATTGTCTTATTTTCCTGTCATCACTCCAATAATTCAATTAAGAAGCTGCATTCCTGAGTCTGGCCGGGCCCGACGAAGAGCCCAGTGATTGACAGGCAGGAGACATTACCATGCAAAGGGGAAGAGAGTACAGGCAGAGATATGAATATTTGAGTAGATGACATAAAAGAAGTTGTAATTGATTTCCTATCTGAGCTTCTGCTGCATTTATTGAATCGGTGCATTCTTCTCCGACTCGGTCGCTGGAGTCGTTGTGATGATTCATTGTCTCTTTCTGAGAACTAACTGTCGCATATTTTGTCGTGATTAAGATTTTTGCCAATCCGAGATCTTAAGTGACAGAAATCCAAAGACTTCCCTGAAGCATCTGAAGGCTTATTCCTTTATGGGTGGATGCAGGTTGTGTGCTGGCGAAAAATTAGCAAATAGACTCAAGATCTTCACCAGATATAAAGGTCGTAGACTGCTGGGTGTGCCAGTTGAGCGAAAATGTTCATGCACATTTTTTTCTATGGGCATGCTGCAGGTGACAGGTCATAGTGAACACTTATACAACAAGCTGGAAGTAGTTAGTTAGAGGCAGGCGTGTTGTTTGGATTTTTTATGCGTTAACCACCCCAAATATTTTGTAAACTGCGCTAGGAGTCCGTTAGTGCTGTTCACGTGATAAGTGTGCACTCATTGAGTTCAGCCTGACTGTTTGAAATAAGGAAATTAGAAAATCAGAGTGTAGTGTGTGTGGACGTCCTTCAGGCGTATTAATTTTCACTTCAGTATCACGTGCACACCCATGCAGCATTTGCACAATCTGGAAGGAGCCGGCACTCACACCCTACACCATACTACAGCATCACTTGCACGTCATAAATGTGTGTAACTTAAATTATCCTTATGAATACTTCACTATATAGCTACCACCCGCACAGCAATGCTGCGTGGTATTTTCATGACGTCCCTTGAGGTGGCCGTTTGAGTCTGAAGGGAACTGGAAGACACGCCGGCACTTGTTGCCTGCCCATTCTAGAATGTGCTAAATACAGGTTCTCTGATGCACTTTTGACATATACTATTAACCCTGGACTGTCGCTACCCAAAACTCACAGTGGGAAGAGGGTTCATGATTCTAAATGTTGAAACAATTCTCCAGGCTTTTTCTTTCAAAGCTATATTCCAATATATGAAAGACTTGTCATATAAATACATAGACACAAACTGCAATTGTTCATTTGTCCCTCATGATCAATTTTTAAACAGTTGTTTTTTTTTTTTTTTTGAAAAGAACGCTACACATTTGTCACAACCAAATCTGAGTCCCTTATTGGTCAAAGTTCAACTGCTTTACCTTTTAAGTGAGCATTCAACAGTGAATTTAAAAACTTGCAAAGACGTGTGAACGCAAAAGCATTGAACGCAGAAGCCGGAGACTTTTCATTGGAACATAACACTTGAACGCACCTTTTTTGAGAATAAGATGCTACTCGCTATGACCCTTGATGGGCCGGAACAACCCAAAAACCTGCAGCACTTGTACAGGTCAATCCCCCAATTGGGTGCATGTGACTTAGGATTTAGTTACTGCAGATGAATTGAACATTCCTCCTTGACAGGTGTAGGCGTCTAAACTGCTCCGCTCCTCTTTTCTGCAGATGTGATCCACACTGTTGGACCGGTGGCCAGAGGTCATGTGGGCCATACAGAGAGCAGTGACCTCGCCTCGTGCTACCAGACCTCCCTCAGGCTGATGGAAGAACATAACTTGAAAAGTGTGGTGAGTACAGCACTTCATCTTTTCAAATTTCAGCACAGATCCACAGAGATGAAAGATACAGAGGACTGTTTCTGCTCCACAGAGATAAAGTCTTAAGTGAAAAAAAATCAACATTTTTTTGAGAAGTTGTGTCAACAGAAGGATTTAGCTTCACAAAATGCCTTAATCTTCTTTATCCAACAAACAACAGAGAAGACAATAACATGGCTGCTCTTTATGTTTGTCAAATGAAGGTGCTTTTCCTGTGGATTACTTTGGCATGTGTCAGAATGAAAACATTTCTTTGTGTACACCTTTCTGCTTTTTCTGTTAATTACTTAGATGTGTCTTGAAGGCTAAAACAATGCTTCCAAAATGTGCCAAAAACACATATAAATTAATAATTTTTTATTATTATTATCTGCGGGGAGAATTTGTTGAATGTGGAACAACTAAAGAGGTGGATTGTTTTAATGGTCTCAATTAATAAATAACACATGGGTATGTTTATGTCAGGCTAAGGATTGTGTTTTAGGGTAATCTGGATAAAAATATGGATATGGATGAAATATAAGGTTGCTGGAATTCGGAGTAAACCTTAATTTTAGAACCCAGTTCTTATAATTAGATGAATATCATTAAAATGAATGCAAATTCCAATTTAATTTTAATATTTTTAAAGTGGGTAAAAAATGTGAAAGAGAATTGTTTCTCAGTATTCTCTCATTTATCACAAGTTTCTTCCAAAAAATATCAGCGATAAACAAAATCTACAGTGGTCAACTTCCTCATTTACAAAAATGCTTAACATTTTTCTGTTTTGTATAAACTCTCGAAGTTCAAACCTTCATAGAATAACAATTCTAGTTTTATAGAATGAAAACAAAGATCTGATCGCAATCAAAGATTTCTTTAATTTAGAAAATCTAAGGCATTTTGTACAGAAGATACGGCAAGAAGGAGGTTAAAAAAAAACGCAAAATTTGCAAAACAGCGAAAACCACAAAATATTGACCAAATTACAGCAAGGGACTACTGTATTTACATTGTTACGGTTATGATTCAACCCTTTTACACTTGAGGTTTAGCGCTAGTATTTGCATTATTTTGATTATTAACGCAATATTAGCGCTTTCGAAAGTGTGGAAAAGCTGCCTTGCACTAATATGCAACACTTTAGAGTTTTGACGTGTTTACACAACCAACATAAATCACCTGATTCTGACATGAGGAAAAGCGACTTGTCACCATTATGCAACACTAGTAATGTGTTATATAATGTTGATTCATACTGATCGAGTAAATAGTCAAAGATCTGCGGTGTGTCAAAGTTATTGTTCACCTCTTACCATTTCCCTTAAAGAGTCAGAGTAGCAACACATCTTCCACTGAGTTGCATATTTAGTTTGGGGGGAAAACCACCAAATGGTTCCCAAGCACGGCTGTGTCTGCAGCTCACCACTCCCCCAGGGGATGGGTCAAATGCAGAGAACATATTTCACACACTTCAGTGTGCGACAACTAATGGGACTTTAACTTGCGGCCCCTTGTGGCGACATAGGCAGTAGCGAGAAGGGTGATCTACTTTTACCACCAATCCAATCCTCAGAGCTCTATTGCTTTTGTCTGGTTCATGGGACTTCTGATGTTTCCTTCATTCAAGTTAATGTTCTCAGTGAAGGAAGATCTCAATCACTCTCATGATTGTCATGATTTCCCCCCTTCCTCAGGGGTCTAATAATAATCTTAAAATCATTATCATCCTACTAAGTAAAGTTCTAATTTTCTGAACAAACATCATACCTTGCTCCCAACCAGAGGCCAGTTAATGAAAGTACAGTTTCTGCAAAGACGACCGTGACCCCCTCCTGCTCTGTTACAAACCTGTGACTATCAAACATCAACCAAAAACATTATTGCATTTCTGATTTTTGCCTAAATCAGCAGCATATCTGTTGCTCTTGAGCCATTTTTAACCACATTTCAAGCCTTAAAGAGACACAACTTTTGAAGGTTCCTCACAGCTTGATGGGCAGAAGGAAGACTGTCACTTAAGGTCTGTCTTTGCATTTATTTACTTATTCAGTGACCCATACATTTTTACGAAACATATTTGTTTTCATTTGGACAAACTAGATTCTGTCTAATGTATTTACACAGCTGCTCTGAGTTGATCTCGACTGAGGAACTTGGTTCTCTGTGATTGACTGGTCTTGGAGGATAAGTGTAATGATTAACATTATCTGAGCTACAGTGTATTTAGTTTCTCTTTGCTGCAACAACAGAAATAACTTGGTAGAACTTCAGGAAAATGAGCTGTGTGGTACTTTTTCTGGAGCCGCCTCGCTGCGGAAAACATTTTTTTAAGGAAATGCTCAGCCTCTTGAGATCCTGTGATTGCGGAGTGAGTCACAATTGTTTAACTGATCGGGGTAATGCATATTTTGACCCACTCACAAAGAAACAGCTCTTCTGAAAGGAGGAACCCAGCTAAGTGGGTCTCTAAATGGGCAAAAAGAGGTTCTACAAGTGAAAATCTTTGGGTCACCAACAGGGATTTCACCGTTTCAGGAGGTTGAGGAGAAAGGGAAAAAAAGATAAATTCAAAATAAGTGTGACCCTGGCACAATAAAAGGGAATAGCAATGCATTTTTGATCTGTGTTTCTTCCATGTAAGAACCAGCCTTAAGGCAGCATGACAGTTGTCTGCCATAGTCATATCAAAATCCCCCTCTATATGTAACATGTCAAGAGGGAATGAACACGGAATACCACTGAATTTCAGACAGAAAATGCTACCAGTCTACCTTAAGGCAGCTTGGTGAATATGAGTGAACATTTACCAATACCCCCAGAAGTCAGAAATGAGATGCAGGAGCTTTTCTGTGTCCCTTGATGTTGCACTCGCTCTCAGCTCCACCGGGATGGAATATAGAAAGATTGAAGATGTGTCTTTAGGCAACCCCAGGCAATCCCAGATTGAATTAAGTGGTTATTTTGGAGTTTCTAGGTTAAATAATTTTCATAAAGTTTGATCATTAAAAGAAGCTTTCCATTTTTTTTTTTAAATTCTGCTTTCATTCAGTGAAGTCCTGTAAATAAATTCATTTTAAGTGTTTAGTTTATGGCTTTTTATTCATTTTTTGTTCTTTTTATGATTATTTCTGACACCTAATGTCATTTGTTTGTTTTTCTCATTTTATAATGTTATATGTATAAATATATGCTATGAAAATGAAGAAGTTTATTCTCCAAAAGTCAATTTAAAGTATAGCGTCAAACTTTTGTACTGTGTATTTTATAGGTGTCAGGATTTGTTTTTTTTATTCAGAATTGTCTGAATAGATTTGGTTTTGATAACAAACTAACAATTTTTGCTTTTGACTTAATATGATGCTGTCAAATATCAAGATTTAAGGAGATTTAGACTAAGAAAAGATTTGAACTTTTAATGTTAAAATGATAGGTTTTCTCTTTAAAAATAACATTAAAAAGTGTTTCATTATGATAAGTATATGTTATTTTTTTGAACCAAAGTTGTGATGATCTCAAAAAGCTCTTTCCATGCTATGTTTGGATTTTCTTCTTCCTGACAGTTTTTTTTTTTTTTTTTTTTTTTTTTTGATACTTTGATTTTAATGAAAAAAGCTCCACGTTTGGTTGATCTTTCTAAATCGTCCCTGGATGGTTGTTTGCAATTTTTTTTTTCTCTGTGTGTCTTTGTGGCAGTCTGCTTCCTCTTCAGTTTGCTTTTCATCCAGTGAAACCTCAGGCTGAAAATGATGCCAGAATGGATGGATAGTTGTGGTGCTGTCCCTGAAATGAGATTTTCCTCACCTTCCTTTAACTATGTCCGGAAAGTTGTGATAAATTAGACACAAAAATCAGATTCAAGACTGCGTTTTTATTTTATTTTTTCTTAATTCAACGTCAAAGAGTGATAATCTTTTCTAAAATCTTTCTTTAAACCAAAATTATTCCCTCTCCTGTGGGGTTTTTCAGTAACTCATTAAGTGCTGGGATCTAAAAGCAGGTCTGTGTGTTTTATTTCTATGCTTCTATGCTTTCAGGATAAATGGATGCAGATCTAGGACTAGCAGACAGATTCCAATGAAAAAAATATGGTTTGTTTGAGCCAAGACACTTGCTGTTCAAACAAGACATTAAAGCTAAATGCTCTCTATAATGATGAGACATTAAGCCTTCACACTTAATACGTTTTATATTTTTGAAGTCACTCCAGGCCCTGTTGGTTTTGCAGAAGCTACTGCACATTCTGCTAAGTTAGATTATGTTCTCTCTGCCTGTCTGCATGCATGTATTTTACATCTCAGACGGTTGTTTTTGTTGCACGACAGTCTTCCTTTAATGTGAGCCTTCATCCGTTGGTGGAGACAGCGGGATGCTGCAGATCCCCGAGCTCTGACTGACCGCGTCCCGCAGGCGGAGGGGCTGCTCGGCTGCAGCACACAGAAGTGCTGTGGGAGCCGAAGTGCAGCTCTGGGCTTATGAACAGCATGTTGTCAAACAGCCCCCTCCTCTGCTCACTGCTTGTTACATGACAGTTTGCTGTTTGGTTTCTAAGCAGGTGGAAAGCCAACCAGGGAATATAGTTTCCAACACGTCAGTTTCCTACAGGAAACTGTACTGAACTTCTGTGGTGATCATTATTATTAGAAACAAGAATTTAATTATTTTATTATGCCAACTAGAGGTGCAGGCGGGAAATCGATTATTAGATTCTTTGGTTATGATCCATAAACAGTTCTGAATTGTGGCGTGAATTTTACATCAAGAATTTAAAAAAAAACTGAATGAGATTTTACATTAAAGTTAAAAGTAGAACTTAAACATGCAGCTTGTTTTCACTCTTGACAGTTTTAAAGAGAACACAAACATGGCTGCCCCTGCTGAACCGCCCCAACAAAACAATTGTGTTTTTTGTGTTTTTAACACGTTCTTTTAACCATTTTTTGATGACTGGGAACATCTATACAGAACATTAAGATTAGAACAGCATTTCCATTTTTTTTTTTTTTTTTATTCAAGTACAGTTGCAAGAGAAAGTATGTGAACCGTTTGAGAGTACCTTTATTTCTGAACGGAATGAACACATGACATGTTTTTTTTTATTTTTATTTTTTGAATCTAAATCACAAAAATTTTGCCTGCTTAAATCACACCAATTCATGTTTTCATTTTTTTTATTGAACACAATCACATGTCCAGCTTATTCATAAAACCAATTCACATCCTGCGGCTGTTGTTGTGAATGTGGAGGAGACGAAAAAACGCTGCTTGAAAAACAGCTTCTTCTTCACAAGCTCCCTTTCTTCCTAGGGAAGGGGGGCGCGGGTTGCTCCTCACTGACAGTCCTGCCCATACATCAGAAGTGAATTCCTAATAAACTTGCCGCTCTGCTGAAAATATGTCCTAGAAAATGACACAAGGTGGATGCTTCAGAATAGAGCTGATCAGGGAACTTTTGACGTAACTTCTACATGACAAATATGAGCTTTTTTAATGCAATTATTTATCTGCTCCTGATTCACAACAATTTGAACTAGATATATGGCATTACCTGCGATAAGGCAAGTTTGAATGCTGTAAGCTGAATGCGGTTGCTGAGGATGCTAGAGCTGATAACTGAAAACACGGAACCAAAAGCTTGCTGAAATGTTAGCTAAATCCTAAATTAGCCAAAAAAAAGATTAAAAAAACAGCTAAAATCTCTAATTTGCCAAAACAGCGAGCATAATGCTAAAATATTAGCTAAACGCCAACTTAGCCTCAACAACTGGAAAAATATTATTAAAAAAAACAGCTAGCATAATGTTAAAATATTAACTAAACTTCAGATTATCTTAAAAAAAGTCTCATTTTTAGAAAACAGCTTGAAAAATGTGAAATTATTAGCTAACCAACAAATTTGCCAAAAAAATCAAAAATGTTTTAGCTAAAATAGTTAACACGTTGCAGAAATTAAAGCTAAGTACCAAATTACCCTAAAAGCCCCAGTACTTGCTTAATATTTTAAAGTTTGAATGGTGTCTCTAGCTGCAAGTGCAAAAAAATTTGAAGGATTTGAGCAATTTCTCTTTTTTATTTTCCTCAGTATTTCAAAACCTATAACGTTTATGAATACCTAAAATACAAGCAGTAATGTCCTGAACGAGCTCAACGTCTTGATACCAAGATTTCTGATATAATTGAGATTGTCTGAGATTGAGTTCTTACGTGCCCAAAAAAATATGGAAAGACGCAGGAGAATCACTACTCAGAAATGCAATTGAAAGCTTAATTTTTGTAATACGTGTCCTCCATCATCAGAAAATGGCACAAGAACATGTTAAAAACACCAAAAGCACAATTTTCATGGGAAAGCTGATCTAGTGATAAAAACTCTCATTATTATCTAATTAAGGTTTTTGTGTTCAGGCAAAAATGTGTCCTTGAAAATGTTTCAATTGTTTATTAAGTAAACGAACAACAAAACTCTACATGTCATAATTGTTGTGTCTTAATGACTGTTACTAATCTTGTCTTTACTTACAAATACACTTTGGTGTGTGCATAGATTAAATGCATAGATTCCGGATTTGCCAATAATTATTTCATTATATATCTGTTGCCTCCTGAATCACAATCAAATCATGAGGTGCCCAAAGATGCCTTCCCCAAATGCTAACATATTTGACGTGACATTAGCAGCGCATCATCTCATCAATTCTAACATTACTTGACATTCATTCAAGACGTTTCCAGCAGATGTTAAACATCACATTTCCTGTGAGTTAAGGAGGCTCTGAATTGTCTTTTCCTTGGTGTATGTAAAATCAGACTCTTGGGAATCTTATCTCCAAACAACCATGAAGCCATTCAAAAGTTGAATCTGAGTAGTTATTATGAGTTAGCCATGGAAAGCTGCTCGGATTCTTCCTGGAAGCAAACGCAGCATCTGTCTGTCGGGCTGAAAGAGACGCCGCCATCTGGAAAACATTCTGCCTCGGTCTCTGATTTGCTTTAAAGATTATACTAAGTACCCATTATGCTGTGACCTTTAGAACAAAAGAACGCCAAAAGTCCACTTTACTCATTGCACATTTATAAAGACAAGATGACAGAATTTTGTTCTTTTTGCTTTTAAGTGAAACAAACTTTTCTTTATATTTGCTTTTCTGCTAAAACCTTGTTGCTTTTGGACTTTGATGGAGTTTATGCCTTAATGCCTTTGTGGATGTATCTGTCATTTGACTATTTCAGGCTGTGGGTTGGCAGCTGCCAGTGTGGGCAGTGACAGGGTCTCAGACTGTATTTAGTGACCTCCTGTCTGACTCCCAGGCGGCCTTGGAAGTGTTTTGTAGCCATAACACACTGGCTTCGAAAAGATCCAGCAGGGAAGCCACAAATTGCCTGTTGAAGGAAAAAAAAAAAACACCAAAAGCCAAGTGGATTGCAGAGGAATAGTGTAGAATGATAGGATTAGCCACCCTTCTCTGTTGGCTTATTCCAAGGCTGCCAGGAGCTTTAGTGCTCATTCATCTTTGCCCAATATGCTCCCAGAATGCATTCCCCAAAAGCAGTATTGTACGGTGACATACATCAGCATGCACATTCTGTTTGAAGATTACAGCTGATGGCCCCCACTAAATAATGTTTGACATGACAGGGACAAACAACACTGTATCAAAGGAGTGGGGGGGTGCGTGCCCCCAGGGTGTTTTCAAGAGAGGGATACTCTGTTGACATGCTGGATAAAACAATGTCTTACATTCAGTTCTGACGTTTCTGACAGCATCGCCTTTGTTGTTCAAAATGATGTGGCCTGCATATTTTTTTCTGATTTCTTTTTGTGGATTTAGGTTTTAAAAAGAAAGTTTTTTCACTCTTCTGAATAAAAGAACTCCAACTCCATTTTTCAAAAACCCACTATAACAGACTTATTGACAGCTATTTGTTCCAGCCCATGTGCTCTTTACACACCATTAATTCCTCACTGTTTAAGTAAACACAGAATGTAAATTTTACTTTCAGCATCTTTGGAAAGTCGTACAAAAGTGTGATCAGATTAACTGTGTTGGACTGCAGAATAATAAAGACTCTGCTCATGTGTGTCACAATCACAGTTGTGTCACAAAATTTTTATCTTTAAATTATTCAGTTTTAAACTTTTTTTTTTTTTTTTTTTTTTAACCCCAAGAATTTTTAAAGCCATTTACCCCTTGAAACCCTTTAGGGAATATTTTGTAAATTCTTAAAAAATGGATTCACATTGGCATGTTTTAAGGAGAGCTTTTCATGAATAAATTAATTTTAAAATGTTAGAAGGAAGATGAAGATGAATCCCTCGGAAGATGTTTAATGTCTGAAAGAAAACATCTGATTAAGTTTTTGTGCTTATAAAATGTAATTCTGATCACAGAGAGAGGCACACCTATGCAAGGTTTAGATCATTTTTCTTTCACTTTCTGTAAAGCTTTAGTCACAACTGCTCTTATGGGTGGATACGAGCTGTCTTTCGGGGAAAAATGTACCGGGCAAGCAGGTGACCCACACGAAATATGAAGGTTGCAGACTGCTTGGTAAAGCCATAGAGTGGTAATGTTCGTGCTGCAGGTAACAGGTCGTAGTGAACACTGAAAACAAAACACAAGGGTAGGTAAGGTTGAAGTAGGTGAGACAGGCAGATTTTCATCTTTCCTTACCCCACAAATCCTGTGGACTGTGCAAAGAGCTTATTAGTTCTGATCATATGATAAGTGAAAGATCCTTTCGTACAGCTTGACTGTTAGAAATGCAGAAATTAGACAATCAGAGTGTAGCTTTGTGTGGGAATTCTACAGGCGTCTTTGGGGACCTATCCCCTGCACACACTGTATGTGCGACATTTGTGTTGGGTCACTAAGGGGCCAGTCCTCGCACCTTACTAACGATAAGAGCAGAGGTGTCCAAATCCATGCCTTGAAGGTCGGTGTCCTTCATGTTTTCCAACCTATCCGCCATAGAAGCCTCTTATTGGTTAAGCACACCTGATCCAGTTAATTAACAGCAGAAAAGGCAAAGTTTCTAAAAAACCAGCAGGAGGCCAGCCCTCGAGGCCTGGATTTGGACACTGCTGGACTAGAGAATGGAGTAAGGATTTTGTACATCGTCAGTGCATGCTACTCATATCAACCATAGGAATTCTTCACAATACACTTACCACACAAACAACAATGGAATGTTCCATTTTCATGACGTCCCTTGAAATGGTCTTATGGGCCTCAAGGAAACTACAAGACACACCTGTTTCTCCCCCCCTAAGATGCAACATTTCCTCTCTATGACCTTCCAAGGGCCCAGACAACCCAAAAACCCCTACATGTCAACAGCATTTAAGGGTGCTTGTCACTGAAGCTTTATTTCCAAAAATGCACTGAAATTAGTCTTAGCAATGTTGGATATTGGTTGTGGGGCTGTTATTATTATATGTTTTGCTCTGAAATGCTCATTGTTCAACCGAAACAAAAACTCTTGTTGTGTAGTCAATTCTAATTCATTATCAAATATTTTAACATTATTATCTTTTCATTTTTTAGTTACATATATTGTTTCTTAATGTATTGTGCCAAATTTTTTATCAAGATATTTTCTAAAACTATTCAAAGTGGTCTTTTAAATATGATAATGACGATTTTTTTTTCCCAAAATAAAAAAAAACTAGTTGTTTTTTAGGGCATTGTTTCTGCAGAGCATTTGTAGTTCATTAGAAATTCACCTCTGAGCTGATATTGACCTCTGCTAATATCACCCCTATCACCCCTTTGTTTCCACTCTCTCCCACTAGCTTTCAGCCTCCTTACACCCCATTGGAGCTATCCAGCCGTACAGTTTTGAGCAAGATGCCAGCTCAGAACGAGGAATCTATTTATTGGAATTTATTGGATCTATTTGTCTGCAAGTGGGTCCATCAGAATGGGGTGGAGCAGAAAGACTTTGGTCAACCCATTTAATTTTCTACATTACAAATGAGAACTTTAAAATCTGCTTCTGACCCATCAATATTTGAATAAAAAAATACTCAGAAATGCTGTTTTAATCTGAAGTTATTTTACACATGTCCTCCATCATGAAAAAAAATGCTACAAGATCATTGGAGTGAGTCGTTAAGCTATTTGTATGTACATAAAATACAACAGAAACATAAAGATTTGTTGTTGAGTTTTAATATAAAGAATCATAAGATTCTAAACAAATGTTGCTTTGGTGGTAGACAGGAAGTCTACAGCTGATGCTGTTGGGCTGACATGACATGTCTGGGTAAGACTGTGGGTTTTGCAGAGAGCCCTCTGACTTCTTAAATCTGAAATGGTCTGGGGGGTTTTGCTAATGACCCTTTTGGTGCTTCTGTCCAGGTGTTAACGTGGCTCCACATGAAGCTCTTGATTACAGTTCACACTTTGTGCAGCAAAAGTTTTCATGTGGTATCATCATTTAACTGCCTTTGGGACGCGCCATTATTTGTGCCCCACTTTCACACACACCACACACCTGCGTGCTTCAACAAAGGTTAATTAGACAGAAGCTTAAAAAGGTCACACTACCATTTAAATTAGTCCTTTCTGTTTGCCTGATCCAAATCATTGGCAACACCGGGCCAATTATCCAGTTGTACTCATAGTAGTTGTGCTACTCTGCCACCTATTTGGAATTAATGACCATTGGACACCCAATTGCCTCAGCGACCTAATTCAAAAAGAGGCAAGCACAACGGGAAGAGCTTCAGGTGCAGCAAACGTCACCTTGTTCTGACATTCCCTTCATTTCAGGGAAACTGAGGAACTTTATGTGAGGTGAAATAGTAAGATATGTAAAATGTGACATTTCCACACAACCTGAGTGGGGTAGCAATTGAAGGAGACTATAATCTCTAGAATGTGCTGGTTAGAATATGCTACGGTATTGATTATAAGCACGCCATATCCATAGCAATGATCAGTAAGACTAAACTTTATCTGCTTCTAATGCTATTTCACCTTAATATTCTGAAAGTTAGATCCTAAATCCTTTTTTATGTGCACTTAAAATAATAAAGAGCCCTCATATAAATACCAGTCTCACTCAATCAATCAGCTCTTAAAACAGTTTGATTTCATTCCTTCTCTGTGCTGTTTTACCTGCCTGTAATGAGTCTCTTCCATATTGATGAGGCCCGTATCTTTTCTGGTACCATGTGGGATATCTGTACACTCGCATCCAAATCTTGGACTGTCGCAGGAAGTTGTTGATTAAACAGACATCCTTCCTCCCATGTGGTGTGGAACAAACACAGCAGAGTAAGCATTCGTTCATCAAACGTACGGTACAAATACTATTTCTGCATGGTTCATTGTAAAGCTCACTCATTTTTTATTGTTGGTTTCACTTACAGAAAGGCAAGTCTGGGGCTATGTCAAAATACCCTCCCTATTCCTTGACTACTAAAAAACTACATAGTGCTGGACTATATAGTGTCTTGGATTTTAAAGCAATTCTGACACCATGCTCACTGCTTTTTTGAAACAACGGAAATGATGTCAGGGATTTCATGCAATGAAAATCTTATCAATGCAAACATTTCACTACGTCTATTTCTGACTCCACTGTGTTCTGATGATGAAAATGTGGATGGCTTGTTAAAAATTACATTTATATACGTTATTTAGCAAATATTGTTTGACCACAATTCATTATGGTCTATATTTGCTAATGTAGTGAGCATCGATGCACTGGTATTTCACAAAGACTTCTGGGAAAATTCTTGGGTACTTGATTTTGGAATTGTACATTCGGAAAGCACTACAAGATGGCGAATGCACTATGTAGTGTACTATATAGCGAGTGGGGAAGGAATTTGGACATGCCCTTTGTCACAACTGTCCTGACAGGTTGACTTGTGCACGTAAAACATGGGAAAACCTGGGTGGGACACACAGATGGCCAGCACAAAATATTGGTTGTAGGCTGCCCCATAGAGTCAAAATGTTCATACACCTTTTTTTTTTTTTTTTTTTTTTTTAATATAGGCATGCTGTGAGCCACAGGTCATGGCACTTATTTCAACAGCATGTAAACTGAGGTTAAAGAAGGTGAGACATGGTTGTGTCACACAACTTGATCATTTTTCCCCATCTTGTTTACTTCTGGTCACGAGTCTATATTGAAAATGCCTGCAAACAATAGCAAGGCCTGGTCTGTGGTGGAACTGAAATGTTCTTTGCCATTCTTTGCCGGTGTCATATAGAGTGAGCCAGCAGCATGCTAGCAGTCTACGTGACGTATGGACCATGAAAACAAACCGCTTAGGGAAAGCAAGGCTAAACTGAGTGGAAATGCCTGCCAGTATAAGCTGGACCATAACATACCGGACCGCTCAGTGGAAACGAGGCTTTAGAAATGAGGAATATGATGATAAGAGTGTAGTTTGTGTGGACATCTGATGGCCGTTCTACAGGCACTCGCTTTTCACGTGAACACTCCGTGTTTTCAGCATTTGCAGGCTTGAGGCCAGTTCTCACGTCGTACATACGACTAGATTAGATTAATTCTGATCTTCAAAATGTGTCTCAAAATTTCCAGTGTTTGAATTCTGTTGGAAAAGAATTTTAAAAAACAGACACCATGAAAGGTGGATATTTGTTAGCTTTGAAGTTTCCATTTCAAATCTGCTCCATTGTAAATTTTCAATAAAAAAGGAAAAAAGATTAATTTTCTGCTGAAAGCCAGCGTTTCCCTCCAATAGGCTCCCATCTGTTTAGAGTGGTGCCTGAAACACCAGTGCCACCTGATAAATGCTTCTCTTTTGATCAGAACAACTGTGTTTGGAGGAAGGATGTGGAATACATTCATATGCGCACAAATTGCCTCCTGACATTTGATCTTCAGTTCAGCGTATCTCACAGGTTTGTAATGCAGGTTCCTGTTCATCAGCAGTGAAAGCAGAGAGTGGAGTTTGAGTTTACATCATTATGGAAAACACGCAAAATCAGTCCAGCTGACAAAACCAGAGACGTCTGTAGCCGAACAGAGCCGACTTAGTCATCTCATTAATAACAATGCACTCTCCCTCTGGTGATGCCTCCAATTTGCTTTATTTGTCCTTATGGTTGCATTGGTCATAGAGTTGGAACTGCCCAATCAGAGGAAGATAAAACCAGGAGATCCTTTTCCCTATTGTCATAAATAATCATGCTTACTGTGGGTTTTATTATTTGTTGTGCATAGATTGGTGTTTGAAACAGCCATTTCGTCAGGGATAGCATGAATCAGAATCTTTGTGTTCCTCTTTTGAAAGTTGTATTTCTTAGTAATTATCTAAAATCTTTCGTCTTAGTATGTAAGACGCTAAGATGAAATGTCTTGAGCAGAACAGCTACTTTAATGTCTGAATATGAAAAAGGAACAACAAGAGGAAACGAGGAGTAATTGACTGTGAGACGTGTCAACAGTAATCCTGCCGTCTATGTGTCACCCCGCCGCCGTTTCCTGATCGTGAAGCGCTTCTGTGTGGTCTTTTCATTTATGCCTTTTATGAAGCCAGGTGTTGAACCTGGTGCTGACCCATGTGCACGAAACTGGAATTTCCTGGTCGTATGACAGACTTTCATTTCAACAACCAATTATCCTTCAATTGCAGCCCTCGGCTTACAGATGTGTTTGATCGACACTCAAGGTTTTGCCGCCATGGCTCAACACAATGGTCAGATTCTTTTACGTTACACAGCCTGTGTTTAAGGGCAGGAGTCGCTCGATAAAGTCTGTGTTTTAAGCTGAAAAACAAAGCATCACTGGTAAATAAAAGGATTGTAAAACGTCAGGATTTCAACTTGCAAATCCAGAAAGAAAAACTTGTATTAACGTTATCTGAACAAAATTTATTTTACACTTTACAGCTTTTCATTGTTGGGTTCCCTTAACACCACCAACACACACAGACAAAAACAAAAGAAGAATACATGCAAGGATAGTTCTTTCTGGTGTTTTGTTAATGCACCAGTCCCCATGTGTTTTAATGAAAGAGAATGCTTAAGGCGGTTAGCTGACAGGTACTGGAAGCTGTGCGGTTGTTTGTAGCTCTTATGTGCTTCAGACATGACTAACTCTACATGTCTCAAGGTCATGTGTAAAGTTTGAAACAGTATTTATTTTACTCTCCATCTGCTGGGCACATGTTTTGATCTACATTTGTGGTCTTCAGGATGAACTTTAACGTTGTCCACTCTCACTTACATGAGTATTTTACCTATCTACCTCTTTTTTTTTTTGTTATCAAACCTCAACCCGTTTCCTTGTTGGCTGATGTGACGGATTGTGTACATACTGTGGGCAGTCTTGACAGTGTTTATGTTTTCCTGCATATTTTTCTAATCATGGTTCTATTACCCAGCACATATATCTGCTTTAGCTCCATTATTGTCTGTCAAGGTCAAAGCTAACAAGGAATGATGCACTGTGTCTGGCCCGGGCTGATTGACTCACACTGCTCAACTGGCTCAATTTAGTCCTACTCAGCAGTTCCGGAGGGAAGGCAGCTCTGCACAGGTTCATGATATCAGGCGAACTCTGTAACATCGCAAAAAATGTGCAGTTTATTTATTTTCAGTGTTTTCTCTTTAGAACCGTATGGATTACCTTGCGTACAGATCCTGTTATATTAATAAGCATTTACACTGATTTATTTATTCATTCATGTCTTGCTGGTTTTTTAATAGCCATTGGCCTTATATTTAGACCTTATAGCTGTGTCAGTTGCCCAGCAGCAAACATTTTAACAGTTAAGTGTAGATTGAAATAGTCCGTTTCCTCCTCCCTGTAAAGGTAAAGCTTAGCACTGCTACATATCAGACTGTAATGGATTAATGTGCAGCTACAATAGACCTTGAGTTACACCCTCCCCATCTACACTCTTTCTCTTTTCAGGTTAATTAAAAATTATACTACATGTTAGCTGTAAATCATTTTGAAGTAGGCTCTCTAAAATAATCAATTCATGGGGTAATTTAAAAGATTAAGCATTTCTTTTATTGTCAACCAGTGACCTTAATATCATAAATGTCACACTTGCCTTTATGAATGCTGGCGCAACTGTCAGAACGGGAGGAGAGCTTTAAATTTAACTGTACCAACACCCACATTTTTATTTCACACGGAAGGGAATCCAGAGAAAGATTTAGTCACCTTGATCAAATATCCCGTGCCTGCTGGAGGAGTGATATTCCTTCATAGGAATTTTACTGCAATAAAATGATGTCCACACTTTATGAGATTTGGCATCTGGAAACCAAATTGGTGCATTTGTAAAAGAAATATGCAAGCGCAGGACAATTCTGTGCTTGTGCAGAACCAAACTTTTCCCATGTACAAACGGATTTGTGGCTGTAAATATTGTTTGAGCAAATATAAAAAAGAGATTCAAAGGTTGCAAAAATGTGTTTTCTGTCTTCAAGAAATATTATATATATTTTTTTCTGAGCAGGACTCCCACGCATGTTTGTTCTTCAAGTGTAAGCACAGATCCACAAAGTCAATCATTACCAACCATTGACTGAATATGAGAACTGGACTTAGTTTAGAGCAAAAAAAGAGTAAATGTGCAAAAAAATATTTTTTTTCTTAGTACTAGATAGTAAAATATTACCTGGCCAATATAAATATTTCAGAAAGTAAAATTAAATTACTTAAAAATGAAATCAGATCATTGTTTGCAGTCAAATAAATTGTGTTTGGAGGAAATATTACTGACATTTACTGTACATCTAAGAAAAAAACATTTTTTGTTAATTTAATAAAATGAATCTGTAAAATAAAAATGATACAATTGATGTTTGAACAAATAAACTGTGAAACTGAGACTCGTGAATAAGTAATTAACACATCCAATTAACTCTACAACAATGTAGTAAAAAAATGGCCACATAAGAGAGGCGCCAAGTATAAAATTTGGATTTCAGCTTTTCTAGAGATGCCAGAAATGTCTGCCAGATCTTCTGAAAGTGTTTCTTTGTTCTTTTCTGATTGAACTGGATCTGTTTCATCCTCACATTTGACGTAATCGTACTGAGGAACATTTGAAAACATGGACCAGAAAAAAAAAATTCAAAAAATGTCCATGTGTTTTTCTGAGGTAATACATTATTACGGAATAAAATGATGAAACATAAAATAATACTGTTTAGAAAAAAAATATGATTCTTAAGCGAATGTGGAAATTCAGAAAAAACTGCAGAACAGCTAATTTTAGACAAAAAAAACTGCACATTTTGTTTAACATGTTGTTTCTCTACTTCCATGGACAAAAAATAATTATATAAAAACAAAGAGGATTACACCAATACTTCTATCTTTAGAATATTTATAAATAAAATTAATATTTTTGAGCTTTTTGAAAAAATAACAGATTTCTAATTTAAATACTGTATTTGAAGCACTATTTTTGATATATAGATGTTATTTTGTGACTCACATTCTTCCAAAGATCTGCTGTGAGGGATACTGAAGGATGTTTGACTTGATGGATCCCTTTTTAACAACATTTTTTTTTTATAGTGGCATGATAGACAGACAGGAGAAAATTATCCTAGGTTTTAGCAACTTAAGACTGCACATGGAGAAAGGTGATGATTGATTGATTAATTCACAGATTGTTTGTGTAAAATGAGTTTGCAGATCTGTCTGTGCACTCATAGAACAAACACACATGCATGTTTAAGTGCTATAAAATATTTCTGGAAAAAAAAAACGTTTTTGTAAGTTTGTAAAACCTTTTTTGCACCTCTTATACACAAACATGTCAGCAAAAACATCTCATTTTTATGTACTTGCATTTTTTCCAACTAAATTCACATATTTTTTTTATAGATTCTAAACCTATGAACATGTGTGTATGTAATTTTACTACCACAAAATGCTGATGAAAGAAACGCACAGTAACAGTGAACCTGCTGGAATGAGCACAGAGGTGAATTGTGGTTCATGCTTTGACTTTTTGCACACCCCTTGAAATGCCATATAGCCTCCAAATATCCATGAGTTTAACATCTAATGTCACATCCTCACATCCCTAGTTATGATGGCACCCATGCAATACGATCTTTGGCTTTTTGTCACCAAGGTGTTACTCTGATCATTAGGAAAGCAAGGAACCATATCCAGAAAACGCTGTAGCTTCATGAAACCAGTTTTTCTTGGAGAAACTGTTCAAAGGAAATTCTCTGTTTGCTTAAAGTCCCACTCCGATAATATTTTGATCTATTGTAAAAGTGTTCCCTGGTCTTTTAATTATGATTATACTGTCTTTAGCCTAAATTAAAAAAAAGAAAAACAAAACTATTGTTTTTTTAGGACATAGAACAGAACAGCAGATTCCAGCTCAGACAAGTAAAAAAGGATGATCTACTTGTCTTCATGTGGATGCATCAGAATGGAGCATAGCAAGGTGCTTGTGACATGCCCAGCATAATTTTACATTACAAACATGATCTTTTTCAAATGGGATTTTTTCATCTTCTCCTGATTAACAACAATTTGAATGAGGAAATGCTCAGAATTATAATTTTAAGCTTAATTTTCTTAAGATACATCTGCTACCATCAGAAAAATGTCACAAGAACATGTTAAAAGCAACAAAAACTCATTCTCATGTGAGTGGGTCTTTAAAAGTTTAGCTTTAAGGGGTTTAGTAAGCAATAACCGCAATTATTAAAGGATGGCGTTAATACCAATGTTCAGTTCAGAGCAGCATTCTTCCCACGGTGCATAGAATGCCCAAATCAAAACACAAAGACATCAGTTTTCTATAAAGTTCTTCCTCTCGTATATGAGTCTTTACCTGAGTTCTTGTTCTGAACAGTCTGCAAACTCATTACAAAGTGAAAGGTCACTGATCCACTGAAGAATAGTATATACAAGAAATGTCTTTCAATAGTTAAGGTCTTTTAAACTTTGCATTTTTATCACAATAATTTCAATGATTTACATCAGAAACTAAGAGATCTTTGCTGCTTTTTGTGTAAAATACTGACAATCACAGATGGAACAAATATGTATGAATTATTTCATTCCTTTTCTGATCAGAAAGAAAGGTGCAGGATTGTTTTGACACAATACAAATATCCTTTTTTTTAATTTTATTATAAAATGATGCATTTTTGGTCCAAAAAACATGTAATGCATTTGGAGCAGAGCAAATGGTTTTCTCTTTTTAGTAACTAATTAATTCTTTATCAATATTCATGATGAACTCCACATTTAGAAAACTGTAATTAGCTGTATTATCCTTTGGGCATTTGGGGAAAAAAAAAGTCATCTGGAAAGTTCAATTGAAGCCACAAATCTATTTGCTGACCAAAATGTCCATAGTTGAATCCTTCTTGCATGGGAATGCTTCCATGTTGACAGCATGCGTCTCCACAAATCTACAGTTGGTCTGAAGGAGCTCCTCGGACGGACTCATAAATCCACAGTAGCCACCTGGCGCTTCCTTCGGTAACCTTCCAGTTTCCTCTCAGCCAGCTGCTTCCTGTAATCCCAATCAATCTGTAGCGCAACGCTGCAATTCGCCATGACCTTGAGTGGCAGGTTTCCTTTGAACGCTGTGAAGTTTTAGGCCCTCCTAATTTGAAGATCCACCTGTGCCCACACCGAGATTGCCCCACTTTCCACAGCTGAACTTCACTATATTTAACAATAATCTGACACACTTACAACACTGAAGCGTGGTCCAGCCCAGCACATTCATCTATTTAATGCCATTTAAAGGCATAATAGCGTGAAGATGAGTAAAAATATGTTAAGTGGGCAGTTCACCATCATCATATCTGCTCTGAAATTATCCCTGCTCTCTGCTTTCTTTGATAACTTCCCAGATAGGAGGCAGCAGAGCATCTCTTGTTCAGAGATGTTGCTGTTTATCTCATCCTGCAGCTTGGAGGCATGTTACAGCTTTGACTCTTTCCAAGTCTGTTTTTTTTTTTTTTAGGGCAGTCATGGGATTTGTGCTTTAGCATAGGTTTAGCATAGGTTTGCATAATCTGAGCCAGTTCGGGGTGGAAGAGAGGCTCTCTTCATGGGCTCAGGGTGACAGATCTGCCTCTCTACATGAAGGTGACCCTCTCCCTAGACCCGCCACTTTTCCCAGCTCGCCTGTCAGGTCCTACAGGCGTCATGGTCTATTAAGCACCTTAATGATGACCACTGCCTCATGCGCTGACAAAATACATCCTTACTGCCTCATATATCTCTATATATTTGAAATGTTGAATGTATACTACTGTCTGAGGACATTGTCTCTAGACTACCATCCATGAAAAAAGGCCCTTATATAAGTCCAGTTACAATAAGAGATTTTGATAAGACCTTGATGTTTTGTGAGATAAAACTCTATGGGGAAAACCTCCAGGAGAATTTCTCACTTAGAAGAAGCTGTTTTTAAAATGTTGTGTTTTAGGTCAATATTTAAAAATCTACCCTCTCATTTTGATGATCTGCATAAGTATTGTTTTCACTTTGTTATTATTTTGAACTTTTTATAGGAATTTGAGTGTGACATCACCTATAGAAATGGCTTATTTTCTTTGATTATTTGCTAATTCAAATAATTGTTTACTACCTTCCTGTAAATACAATTATGGAGGGTCAGATTAGAGGTGACTATAATCACATCTAATACCTACTCAGGGTCGAAGTGGGAAAGTGTCCGCCCAGAGACCGGTTGGTGGTGGGTTCAAATCCATGATTGAGTCACACTAAAGGCTCTAAAAATGAAGCCAAATCCTCTCTCTGATTGACACTCGGTATTAAGGGGTTGGTTTGGGGGTTTAAATTGTACAAATGGTTCCAAAACACTGCTCTGTCTTCTATTTGACCATGGGTCGATAAAGAGTTTTACTCACCCAGGGTTGACAACTAACTATAACGTTACTAAATTTTTTAACTGTTTTGCTAAAATAATATTTTAAAATTCATATTTTTGCTGCTTAATTCATATTTCCATAAGTGTCTTTTTTATTGCTTTTTATTGATCAAATGCAGTTATTTTTAATTCCTGTATGTATGTTTGTTTTCCTTACTCCAAACTAAGTTGGTCTCAACCATTGACTATATTTAAGAACTGCAGTGAGTGAAAATAATGTCACCCAAAGAAAGTAACTTACTTCCAACCCCAACCAAATTCAACTTGGTTGCCATTTTCTCTTTTTTTTTTAAATACAGACACCACTATGTTGGAGCAAGAAATGGTCAGTATCAGTGATTAGTCCGGATCTGTCTGTCTCGAGGGTCTTCTTCTGGTTTTCCAGAAACCCTGCCTAATCTGCTGTTAATTTACCTGGATCAGGTGTTTTTATAAGCCTATAAGGAGCTTCGATTGCAGGTTGGTTGGAAAATGTGTAGGGCATCGGCCCTTAAGGCCTGGATTTGGATAGCCATTGTTGTTTGGCAACCCCTTCCACCACTCAGCAGTGAGCTTGTTGGAAGTCCACACCTTTACCACTTGAGAGCGAGCTTGAAAAATGTATCAGTTAAATGTATTGAATGTTGGATGTGAGGGCCAGAAGGCTCCACCTGCTTTCAATGAGGCATCTGATTGCCCAGTTTATAACTTGAAATATAAATAGTATAATAACTTGAACTACAGAAAAATATAATGAAAAAAAATGGAGATTATCAAGAACATGTTTTAAAAAGTGAATGGAGCAGGAATAGTTATTTTGACAAATAGAATGACTGAGTAGTAGCTCTTTATTTCTCTATTGAAGTCTATGGAATTTTGGCTTCTTAGAGCCCACAGGTACTTCCTGTTTGGAACCATAGGAGGCGGGGTCACTCAGTCCAGTGTACAACAATCTCATCTAAACTGTTAATATGTTGATCTAAAAATTCAAAGATATGAATTTTTACCAATTTAAGTTAAACTGAAAATATATTTAAATTATTAAAAATGTTCTATATTTTGTGTTTATGTTTCTAATTTCCACTAAGTTTAACTTGTGATTTACTGAGTCCTTTTTTCGCAGACAACTTTGCTTTTATATCTCATCTTTCTATAGGCACTCTGTGCTTAAGGCTTTCTTTTTTCCCACCTTTCCCAATCCTTCTCATGTCTTAAACTGTAGATACAAGCCCTTCTGTTTTGGCCGCAGGTGTGAAAATCTGTGGATTTTTGATGAGTGCAGTCAAAGTGAGTGTGTGCAGCAGCCGTTGCTCATGAGACAGTAACACATATGGAAATGAGCCGACATCATGACTAATAGCTTGCAGGCTGAACTAAACGGCCTTCTCAGCAAAATGCCTGTTCTCTCAAAGTAAGCCATTACACATTTATCAGACAGTCTGCTTTAATTTGATCTTGAGAACGTTACGGCCAAAAATAAAAAGCGGAGCCTCGGTGAAGCCTCTGGTTTTTGCCTTTTGCTCTTATGCCCAGAAATGAGGATAAAATGAATACAAAGGAAGCTGTCCCTCTTGTCCCTAATCCTTCCACTCCTGAGTCTGTGCCTGCCGCAGCATCGTCAGCGCAGAGCTCAGATCAAAATGAAGGAATGGCCCACAGGTCTGCACAGCAGTGCACAGAGCTGACCTCCTCAGAGCTTACAACGTCCTTGCTCCAAAGTCCTTTAAAGGACCAGACATGTTCATTAAAAAGCAACGCTGCACTGTGCGCCTAAAATGAGCTTTAGTTTGCATCTGCAGTCTTGTTATGTGGACATTTCCTGAGGCAAAAATCACATCTACTCTGTCATTTCTGATAAGACACTGACTGTTCACACTGTTTGGTGGCTCCAGTGCAAACCATCCATTGCTTATCACACATAAGAACTCACGTTTACATGTAAGTCTCATTACTTGAAGAATTTCGGAGAAGAAAAGGCTGTAAATTGAAACAAATAATAGTGTTTTCTCATGCTAATACGACACAGGCCTTGACCTCTCATCCTTCTACTGTTAATTAGTGTGGGCCTTCTTACCTCAGGCGAGCTCAGATTTATGGCTTTATGTTGTGGGGAATTGTAAAGTGAACATGCGCTGTTCGAGCACATGCAGCAAACATGTTTTTGGAGAGGAATGTACTCTGCTTTTACAAGAAGAAAAACTAAATAATGTCAATAAATGCTAATTTGTCGTTATTTGACAAATTGGGTTTACATTTATCATTTATTACAGGAGTTACTATTTAAAAAACTAGAAGTAAAGCATTTTCAATAGCATCACTTTAAGCTTTGAACGCTTTATTACAATAATATGTAAGAGTAAAACTTAACAACCGACAAACATTTTTGGCCTCAAAACAGTAGAAAAAAATAAAAACTCCTCCTCCAGTTAAACAGGGTTACCCATCTGCCTATTTGCTTTTTTTTTTTTCTTCACACGCTTGTTTATCTCCCTGCTGTCTACCTCAGCTCATAAACATGCTGCCTCCTGTCTTTTATGCCTTCACAACCCTGCATCAGTGCAGTTTGCAGACACCGTGTATCACTGCATTTGTCCAAACGGTAAAAGCTGCTGTAGAGATTTACAGACCCAAGTGCACTGGAGGCAGTCACAGAAGAACCCTGAGCTTTTGTTGACAAAGAGAGTTCATTAAACCTGTTAAATTCCCTGCTCAGAAAAACATCTCAGCTTTCCGGTCTCTGCTAATTATTCTTGAAGTTCAAAACCAATTATGCAATGAGAAACAAAAAAAAAAAAAAAAAATGGATTCAACCACAGGTGTACTGTTTGGCCTCAGTTTAGGAGAAAAAGACAAACATTCACTCGTTTAATTGAAAACCGTGTCTCCATTATTCCTTTATAATGATCTGAGCACCGTTCTTCCGAGGGGTCACAACAGAGAGCTTAATTCTATGTGAATTTAATGAGGTTTGGTTTCTTAACCAGGCCTGATGGTTTCAGGGCTTTGGGGAATGTGGTCAAAGCCTTTTTATGATCTGCTAAGATTCAGGTTCCATTCATCTGGATAATGTTCTTAGAAGTCACTTCTGTTTAGTCGCCAATTTTAGTCAAACTAAGATTAATTCCACAAGATTAATTCATGGATTGATAGAATGATAGGAAAATGCTAGGAAAAGTGCAGCTAAAAGTGATCTTTTAATGCTATTAAGCTTGTACTTATGTACTTACGCGGTCCTGGACTGAAGGACCAGATTGTTTTCGCAATTATTCTTCATCACTGCGCCTTCAAGCAAACATTTCATCTGTCAAAAACTTAAAGATGATGTCAATTCAATTCATTTTTATTTATAAATCCCAGTATCACAAAACAGTTGTCTCATTGGGATTCATACCGGTATTTGTACATAAGCAGAAAGTCAGTCATAAAATATAAACAATAGCTGATTGCTAAGCTTAACTAAACAGACCAAACTAAATTGGTTATCTCTGCCCTTAGACCATCCTTTCCGATAACGAAAAACTCCTAAAAAAAAAAAAAAAGATTATCGGAAAAAAAAGAAGAAACCTCAGGAATGTCCACATGAAGGAGGGATCCTCTCCCAAGATGGACAGGCAATGTACCAGGACAGTTAAAGAAGAATTAGCTTATCTAACTCCACAACTACATGTTTGAATAGAGTTCAGCCAGGTAGAACTGTGGGATGGCTCGTTGCAAGGTCCACAGCCAAGACGAGCCAGAGGCGTGGTCCACGGCCGAGAACAGGTGCACAGATGGGAATCGCTCCCACTCCAAGATGCGAGATGAGTCAGCGGCATGGTCCGTGGCCAAGAAACAAGACACAAGGGCACACTGATTTTTTTCAAGTTTAAGTTGAGCTTTCAAATAAGGCTTTTCCCTGTTCTTTGCACTTTCTTTTTACTAGATTATTGTGAAAATGTAATACCTGAACCCTTGTCTCAAGCTGAAGGAAATGCGTGGTTAATAAAAACGTAAATGTCCGAAAATGTACTTTTGCTGATTCATCTTAAAACTATGTAGACTTGTTCATCGCTACCAGGTGACTCAAATATAAAATTGTTATTTTGGAGATAAATCCAACAGAAAAGGCACCATTTTTATTTCTTTTTTTCTTTTTTTTTTAATGAATTTGTCCGAGGGGGAGATTGAGGGGTATGTAGCAGGTCAAAAGGGGTGGGTAGCCCATGCCTGTCATACAAGGCAGTAAATCATAACCTTTGTGCTGTCCTAGGCATGTTTACATTAAAAGTGGGATCATCTGGACCCCACAAGACAGCGTGCTGAACTTTTTTTTTCAAGGATTTTTTTATCTTCACTGGTGTCTGTGGCAGACATGAAATCCTGTCCATCTTTGTCCACCTTTGTCATGTGAGAAATCACATATCAATATAAGGATGGGGTGATCTGGACCACATAGGAGAGCAGAAGGGTTGAGTGTTTATAAAGAGTTATTCTAGAGAACAGAGAGCCGGACATTTCTATTCATTAGTATGCAGAAAGCAGCAGAAATGATTTGAGTCTCCACCAAAAAACAGAGCTATGTAGCGAGTCACTTGTCTTTATATGCATGCTGCTCTGTGAACTCCACATTCTGTGAGGTTTTGACTTTGAAGCTTCTTTGAAAATGCTGCTTTTGAAATGTTGAAGGGCGCCTTGAAAAGGGGGGGAAAAAGTTTAATTAGTCGCCTTATGTTGGAATGGTATCATAGGGTCAGTTTCTCACTAAAGACCAGAAAACTTTTTTTTTTTCCCGGTGTCCAATTAAATGTACCATTAAAGGCCATTTCTAAATAGAAATGAGTTTCCGTATAAAATCTCATTTAATTTGTATTTTAGTATTCATTTAGATCAGTGTTTTTTTTTTTTTTTCTTCATTCTCATCTTGAGTGATATTTTTGGGCTCATTATCTTCAGCTTCAAGCTCCTTGTTTCATTTTACTTGAGAGCTGGGTGGATGCTGAGTCATGCTCAGAATATTCAGCTTTACCTTCCACATGTCTTTGTTTGGCTTTTCCTCATTCAGCTTTTTTCACTTCAAGATACTTAACATAACCGTGTCTTGATGGATTACGACACAATCCTCCTGTTCGCTCTTTTGATCGTTTTATTTGTGACCACGTGTAATTCCAGGCGGCCAACATGCAAATGATTGCTAATGCCGCGCAGCATGCACACATGCTTCACATTTCGGAAGCATTTATTGGAATAATCACAGGCTTGAGCGCCCGGAGGCATAATGAATGATGCCTTCTCCTCTTCTGTGAGGGAGGTTTAAATATTCAAATAAAACATTAGGCTCAGAATCATCACCATTACAATTTCCTTCACTTAACTGCACCCTTTGCTTCCGTCTTGGGATTCAATCAATATGCTTCCTGCAGTTTATAATGTCAGGGCTTTAGTGATAAATATGATAAGGGTTTCATAAGATCATCATAATTATTTTAGAC